>CAWUFW010015752.1:0-344459 GCA_963921515.1 Calotriton arnoldi | reverse complement strand
ACTACTACTACTACTATTCCAACTCCAGTGAATACAACAGTAGGTAAAGTGTTGGATAGCGAATGGGTAAAATTTACTATTCCAACTCCAGTGAGTGCAACAGCAGGGAAAATGTTGGATAGCAGAGGGGTAATAATTACTATTCCCACTCCACTGAGTGCAACAGTAGGGAAAGTGTTGGATAGCAGAGGGGCAATAATTACTATTCCCACTCCAAAGAGTGCAACAGTAGGGAAAGTGTTGGATAGCGGAGGGGTAAAAATTACTATTCCCACTCCAGTGATTGCAACAGTAGGGAAAGTGCTGGATAGCAAAGGGGTAAAAATTGCTATTCCCACTCCAGTGAGTGCAACAGTAGGGAAAGTATTGGATAGCGGAGGGGTAAAAATTACTATTCCCACTCCAGTGAGTGCAACAGTAGGGAAAGTGCTGGATAGCGGAGGGGTAAAAATTAATATTCCTACTCCAGTGAGTGCAACAGTAGGGAAAGTGCTGGATAGCGGAGGGGTAAAAATTACTATTCCCACTCCAGTGAGTTAAACAGTAGGGAAAGTGCTGGATTGCGGAGGGGTAAAAATTACTATTCCCACTCCAGTGAATGCAACTGTAGGGAAGGTTTTGGATAGCGGAGGGGTAAAAAATACTATTCCCACTCCAGTGAGTGCAATAGTAGGGAAAGTAAAATTACTATTCCCACTTCAGTGAGTGCAACAGTAGGGAAGGTATTGGATAGCGGAGGGGTAAAAATTACTATTCCCACTCCAGTGAGTGCAACAGTAGAGAAAGTGCTGGATAGCGGAGGGGTAAAAATTACTATTCCCACTCCAATGAGTGCAACTGCAGGGAAAATGCTGGATAGCGGAGGGGTAAAAATTACTATTCCCACTCCAGTGAGTGCAACAGTAGGGAAAGTGCTGGATAGCGGAGGGGTAAAAATTACTATTCCCACTCCAGTGAGTGCAACAGTAGAGAAAGTGCTGGATAGCGGAAGGGTAAAAATTACTATTCCCACTCCAGTGAGTGCAACAGTAGGGAAAGTGCTGGATAGCGGAGGGGTAAAAATTACTATTCCCACTCCAATGAGTGCAACAGTAGAGAAAGTGCTGGATAGCGGAAGGGTAAAAATACTATTCCCACTCCAGTTTGTGCAACAGTAGGGAAAGCTTTGGATAGCAGAGAAACACAAATTACTAATAACATTTAAACAATTGAAATAAATTAAATAATCTTAAAAATAAATAAACAATATTTTTAAAATTATACAATTAAATATATTAAACATATATAAAGAACCCATATTATAATAATAATTACATATAACAAAAAGGTAAAAATATTATATATAAAATAAATTAATAAATACATTTATAAATAATATTTATTTAAAAGGAGCAAATATTAACAAACAAATTATTCAAAACATAAATGTAATTATTTTATTTCTTACCCTATAACATACACCAATAAAAAAAGACTTCAACATTTATTTCCATATTTAAAAAATATTAATAATAAAAAAATATAAACATTCATTGAGTACACATACTTTAACACTATAACATCCACAGCACACATCTAAAATTATTTACACAATTACCATAATTAATTACTAATTAATTAATTCAAATTAATTAACAACGAATTAATAATTCATCAATAAAAGATAAATTACTTCCCACCCTTCCCACCATTTACACCTATAAACACCACAACACACACCTAAAATTAATTACACAATTACCATAATTAATTGCCAACTAATTAATTAAAATTAATTAACAACTAATTATTAAATAATTAAAAATAAATTAATTTACACATTTAACACCATAACATCTCAACTAAACAAATATTAATAGATAAAAATTATTCAATAAATGTAATATAATTAAATTACTTCCCACCCTATTCCCCTATAAACCCACAACCCGCTACGGAACTAAAACGCAAAATTCAAATAAAAAAATAACTACTAAAAATAATAAATACATTTTATATAATTAAATTACTTCCCACCCTATTCCCCTATAAACCCACAAACCACTACAGAACTAAAAACACAAAATTCAATTAAAAAAAAATTAATAACTACAAAAATGTTAACACATATAATAAACATATAAACAATTCTTATACAAAAAAACATACATCACACACATATAAAATATATACTAAAATACAAACATTAATAAAAAATCGATATTTTTAACAACTATATTTTTGCAAACGATATTAAACACTTCAATATTTTTTAAATCGATATTACTTACCTAAAATCGATATTCTTGACCACGAGAATTTGTCTGTCGATATTCCTGACCCACGATATTTTTGAAATTATATTTGTGCAATTCAACATTTTTTACTCGATATTCTGTCTCTGCACCTTCGGAGAAACAGTGGCATATCATCAGCATATAATACAGTAAAATGTGTTTGCCCATGGACCTCCATCCCATGATAAAAATTCCACAACTAGGGGGCGTGGCTTTGCCAGCTGCAAGATGGCCGCACCTTGAGTGAGCTCTGCCGGCCAAGCCTCAAGTCCGGAGTAATACTGTGTCCCCTGACTGTCTGCCAAAGTGCCTGATCCCCTAGGGTGCATGAAATCGTGATTTCTCAAAGTCACAAGGCACGGAGAATGAGGAAATCTGCACCCGGTGAGACGCAGCCTGCAAGCGGTGATGCATCAGGGCCGTGGGGGCCGCGCGTGCCCACACCGGGGCTGCCGCTGTGCTGGCGCTGCAGCGACCTGAGGAAAGGGATTGCGGACTGCCACAAGCTGACTGAAATCGCATGGTGATGAGAGAAAACGGCCTGGAAGACCGTACCTGCTGGGGACGACCCGTGGTAGGAGCTGCAGAGGTTGTAGCCGTGACGACGCTGAGCCCAGCGAGTGAGTGCAGATACGCCTGAATGACCTGATGAGTGCTTAGGCGTTGGCCGCGTACAAGACCCTCAGGTAAGTGGGTCGGGGATGCCATAGGTGGGTGGGGGTGTTGCTGAAGTGGGTGCGCTGAAACCGTGGAGGCCCGTGCGTGGTGCTGGGACTGACTGCCGGTCCTATCTCCCCGCCAGCGGCGGAGTGGATCGGAGCCTCCCCCGGGGCTCTGAAGTGCATCTGAGGCTGGAGCGACTCACCAGACTGACTCCTCGCCCCCCCCCCTTCGGGGAGCTGACCCACGAACGGAGAGTGGGGAACAGAACTGCGTCGGTGGACTGACGAGCTGCTGGGGCTGCACTGACACCTACCACTGCCAAGATCTGACCCATGCGGCTACAGCAGGGCAGCTGAAGTGATACCTTGCACCCCCGGCACAGCGCCAACTAACAGGCACATAGGAGCTGCCAATAATAGAGCAAATAACAATTTGGACACTGCAAAGCCAAAGAAAGAACTGCAGTGGTGTGCCGGACGAGTTGCTAAGGCCATACCAACATTTATAACTGCCAAGGCCTGTTCCACGCGGATCCAACAGGGCAGCTGAAGTTATACCTTGCACCCCCTGCACGGCACTAATCAACGGGCACACAGAATCTTCCAGCTTAGAGCAAATAAACATTTAGACAACACACAGCCAGAAGGCAGAGGAAAAAAGCAGGGGGTCAGCGTGACAGCACCAACCCCTCCCCCCCCAGGAAATCAATTATAGACAAAGCCTGAAAGAACTGCGGTGGGCCACTACAGCCTGAGCTGATGCAAACCGGCACCACTACGCTTAGCGCACACAGAACCACAAGGGGGTGACCCAGATACAAAGCGCACAGGCCCTCCACATCGCGGACCACCTGGGGTCCCCTGCGCACATCATGGGGAAAGCGGACACCAAGCAATCCAAACTCACATTCGAGAGCAAGGAGGCAAACTCGCCAAGAGGAGCCCCTTCTGGAGGCGGAGGAGCAAGCCACTCAAACAGACAATGCTGCCGCCCGCGATGACGACCTACGATCGCTGCTCCTGGAAGTAAAAACCAGCCTTAATACCATTGACTCGTAGCTGGATCAACTGTCTGCCCGCCTTGGCCACGTGAAAAATAGGGTGGATACCCATGATGCAAAAATCACGCAATTGGAGGCAAGAGTGTTGGATAATGATGATGCCCTGGCAGAGGACAAGCAGAGGCTGCTAAAAATGTACAAAGTGTTAGAACTAATTAAAGCCAAGAACGAGGACCGGGAATCATGTTCCAGAAGGAACAACCTCTGCATAACGGGAATACCGGAATCTACTGCTATCACAAGGATGGAGGACTACGTGGAAAATCTGTTGCGCGAACTCTTCGGAAACGTCCTATCCACTGTATTTATTGAGGAGCGTGCACATAGATGACTAGGGCCTAGACCCCTACCGGGGGCGCCGGCTCACCCAATTGTCGCCAAACTGCTAAATTACTGTGATCGGGATGCTGTGCTGCGCTCTCTCGCAGTAAATGGGAGAGGTGCGACATCAGGGCAACGTATTTTCCTTTTTTCCGGACTTCACACTTGCGGTCCAGGCTGGGTGCCACGAATTCATCCCAGCCAAGCGGATCCTCCAGAAACAGGAAATACCATACGCCCTACTTTACCCGGCCAAATTGTGCATCAAAAGATGGGACCAGACACGGTTCTTTACAGACCCAAAGGCCGCACTGACATTTGCTAAGAAACTAGAAAAACATCAGCGCAACCCCTCCAAGACCCCTGACTGCAACTATGAAGGCACCACCAGCAACAATGATTAAAGAATCTCTGTATCGAACTGGTGACCGCCTAGACTGGAACTGTGCCAACATGAGATGTGATATGTATAGCTCAACTGCGATGCCCCCCGGAGGCAGGACACTTACTATCCTTGTTTATAATCATAGATAAATGAGTCCACTTACCTGAATATGGCTTGGCCAACCTGTCCCTGGCGACAGGCGACAGGCCATGCCCCCACGGGATAATTCCCGAAGAACTTTTAAAGTCTTACAAAGTTGGGTAAAGGGAGGAGGGTGGGTGAACTGTCACAACCTAATTGGGGGGTTGGTGTGGGAGGGCAGGGAGGGAGGGGTAGTTTGGAGAGTTTGGGGTTTCTTCACAATGTTTTACTGTTGCAGGGTACTATGTGGGAGGGTGGGGTATGTTCACAGGATGGAAAACAAGGCTTGCAGGTCAAGGGGCTCACAGGTGTGCTTGGTAATCTGTCGGCACCCCCCTTCTGCGCAATGTCTAAGACTTCCTCACACTACAACATGCCCATAACATGCACGGGCCCATATGGCACCTGTATGACATGGAATATACGGGGTCTTAATGACCATCGGAAATCTAGATCAGTGCATGCTTATCTCACTTGGCAGGGAGCGGATGTGTGCTCCTTGCAAGAGACACACTTGACAGAGACCACTGAGCCCCGACTCCGAGCCTGATGGTGCGGTGAAACATACTCATCTGTATATTCTAATTATGGAAGGGGCGTTGCCATCCTGTTTAGGAAGTGGCTACCATGGACCATTACCCAAACACTCATAGACAAGGAGGGGAGATATGTTATCTTAGCAGGGAGACTGTATCAGCAGCCATTGACACTAGCAGCAGTATATGGCCCAAATCAAGATGACCCAAATTTCTTCCCACGGATCTGGAGACTGGTGACTAGTATTACCTCTGAAGCTGTGGAGTCGGGCGGGACTTCAATGTCACACTAAACAGTCAGATGGATCACTCTTGGGCCAGACAGCATCACCCACAGGCAGCGGGCCCACTTAGGGCCACAGTGGAGGATAATATGTTAGTAGACACCTGGAGTTACACACACGGGGAACAGAGAGTGGCACTTGTTGTTCTGTTTTTTTGTGGTTTTTTTAAAAGTAAAAAAATGTATTTAAAAACAAAAATCTTAAAAATTCCACAACTAGCCAGAGGCTCCAATGCGATAGCAAATAATAAGGAGGACATTGGACACCCCTGTCTACACCCACATCTCACATCATAGGGTTCAGATACCACTCTGCCAGCACCCACCGCGCCTTAGGACCTATATAGAGAAGTTTGATCCAGCAAATGACTCTTATACCCAAACTCATTTGAGCCATTACAGAATATAAGAACTCCCAGGGTAAACTGGCAAATGCCTTCTCAATGTATATTGCCATGACAGCTGCCCTCTTCTTATCCACAAAATCATCATTCAAGAGAGGGATGAGCCTCCGAATATTATACACCCAGGAATAAAGCCCGCTATGAATTAAAAAGGGCATATGTTGTTAAGAGTATGCTTACCAGATCACAGCTTAGAATTTTCTCTGCCCAAATACAATGCCTCTTGGAATCTATTCCAAACCGTTGATGAGAGCACCATACGAAAAACCCTTGCTACTCTGAAACCTTCCAACCACTTCAATGACCCTGTACCTCCAAACTTCTTCAAGGAGATCAAATCATCCATACTCCCTCTATGGACGAAGATAGTTAATGCCTCTCTGCTCCAAGGGTCTATCCCGGACTGCCTAAAGTCCGGGCAGGTCACCCCCATACTAAAAAAACCAACGGCTGACCAGACCAATCTTCACAACTTTCGTCCAATCTCCACCATTCCCACACTGGCAAAACTCCTGCAGAAATGCATTCACACCCAACTTTGTAGTCATATTGAACAATTCCAACTTCTTGACAAATTCCAATCCGGCTTCAGACAAGGTCATAGCACGGAATCTGCTTTTATTCACATTGTGGATGATGCACTACGTATGCTGGACCAAAAAGAATCATGCCTTTTGATCCTACTTGACCTTTCATCAGCGTTTGACACAGTCAAACATGATACCCTCATCGGTCTACTGGAGCACAGGATAGGGTTATCTGGGACGGTGCTTAACTGGTTTTCTTCTTTTCTACACAATAGATCCCAAAGGCTGAAGGTTAATTAGTCCCTCTCCGAACCCTCTCCGCTCACTCTGGGAGTACCGCAGGGGTCCACGCTCTCACCCACTCTCTTCAACCTGTTCATGGAACCTCTAACAGAAATCCTGAAAGTGTCCAACATCCATTATCACATGTATGCTGATGACACACAACTGTACCTGAAAATCTCCTCCCCAGAGGACATCAGATCTCTCAACTCAGTGCTTCAAGAAACACAAAGTTGGCTAACACTCAATCATCTGAAACTGAATGCTCTCAAAACCGAATTCCTCCTCATCCCCCCTGACAAACAGTCCCCAGTCATTGCAAAATGGATGCACCAACTGACAGCCCTCAACTGCTTGCCAAACATCATTGACTCTACGAGCTCACTAGGATTAATACTTGACAGACACCTGAACATGCAGAATCACATCAGCTCTCTCACCAAAGGAGCAAACTTCCATCTAAGCATACTGAGGAAATTAAAACCGTTCCTCCCCCACAACGACCTCAAAACTGCGGTGCAAGCATTAGTGATCTCTAAGCTGGATTATGGCAGTGCAACCCTATGTGGTCTTCCGAGAGCGAGGAATGCCCCACCCAAGGCCTCTCTCAATTCTGCTTCAATGCTCATCACAGGCTCCAAACATTATCATCACATCTCGCCTGAGCTTAAAGCTCTTAATTGGCTCCCGTATGAGGCAAGGATACATCTAAAAATTGCCTACATAACTCACAAAGCTTTCCACTTCAACACCCCTCTATATCTTGCACAAAAACTTGAGCTCTCAGGAGGTTCCAGATCCTCCAGAGGCTCCAGCACCTTACTACTTAAACCACAGAAATTCCATAAAATGAAAACATACAATCGAGCATTCTCAGGTATTGCACCTAGAATTTGGAACTCCTTACCACCAGAATTAAGACTGGATAATTCCACAGCGTCATTCAAAAGGGAAGTCAAACTGATTCTGATGAAACAATTTCTGGCCTAGTCCCACAGCCCACTTGAGAAGGCGATGCTTTTCCCTTATCTCATGTGTACTACAAAGATTGCTATTGTCATTTAGTTCTGCCCTCTCCTGCTCAGCTATGACATTAACTCTTGCTCCCCGATTAAGAAAGTCATAGGGGTACACTGAAAGAACTTGGGCTCCCAGTCTTACTCTCCCCCTTGTTGAAATATGCTACGGTTGTGACCAATGGTGTCCCTTTCCGGCCTCCCTGTTCTAATGTTGTTTTTATTGCTTGTACCCTGTAATGTCTTTTCTATTGCTTGTACCCTCGTAACTATACATCTACCTTTCTGTGAAGCGCTCTGATACCCCCTGTGGTCTTGCCCGCGCAATATAAAACTCTCAAAATAAATAAATAATCTACATTGAGCATAGACAATGGCCTTTAGGATCTAACATCCATTAAAGGGCAACCAAGTTTCAAAAGAGGAATGACCAGCGCCTCACATGTAGACACCGGCAGATGTAGAATAAATTTCCACCAATCTAGGAGCCAATAAATTCTTGTATGCAACAAAGAACTTTAGAGGTAACCCATCTGCTCCAGGACCCTTACCACTCGCCATATTTTTTTATGGCAGCTCAAGTTTTTTGTATAGTTATATTCCCCCCAAATCATCTGCATCCTCAGGCGAGATGACCCTCAGTTGGCTTACCGATAAAACAAATCCTCAATATCTCGAGGTGGTGTTCTAGGAACTGGAGCATATAGATAAGTGTAATATTCATAGTAGCAAGCATTAATAGCAGCTTGATTATATGATGCTTCAACTTCAGCAGAGTCAAGCTCTTAATTCTTAAGCACTTATGATCTGCCTGTCTGTAAATCAGTTGGGCAGACCTTGTGTTTGGTAGAGCATGTTGGACCTGGCCATTTTTGTTGGGTCACCTCAGACTTTTTGCCTTCTTTTGCTGAAATCATTTTTGGTGGCAATAGGAATCTATACACTTTTTCCCTGCAAACCAGTGGTAAAGTGCACTCTCCCTAAATATTGCAAAAATGCACTACACCTGAATGTACAGTTAATTTATTTGTACCTCCGTATTATATGGTACTACATGTACCCAAGGCGTGTAAATTAAATGCTACTAGCAGTCAGCGGCACTCATTGTGACACCCACAAATGTATCCTTTAAAAACTTGTTTCAGGGCTGCCACTGCAGCTTGTGTGTGCAGTTTTAAACTGCCATTTCTACCTGGCAAAATATTTCACAGGTCTAAATTAGGGATGGGCGGAACTTACGTAGTTTTACTCTGTGGAATTCCGCGGAGTTACCTAAAAACTCCACGAGATTCTGCGGAATTCCATGAGTGGTGGAATTCCGGTCCACTGTACATGCTTGTGTAAAAAAAACAGTTAATATTAATGTTATATATTATTTACATATCACCGCCCTCGTGAAAGATCATATTGTAGAAGATGTGCTAGTTACCATCTCACATTGAGCTAAAAAATCATTAACATGAGGGAAACTCATCACAACAGAACACACTTAAAGAGTGAGAACCGTTTGTATACATGTGTCTGTATTTCCAAAGCATGACCAGATGTGCTAGCTGGCACGACATTTTACATAGCAATAAAGGGACATAGGCTCTATGGCAGAGGAAGAACGATGCACGCTTTAATATGTGAAGAAACGTAAAGCCTGTAAACAGCTTGAACACATCTGTCATAAAGACTACTCTCCTGACAGCAAGGCTGTATACAAATTAGCTTATCATGCCTCTCTTAAACAGGCTCAGCGCCAATTCCTTACCGAGAAGATCAACACTGCTGAGTAGAGCTCCCGCTCTATCTTCCAGATTGTGAAGTATTTTACTTCTCCACAGTATTGTCATTAAGTTACTGTTCCCTCTCAAGAGCTTTGCAAAGGGCAGGTAACATTATTTGATACAATAATTTCTGATATCCAGAAATCATTGCCTGCCATGGTTGCACTCTCCCCACCTGCTTGTCATCATGATCAGCACAGCCATAGGTTCACTCAGGTTAGGCCTATATCCGTGGACCAGTCCATAGAGGTTATCTTAAAATGCAAGTCTGGGTCTCCTCTCAATGTGTGCCCACCAACATTGCTTGCAGAAGCTGTGGACATTATCAACCCTGTGATTAACCATATCTTCAATTTTCTCTTTCCTCTGGGGTTGTGCCCAATGCCTGGAAGCTCACCAAAGTGGTCCCTCTGCTCAAGAAGCCTGCATTGTACCCCAGCATTTTCTCCAACTATGGGCCCATGTCTTTGTTGCCAGCCTTGACAAAATGCTGGAAAAGCTGGTTAACACTCAGCTTTCAGACTATATGGAGGAAGGGAATCTGTTAAATCACAGCCAATCTGGTTTTCGTCCCTGTCATAGCATGGAATCAGCAGTGCTGGAAATTTCTGACCATATCAAATCGTCGTTCGATTCAAGGAAAAATTCAGCCTTGATCCTTCTTGACCTGTCTGCTGCCTTCAACACCATCCCACACTCTATCCTCCTGCACCGTCTTTCCGTTTTGGGTGTGGTGGGTTCTGTGAGGGACTGGTGCAAGTCATTTTTGACTGCTAGAGGACAATATGTTTGGCTGGCTCCTTTCTTCGTCAGAGGTCAAGGCAGTTAACCAAGGGGTCCCGCAGGGTTCTTCACTTGCCCTACACTTCAAAATCTTCATGGCCCCCTTGGCATCTGTTGTCAAATCATTTCTTACACCGATGACACGCAGCTGCTGTTTGCCTTCGAGGATCTGCCTGCTTCAATCCCCTTTCCTTTCTTGGACTGTATGTGTGCTGTCTTCGATTGGATGGAAAGCAGCCAACTGAAATGTAATGCAGAGAAGACTGAAATTATCTCTTTTGTGTGACATGTGTCCAGCAGGTAAGGAGATCTTTGGCCCTCTGAATTTCCAGCCCCGTCACCCCCTTCTCCAGTGGTAAAAAACTTAGGAGTAAAACTGGACATTACCCTCTCTATGAAGGCTCAGTTCTCTGCTGTAGTAGGTCAATGCTTTGCGCTGCTCCGCACCATCACAAAATGTCTACCCGCCTGCCTCTGGAGGCAAGAAGAGTAGTGATTCATGCCTTGATCATTTCATGTCTTGATTACATGAATGTCCTGTTTTAGGGGGCTGCAGAAGCCCAGGATATATCGCCCACAGGTGGTTTAAAAATGCAGCAGTCAGGCTACTTCTCCGTCTGCCGAGGTGCTCCTCAACGGCAGCCACTCTGAAGGTTTCGCATTGGTTGCCCGTTAAGAAATGCACCCTCTTCAAAGCACTAGTGATAGTCCATAGAGCAGTGTTCTCTTCCAACCCTCGATATCTGGCCGATAGATTTACTCAGTATATTCACTCCAGAGCACTGTGCTCCACCTCCGCTTCTCTTCTGGTTATTCCACGCTTTAAGCGGGTTCAAAGGGGTGGTGAGGCCTTTCCTTTTTTGGCTACCAAGGCATGGAATCCCTGTGTGCTGCGACTGACTGCTTCTCAGCCCGTCTCCCATAAAAGACTTAAAACCAGTTTTGTTTCTTGGGAGAAGTAGGTGTTTTGGTCTGGGGTTGTGCACCTGGGCCCTCCCGTTAGCGCTGGGACACTCCTCAGAGTAGCCATGCACTCTATAAATCTGTCATTCATTCATTCATGATGTGAATGGTGCTGGCTGCACTTTGCTGACAGACATCCACACTGTACTACCTGAGTCTTTAACACGCAAATACACAACTGCCCTTTTCCGGTGGCTGAACAACATGTGCTCAGAGCAGATGATCAACACGCATATCTAGCTTTTTAACACAAATGAACGTTCCTAGAGGCCGAGCTTATACTTCAAGGTCCCTACAGACTACTTATGGCACTGTTTTATAAAGCAGTGCATGCAGCATGCCCGGTTGCATGGGGATGCTAGGATTACAAATATGTTTATGCATGGTGACATGCCCAAAAAACCTTTGCGCCACTCAGTGCATGCTTCTTGTATAGGACAGATTTCAAGAAAGATCAGAGCAAAGCATCTCCGACAGACACACATCTCATCTTAGCATCAGTGACACACGGGACCCTGCAACATGCACTTCCACACACCAACGAGAGTACCTTTCACCCTACAACCATAAACAGTGCATATACACAGTGCAAGAATGCTCTAGAGCGAAACTGCAATGCACAGTAAATAAAAAAGACATTCAAACATTTGAATGAGTATTATGTCATACCACTCCAGTGTGCCTGGACTTATCTGGGGCACCAGAGGCAGGGGATGAATTACAAGTTAATGATAAAATTGTTCTTAATTGTGCATTGACTGGCGTGAAGCAGGTCTCTAATAAGTCCTGGGACATATTTACAACGTGACACATCTAGGGAGATGCGTCACGTTGTAAAGCCCTGCGCTACATTATACCTGCGTCAGCTATAATGTATGCAGGGTGGGCGTTCCCACGCAGGAAAGCCTTGTAAAAGTGACGCAGTGAAATCTACAAGATTTCACGGAGTCACTTTTACGACGCCACTGCGTCAAAACCTTGTGCCTGCTTGAAGCAGGTGTAAGGAGTGGCGCAGCATGTTAGGAATAGGCATTCCTAACCATTGCTGGAGCTGCGTCGTACTTGCGACACGACTGCAGCAATGCGTTGCCCTTATGCCAAACAGATGCGTCACGCATCTGTCTATCCTTGCGCCACGGTGCGCCACATTGTGGTGCAAGGTTTTTTTTACGTGTCGCAAATGAACTGGCGCATCTCTGCTAATATCCAGGGATGCGCCAGTTCTTGTAAATCTGCCCTCCAGTATCTGTGGAATTGGTAGCCCACTAGAACCCGTCTATTGACAGAGTGTGGCGATGTGCAGCAGCTTTTTATTAGAAGTGTGCACCAGCAAACTCCGCCAAGTGGTGGTTGGCAGAGTTTTTGCAGAACTCCGCGCACCAGAGTGGGCAAAACTCCGCGAACTCCACTGAAGGAGCCTAGTCTAAACCTTTCTTTTCAATACTTATAAGTCACCCCTAAGGTAGGCCCTAAAGGCTTAGAGGGCAAGGTGTGAAGTATTTAAATGGTAGGACATGTGTACTTCATTGTTACATGTCCTGGGAGAGAAAAAATCCTAAAGTCATTTCTCACTGTTATAAGGCCTATCTCTCCTATAGCCTAACACTGGGTTACCTTATTACATTTAATAAGTGCTAGCTTTAGATTGGGAGCAGATAGAGAAATACTGTTTACACTCAAGGGACACCTTCCTGCACATAAACAATTAGTAATGATGTTTTGTAACTTCTATGTGTGCTGCACAATGCAGCACACATAGAAGTTGCAACTCGTCATTTTTTTTTAATGATTGTTTATGTGCAGGAAGGGCACCTTCCTGTACATAAACAATCAATGGCGTTTTGCTATTTCTTTGTGTGCTGCACAACGCAGCACACATAGAAACAGCAAAAAGGAGGAGAAATAAAGCATTTCTCCTAGTTTCGCCAGGGTAAGACCAGGTTTTCACAAAAAATTGGTTTCCTGAGCACACAAATTCTTATATGTTGTTGTTTAGTTCTTTTTTTAGTCTCTTTTTAGCCAGCACGTGTTTCGTCGCCCATGGCAGGTGGCCGCGACTTCCTCAGGGCTGTTTCGTCGGTATGGTTAGTGTTATCTTTTGACCAGTTGTAATTCCGCCCCGGTTTCCCCAAATAGTTCCTTGTCTTCGTTAGTATTTCTCGCCCAATCGTGTAAGTATTATCCCTTGTTATTTGTTGTCATCCGTTTTACCGCCTTCCGAGTGTTTGCTCGTGCAGCCTTCCGTCGTCCCAGCGAGGTCAAAGCTTACTCGGTTAAAAAAAGATAACACTAACCATACCGATGAAACAGCCCTGAGGAAGCCGCGGCCACCTGCCATGGGCGACGAAACACGTGCTGGCTAAAAAGAGGCTAAAAAAAAGAACTAAAGAATATATGAGAATAAACCTAACAAATACAAAGAAAGACAAGAATTGTTGATATCTGTTATTTATGTAATACATGTTGACATTAGCGTGTGCTGGGAAAACCAATTTTTTGTATAAACTGGGTGATTTTGGTCGTCCAACTGGGGAGTGGGCGATCTCTCCACCTCAAAGCACCGCACACAAATAAGTTCAGGACAACTTTCAAGTGTACTTCTGTAGAACGCCTCTGAACCTTCCGCAAACCTCACCCGCACTAGTGTATCTTAAGACCAGGTTTTCCCGGGTCTTAATTTTGGCGCTGCCCCATAGTTATGCCACCCTTGTAAATATGGGGCAGCGTCAAAATCAATGGGTGTTGCGGCGGAACACCTACCGCAACACCCATTGCCCACCCGTTTAACACTAAGGGGCCGATTCCGATTCGGGCCGGAAAACGTACCGACCGACTCAGTACGGGAATAAAGTCCGACCGACACGTACCTGCGCAGCCCGACTTGGGTAGTACGATGAAATGCATGTGAATCACGACCGACTTGTACGGAACACAAGCCGAACGACCGAACCGGACGGAAACAAGCTATCCGGCCGGGAAACCACGCGAATCGAACCGACCGACACGCACCAGGAATGAACCCGAACGAAACGTACCGCTAACTCCGAGCCGCGCAGTACGATGCAATGCGTGGAAAACCAGACCGAGTCGCACGGAGACCAAGCCGCACGACCGACACGCATACAAAACCCAGCCGAAACAACCCAATACACCGCGACCGACACGTACGTCGCACAATAAACCTAGCAGAAACACATCGTGAACGACTCGGAGAAGCTGGCACGAGACAACTGCAGCGTCCTACTCGGTCAGAAGAACGTCTCCTACATGCACAAAAAATACAAAGGGAAAAATACAAAAAAAAAGGGCCAAGAGAGCAATTACAAAGTCAATAAATACAGGGGGAAAAAAACAGGGAATAAGGACACACCCCCAACTCCACCTATATAAAGGCCACAAATCCCTACCATGATCCTTTGCAAATTCAACTGACCTGCCAGCACAGAACACCAACACACAGCAACCACAGACACACTCACAGCTCATCCATCACACAAGCCACACACCATCAGCACCTCAACAAATAGCACCCTCACATACACCCAGCAAAACCTACACATACACACCCTCACTTGCACACACACACACACATCAATAACCACCACCACCCATCACCATGCCCCCAAAGAAGAATCATAAGTTCCTAGACAGTGAATTGGAAGTCCTGGTAGATGAGATCCTCAGGGTAGAGCCACACTTGTTTGGTACATTGGTCCAACAGACCCCCATGTCGCAGAAAACCAAGATGTGGGAGAGGATCGTCGACAGGGTCAACGCACAATCACCATGTTTGCGCACAAAGGAAGACATCCAGAACAGGTGGTATGATGTGCGCAGGAGGGTCAGGGACCTACTAAAGAAGGATTACATCGTGAGTCAGCACCTCGGCAGTGACCCTCCTGCCAAACCACTATACCTCAGGCCCTGGGAGGAGAAGGTGCGGGCCATCCTGTAGGAGAGTAGGATCTGCTTCACATGGGTACCCCCACTTTTTGCTGATGCTTCACTGTTTTTCGACCTTAGTCTGGCTGGGGCCCTGCTAATCAGAACCCCAGCCTAGCTGCTTCCTCTCTAAAATGGTTTCCATGTGCCTTAGGCACATCTCTGATTGGAATCTGGAGTGCCCTTATAAGTCCCTAGTATATGGTATACTATGTACCCAGGGCATAGGTACCTCAGAGGCCTGCCAGGGGCTGAAGCATGTATTGTGCCACCCCTGGAAGGCCAGCCAAAAGGACACCACAGGTCTGCTACTGCAGCCTGGGTAAGGTGGTGCATGCACCCCTTACTGTGATATAGGCTACCTATATCACTACATACATACACACATATAAACCTATAAGTCACTCCTATGGCAGGCCTTATCAATCCTGAAGGCAGAGTGCGTGGTTCCTATGTGAGAGGGTGCCCCTGCATGAGCTGGGCCCCTCTGCAGCGTTCGGAGACCCTTCTCTGATGCTGTTTGTAGTGCAGCCTGACCATATACTCTTAAGCGCATTATAACCTCGCGTTAAATGCTAACTTTGGGATGGCTGCACGGAAACATGTCGTGTTTGGTGTCAAACATCTTGGAATACTACCCCCCCGCCAGTTCTGGCGGCGGGGGTAGCATTCCACCCTTCTAGAGGGAGAGACATGTACACACCGGTATACCCGGTACTGACTTTCCAGAGCCCTGGCATCACAAAATGGATGCCGCTGCCACAGACACGAGTCTGGCCTCCTGCTGCTGACCAAAACTCCGGCAGGGGAGGCCTGGACAATAGGTTTCCTGTCCCAGGAGGTGTAACCACCTCCCCAGACAGGATAGTGTGTATTGGGGCTGGGCGGGAGCACTCTCTGGTGCTTTGAAGTCCTGCACTGGGGGCACATTTGGTGTCCCTGTGCATACCCCAGTTCAAACCGGCTCAGGGGCTTCCAGCCCCTGCTCTGGCGCGAAACTGGACAAAGGGAAAGGGGTGTAACCACCCTCTGCCCTGACCCTCCCATAGGTGGGGCCACAGAGTATGTCCAACCCCCTACCTTAGTATAAGTATGCGACCCCAGTCCTTAGGACTTTAGATTTACCTGGACGAAACTCTGACACAGAATCCTGGACCTTCGATGCTCTACTTCAAGATTAGAGGACTGAAGAATCTCCCTTGGGGTCAAGGAGTGACTCCCCTGCTTGGCAGGCACCAACGAAGCAATTGTCCGGTCTGCATCGCTGAAGCTCCAGCCGGACGCCGAAGTCTTTGCATCACCAGAGGTGGATTTCCAGACTTCGCCGAGGCTACCCTGAGTCCCCAGCAGAGCTGAGGCCTGTGGCTATCGTGGGTAACGTGGAACCGTGACCCCTGGACACTGTGTACTTTTGTAAGTGCATCCTCTTCTGGGTCTCCCACGAAGTTGTGCTTTGGGCTCCGTGTAGCCCCAGCCTCCAGCACCGACTGCACTGAAGATCACTGGCCTCCACTCCACGAGTGTCCTGTGAGCCAGCTCCAAGTGCGTCCACTCAAGGCTCCTTTGCGGTCGCTAGTCCATTGGCTAGTAGGCCCTCCCGAAGGCCAATCTTCTTCTGCTTGGGCTCCCTGGTTGCTCCAGGTGAACCCTGACTTACCCTCGCTGGGTGAGTCCCACAGACCTTGCTGGTCTGCAACATCGTCCTTCTTCCATTTCCACGAGACTTGCCGTTGCCAAGGCTTGTTGGGTCCAATCCGGTCGCCGACACCCCTGCAATCGACAGACGTCGTGGGACAGCTCGAATCCAGCTCCTGGTTGTCGTCGACGCCTCCTGGACCTCGTGGCTGAAGAGTCAAGACGACTGTCAACCTACCTGAAGCACTCGACATCAGTGGGCATCTGCTCATCGCCTTCCTGGTCACTGGCTAGTGACCCAGACTCTGTCCTCTCTGCTTTCAGGTTCTTCAGATCTTCGATCCACCTTTGGATCCACCGGAACACTTTCGACTTGGCCGCCAGCAGCACCTTGCAGCAGATCGCCATTGAAAGCGACGACGAAATCCGACCCCGAAAGACACCTATGCACCCGGCTCCCCTGGGTGAGGTAACTCGAGTACTCCGGTGCTACCGTGGGTATTGACACTAGAACAGCCTAGTTCTCAAAGGGTTTGCTCCAAGTCCTCCTCTAAGTGTCCCTTTTCTTTTAAATTCAAACCGCGACTTTCCCCATAGAAGTTAACGGCGATTTGCGGCTGTGTTCATACACTGCACGCGTCCCCCGTGGGTCCCCTGTGTCACTACCTTTGGTGGTTCCTTGTGGTCCAAGCACTTCTACAGGCTCTAGGCCCTGTGTCTAGCTCAGTCGTGGTTCTTATACCACTTTATTGGTATATGGTTTGGTACGCCCCTAGGGCTCAAACGTGTATTTGTGCTATTACTGTAGATAACTAACTTATAATTTATGTACTTCGAACTCTAGCCTCATAAAGAGACTAGAGGGGTGTGTTTAGTAATAAATACATATATTTTGAATATATACCTGGTGTGGTCCTCTTTCATTTGGTCACTCAAGAGATTATAGACTGGTAAAACAAGCTGCTTTACATTCCTTCAAGACTTAGCCTGAAGGCTGCTCTCCATAGCTACCACTGGGATAGCTTTCAATAAAGGTTGTCTTTAACCTATCTCCAATAAGGGGTTGTTTGGACTGGTGCAAGGTGCCCACTATAATTAGTGGACAGCATATGCCAGGCCAACTTCTCACATTGGTGTGCAGCGTGTGGGATTCCAGCTTGCTTTTGTTTTACCAGATAATCTCAATTGAATTGATCAACTGAAAACCACTAAGGGTACCTAAGGTACATATAAATCAAGCTTAGTAATACAGTAAGTTCTACTGAACTTAGAGTTGTGTGTTAAGGGATAGCACACCCTTTCTACAACTCAAGAGAGTTTAGTAGGCCACACTAGAGTAGGTAGTGCATATACCACACCTCACTAGTAATGTCTTCAAAGCCAGGACCCAGTGAGTCCTCGCCAGAAGCCAGTGGGCTTCTTCCCTCCAAGTATGATAAACTCCCATTCTTGGAATTGAGAGCATTATGCAATACTAGGAAGTTGAAGGCAGTCAAAAGTGCCAGCACCCAACACCTCAGGGAGGTGTTACTAGCTGATGATCTCAGCAGGCCCATAGGGTCTGAAGGGGTAGGCAGAGAGGGTGGGGCAGAAGATGAGGAAGGTGCCAGGGGTGAAGAAACCCAGGCCCCCCCCCTCTGAAACTGGCCAGGAAGGTGAAAATGACCTTGTCCTGGAAAACCCAATTCCTCCTGTGGAGGAGGAGGAGGAGGATCAGAATGACCTCCCCTTTGTCCCCCCAGGAAGAGTACTGAGTGTGCCCAGAAGGTCTAGGTCTCCTTCTCAGGAGTCCAACCACTCTGACACCTCAATAGGGACCTCTGTCTCCTCTCATAGGAGGGAATCCTCTCATGAAAGGAGAAAGAGACTGATTCAGTATGAGCAAGCCCAGCTTGAACTCAGAAAACAGCAATTGGCTATAGACAGGGAGTCCCTAGATCTCTATAGAGAGAGACAAAAGATGGGACTAGAGTCCCATGGTGGCAGCAGTTTCCCCAAAGATAGGGAAAGGTCTTATGACCATAGAAACCTGAGCAAGATTGTCCCTCCCTACCAGAGTGGGGATGACATCCATAAATGGATAACTGCTCTAGAGAGGGCCTGTAAAGTACAGAGGGTCCCTCAGGAGCAGTGGGCAGCAATCTTGTGGCTCTCCTTTGCAGACAAAGGTAGAGATAAGCTCCTCACTGTTAGAGAGGAGGATGCTGATAATTACAAAGTCTTGAAGAGTGCTCTAATTGATGGGTTTGGCCTAACCACTGAACAATACAGGTTAAAGTTCAGGGATACCCAAAAGCACAGACTCAAGACTGGGTGGACTTTGTTGATTGTTCGGCCAAGGCTCTGGAAGGTTGGTTATTGGGCAGTAAGGTGTGTGACTTCACAGGATTGTACAATCTGATCATGAGGGAGCAGATTCTTAATAACTGTCAAAATCAGCTGTTGCATCAGCACCTGGTGGACTCTGATCTGACCTCTCCCCAAGAATTGGGAAAGAAGGCAGACAAATGGGTCAGAACCAGGGTGAGGCAGAAGGTACAGAACCAAGGTGGTGACCCTAAGAAGCAAGATTCGAAAAACTCTGATAAGGGTGGGGAGAAGGGTAAAGATCAAAAGTCTTCACAAGGCCCCCAAAAATCTTCTTCAGGTGGGGATTCACAGTCTAACAAAGGGAAAGGCCAAAGGAAACCATGGTGCAAGGTCTGTAAGCAAAAGACCAACTGGACCAGTGATTGCACCAAGTCCAAAGACTCTACTCCAGCCCCCACCAATACCCCTAAGGCACCTGCTCCCCCTAGTGCAGTTACAGTTGGTGGTGGGACTACACAAGCCAAGGGTTTAGTAGGGTTGACCCTGGGTAAGGAGATGAGCTCTGACCTAGTCAGAGAACTCACTCAGGCTGTCCTAGTCTGTGATGGAGGCATGGATGTGACCTCCTCTGTGAGTCCCAGTAATCTGGGCAAGTACAGACAACAGCCCTTAATCAATGGAAAAGAGGCTTTGGCATTTAGGGACACAGGGGCAAGTGTCACCATGGTGACACAAGACCTTGTGAATCCTGGGCAGATTATACTTGGTGAAATGTACCAAGTGACCAATGCTAGCAACGTCAGAACAGACCATACTCTGGCAGTTGTTAACTTCTCCTGGGGAGGGGTAACTGGCCTTAAGAAGGTTGTGGTAAGTGCAGACCTACCAGTTGAATGCTTGCTTGGCAATGACTTAGAAACTTCAGCTTGTGCAGAAGTGGAGCTCAGGACCCATGCAGAAATGCTGGGCATCCCTGCAGATGTGTTTGCTGTGACCAGGTCACAAGCCAAAGTGTCTAACACTGAACAGGCCTTGGATTCTGGAATAATGGACCAAGTGCCCTCCAAGAAGAGGAGTAGTAGGGTAAAGGCAGTGCCTTCCCCTTGGCTCAGAAGGAAGATCAGTCTCTTGAGGGGGATGATCTCAGTCCTGAGGAAGGAACTGTCCCAGAGGAGCTTGAACCTGACCAGGTTGAGTTCTTGGGGACAGGGGGCCCTTCCAGGGCAGATCTGAGCCAGGTGCAGCAGAGCTGCCCCTCTCTTGAACCCCTCAGACAGCAAGCTGCTGCTGAGGCTGCTGGGAAAGCTAGTGGTCCCCATACTGTGTATTGGGATGATGGACTCTTGTACTCAGAGTGTAGAGACCCCAAGCCTGGTGCTACCAGGAGGTTGGTTATACCTCTGAAGTTCAGGGGCTTCCTATTGACCCTAGCCCATGACATTCCCTTAGCAGGTCACCTGGGCCAGAACAAGACTTGGGACAGAATTGTCCCTCACTTTCACTGGCCCCACATGTCTGAAGACACCAAGGAGTTTTGTCGCTCCTGTGTAACCTGCCAGGCCAGTGGCAAGGCAGGTGGCACTACAAAGGCCCCCTGATACCACTACCTGTGGTGGGGGTGCCCTTTGAAAGGGTAGGGATTGACATTGTTGGTCCCATGGATCCCCAAACAGCCTCTGGGCACAGGTTTATCCTGGTGGTAGTGGATCATGCCACCAGGTACCCAGAAGCTATTCCCCTCAGGACCACTACAGCACCTGTGGTGGCAAGGGCCCTCCTGGGAATCTTCTCAAGAGTGGGCTTTCCTAAGGAGGTAGTATCAGACAGGGGTGCTAACTTCATGTCTGGGTACTTAAAAGCAATGTGGAAGGAGTGTGGAGTGACTTATAAGTTCACCACACCCTATCACCCACAATGCAATGGTTTAGTTGAGAGATTCAACAAAACCTTGAAGGGCATGATTAAAGGGCTCCCAGAAAAGCTTAGGCATAGATGGGACATACTCTTGCCCTGCCTTTTATTCGCATATAGGGAGGTGCCTCAAAAGGGGGTTGGCTACAGCCCTTTTGAACTTTTGTTTGGTCACCCTGTCAGGGGTCCATTGTGCTTGGTGAAGGAAGGATGGGAGTTACCTCTCAAGCCCCCAAAGCAAGACATAGTGGACTATGTACTTGGTCTCCGCTCCCGGATGGCTGAGTATATGAAAAAGGCAACTGAAAACCTTGAGGCTAGCCAGGAACTTCAAAAAGCCTGGCATGACCAAAGGCTGTACTGACTGTTTACCAGCCAGGACAGAAGGTGTGGGTGTTGGAGCCAGTGGCCCCAGCAGCTCTCCAAGACAAATGGAGTGGACCCCATACCATTGTTGAACAGAAGGGTGAGGTTACCTATTTGGTGGACCTAGGAACACCCAGGAGTCCCCACAGGGTTCTCCATGTCAACAGGTTAAAACCATATGTGGACAGGGCAGACATGGGCTTGCTCATGGCTACTGATGAGGGACAGGAGAAAGAGAGTGACCCACTCCCTGACATGCTCTCACAGAACCATGATGATGGGTCAGTGGATGGTGTAGCCTTGGCAGGCAGCCTCACTACCCAGCAGCAGACTGATTGCAGACAGGTGCTCAATCAGTTCAGACACATATTCTCACTGACACCCAGTCAGACTACCTGGTGCACTCATGAAGTGGACACTGGGGACAGTCTGCCTATTAAAAATAAGATTTATAGGAAACCTGACCATGTCAGGGACTGTATCAGGACAGAAGTCCAGAAGATGTTGGATTTGGGAGTTATTGAACCCTCAGATAGCCCTTGGGCTAGTCCAGTGGTCCTTGTGCCAAAACCTCACACCAATGGTGGGAAAAGAGAGATGAGGTTTTGTGTGGACTACAGGGGTCTCAATGCAGTCACTAGGACTGATGCCCATCCAATACCAAGGGCAGATGAGCTAATAGACACTTTGGCCTCAGCCAAGTATCTAAGCACATTTGACCTGACAGCTGGCTACTGGCAGATCAGACTAGCTGATGATGCAAAGCCAAAGACAGCATTCTCAACCCCTAGTGGGCATTATCAATTTGTGGTGATGCCCTTTGGTCTGAAGAATGCACCTGCCACTTTTCAGAGGTTGGTGAATACAGTCCTTACAGGTCTGGAAGCCTATAGTGCAGCATATCTAGATGATATTGCTGTCTTTAGCTCCACCTGGGAGGATCACCTGGTCCACCTCAGAAATGTTTTGCAGGCCCTGCAGAAAGCAGGCCTGACTATCAAGGCCACCAAGTGCCAGATAGGGCAGAGTCAGGTTGTGTACCTGGGCCACCTTGTGGGTGGAGGCCAGGTTCAACCACTGCAGAGCAAGATCCAGACCATCATGGACTGGACTGCTCCAACTACCCAGACTCAGGTGAGAGCCTTTTTAGGCCTGACTGGGTACTATAGGAGATTTGTCAAGGGGTATGGATCAATTGTGACACCCCTGAATGACTTAACTTCCAAGAAAATGCCCAAAAAGGTTCAGTGGACAGTTAGCAGTCAAAAGGCATTTGATGACCTGAAGCAGGCCATGTGCACTGCTCCCATTCTACAGAGTCCTGATTACTCCAAGAAGTTCATTGTCCAAACAGATGCATCTGAATTGGGGGTAGGGGCTGTACTGTCACAATTGAATGATGAAGGTCAGGATCAGCCAGTAGCTTTTATTAGCAGAAGGCTGACCCCTAGAGAGAAACGTTGGTCAGCCATTGAGAGGGAGGCCTTTGCTGTGGTCTGGGCTCTGAAGAAGTTGAGGCCATACTTGTTTGGTACTCACTTCCTTGTTCAAACAGACCATAAGCCCCTCTTATGGCTAAAACAAATGAAGGGTGAAACCCCCAAACTGCTTAGGTGGTCCATTTCCCTACAGGGGATGGACTTCACAGTGGAACATAGACCTGGGAGTAACCATGCCAATGCAGATGGACTCTCTAGGTACTTCCACTTAGAACATGAAGACTTAACTGGGCAAGGTTAGTTTAATGTCCCTACGTTTGGGGGGGTTGTGTAGGAGAGTAGGATCTGCTTCACATGGGTACCCCCACTTTTTGCTGATGCTTCACTGTTTTTTGACCTTAGTCTGGCTGGGGCCCTGCTAATCAGAACCCCAGCCTAGCTGCTTCCTCTCTAAAATGGTTTCCATGTGCCTTAGGCACATCTCTGATTGGAATCTGGAGTGCCCTTATAAGTCCCTAGTATATGGTATACTATGTACCCAGGGCATAGGTACCTCAGAGGCCTGCCAGGGGCTGAAGCATGTATTGTGCCACCCCTGGAAGGCCAGCCAAAGGACACCACAGGTCTGCTACTGCAGCCTGGGTAAGGTGGTGCATGCACCCCTTACTGTGATATAGGCTACCTATATCACTACATACATACACACATATAAACCTATAAGTCACTCCTATGGCAGGCCTTATCAATCCTGAAGGCAGAGTGCGTGGTTCCTATGTGAGAGGGTGCCCCTGCATGAGCTGGGCCCCTCTGCAGCGTTCGGAGACCCTTCTCTGATGCTGTT
Organism: Calotriton arnoldi; assembly: GCA_963921515.1. Taxonomy (NCBI): domain Eukaryota; kingdom Metazoa; phylum Chordata; class Amphibia; order Caudata; family Salamandridae; genus Calotriton; species Calotriton arnoldi. Next base: position 320,603 of record CAWUFW010015752.1, on the reverse strand, counting down.
TGTAGTGCAGCCTGACCATATACTCTTAAGCGCATTATAACCTCGTGTTAAATGCTAATTTTGGGATGGCTGCACGGAAACATTTCGTGTTTGGTGTCAAACATCTTGGAATACTACCCCCCGCCAGTTCTGGCGGCAGGGGTAGCATACTACCCTTCTAGAGGGAGAGACATGTACACACCGGTATACCCGGTACTGACTTTCCAGAGCCCTGGCATCACAAAATGGATGCCGCTGCCACAGACACGAGTCTGGCCTCCTGCTGCTGACCGAAACTCCGGCAGGGGAGGCCTGGACAATAGGTTTCCTGTCCCAGGGAGGTGTAACCACCTCCCCAGACAGGATAGTGTGTATTGGGGCTGGGCGGGAGCACTCTCTGGTGCTTTGAAGTCCTGCACTGGGGGCACATTTGGTGTCCCTGTGCATACCCCAGTTCAAACCGGCACAGGGGCTTCCAGCCCCTGCTCTGGCGCAAAACTGGACAAAGGGAAAGGGGTGTAACCACCCCTCTGCCCTGACCCTCCCATAGGTGGGGCCACAGAGTATGTCCAACCCCCTACCTTAGTATAAGTATGGGACCCCAGTCCTTAGGACTTTAGATTTACCTGGACGAAACTCTGACACAGAATCCTGGACCTTCGATGCTCTACTTCAAGATTAGAGGACTGAAGAATGTCCCTTGGGGTCAAGGAGTGACTCCCCTGCTTGGCAGGCACCAACGAAGCAATTGTCCAGTCTGCATCGCTGAAGCTCCCGCCGAACGCTGAAGTCTTTGCATCACCAGAGGTGGATTTCCAGACTTCCCCGAGGCTACCCTGAGTCCGCAGCAGAGCTGAGGCCCGTGGCTATCGTGGGTAACGTGGAACCGTGACCCCTGGACACAGCGTACTTTTGTAAGTGCATCCTCTTCTGGGTCTCCCACGAAGTTGTGCTTTGGGCTCCGTGTAGCCCCAGCCTCCAGCACCGACTGCACCGAAGATCACTGGCCTCCACTCCATGAGTGTCCTGTGAGCCAGCTCCAAGTGCGTCCACTCGAGGCTCCTTCGCGGTCGCTAGTCCATTGGCTAGTAGGCCCTCCTGAAGGTCAATCTTCTTCTGCTTGGGCTCCCTAGTTGCTCCAGGTGTGCCCTGACTTACCTTCACTGGGTGAGTCCCACAGACCTTGCTGGTCTGCAACATTGTCCTTCTTCCATTTCCACGAGACTTGCCATTGCCAAGGCTTGTTGGGTCCAATCCGCTCGCCGATACCCCTGCAATCGACAGACGTCATGGGACAGCTCGAATCCAGCTCCTGGTCATCGTCGACGCCTCCTGGACCTCGTGGCTGAAGAGTCAAGACGACCGTCAACCTACCTGAAGCACTCAACATCGGTGGGCATCTGCTCATCGCCTTCCTGGTCACTGGCTAGTGACCCAGACTCTGTCCCCTCTGCTTTCAGGTTCTTCAGATCTTCGATCCACCTTTGGATCCACCCGAACACTTTCGACTTGGCCGCCAGCAGCACCTTGCAGCAGATCGCCATTGAAAGCGACAACGAAACCCGACCCAGAAAGACACCTATGCACCCGGCTCCCCTGGGTGAGGTAACTCGAGTACTCCGGTGCTCCCGTGGGTATTGACACTAGAACAGCCTAGTTCTCAAAGGGTTTGCTCCAAGTCCTCCTCTAAGTGTCCCTTTTCTTTTAAATTCAAACCGTGACTTTCCCCATAGAAGTTAACGGCGATTCGCGGCTGTGTTCATACACTGCACGCGTCCCCCGTGGGTCCCCTGTGTCACTACCTTGGGTGGTTCCTTGTGGTCCAAGCACTTCTACAGGCTCTAGGCCCTGTGTCTAGCTCAGTCGTGGTTCTTATACCACTTTATTGGTATATGGTTTGGAACGCCCCTAGGGCTCAAACGTGTATTTGTGCTATTACTGTAGATAACTAACTTATAATTTATGTACTTCGAACTCTAGCCTCATAAAGAGACTAGAGGGGTGTGTTTAGTAATAAATACATATATTTTGAATATATACCTGGTGTGGTCCTCTTTCATTTGGTCACTCAAGAGATTATAGACTGGTAAAACAAGCTGCTTTACATTCCTTCAAGACTTAGCCTGAAGGCTGCTCTCCATAGCTACCACTAGGATAGCTTTCAATAAAGGTTGTCTTTAACCTATCTCCAATAAGGGGTTGTTTGGACTGGTGCAAGGTGCCCACTATAATTAGTGGACAGCATATGCCAGGCCAACTTCTCACACATCCTACCACCAGTGAGCGTATATGGACTAACAAACATCCCAGAGCCTGGTGAGTACACAACTAATATACCCAATATTGTGTGGCAATACACACACATCACTGTCAAGGGGATAGTCAAACCATGCACCCTTAGCAAATCCACAAGAACCAAAAGATAATCATACCAAGATGACTATGTTAGTCAGAGAAACACAATACCTGCCATCTCATAGTGATATGTAACAGTGTCATGACAGGTACAAACCTAACAATAAATAGAGCAAGCCAGTCGCACAAATATAACAAACTACCAGTCACATATGGTGCCACCACCAGAACACCACCTCACAGGGAAGCTCACTGAAAGGAAGGAATTCTGGGTATGCTGGTGAAGTCAGTGTAGGCAATAGCATGATGGGAGTTGTAGTCACAGATAATGGTCAGCCTCACAATTGGCCCATCCACACCACTCTCAACCATGCACACATCACAGGGAGTTGAAAAGGACTGACAAGATGGCTGACACTGGGTACTGCTGTGGGGAGCACAAGGCCCTGCTGGGAACTGGGCACCAACAAACAACAGGAACACACTGTCAGCCATCTTGCCATTGCTGTCACACTCACACACAGTGAAGTCCACCCAAAAGGAAGGAAGTATGGGCATGCTGGGAAGGGGGTTGTAGGCAATAGCATGATGGGAGTTGTAGTCACAGATATTGGTCACCCTCACAATTGGCCCATCAACACCACTCTGAACCATGCTCACATCACAGGGAGTGGAAAACAACTGACAAGATGGCGGACACTGGGGACTGCTGTGGGGAGCACAAGGCCCTGCTGGGAACTGTGCACCAACCAACAGCAGGACACCACTGACTGACATCCTGAAAGCCAAATTGCACTCCCTGCAATGGAAGCATGTTCCATGGTGGGATATCTGGCTGGGTGGGAAGGAGGACTGACAGCTCTGACCATAGTTACAAGCAGCTTTTCCCACACACCCCTTAACACAAACTCCACACAACTCACCTGGGAGAATGCAATGCCTCACACTTTAATTTAATATCCCACAAAGAACAACCACACTGGGTTATGCTGTGTGAAGCACAGGGACACTTTTGGGACTTGTAGCCAAACAAACGCCAGGACAACACCGTCAGCCATCCTGGCAGCACAGGCACACTACCCCACAGGGAAGCAGAGTCAAAAGGAAGGAAGTATGGGCATGCTGGGAAGGGGGTTGTAGGCAATAGCATGATGGGAGTGGTAGTCACAGCTCAACATCCCCAACCCACATGGCCCAGCAAGCTAGCACTGAAGCATGCACACCTCATAGGGAGTGAAAAGCCACTTCAAAGATGTCTGACACTGGCCTCAGCTGTGGGGAGCCCAAGGCCATGCTGGGAACTCTGCACCAACAAACAACAGGACCACACTGTCAGCCATCTTGCCATTGCTGTCACACTCACACACAGTGAAGTCCACTCAAAAGGAAGGAAGTATGGGCATGCTGGGAAGGGGGTGTAGGCAATAGCATGATGGGAGTTGTAGTCACAGACATTGGTCACCCTCACAATTGGCCCATCAACACCACTATGAACCATGCTCACATCACAGGGAGTGGAAAACAACTGACAAGTTGGCTGAAACTGGGTACTGCTGTAGGGAGCACAAGGCCCTGCTGGGAACTGTGCACCAACAAACAACAGGACCACACTGTCAGCCATCTTGCCATTGCTGTCACACTCACACACACTGAAGTCCACTCAAAAGGAAGGAAGTATGGGCATGCTGGGAAGGGGGTCGTAGGCAATAGCATGATGGGAGTGGTAGTCACAACTCAAGATCCCCCACCCACATGGCCCAGCAAGCTAGCACTGAAGCATGCACACCTCACAGGGAGTGAAAAGCCACTTCAAAGATGTCTGACACTGGCCTCAGCTGTGGGGAGCCCAAGGCAATGCTGGGAACTGTGCACCAACAAACAACAGGACCACACTGTCAGCCATCTTGCCATTGCTGTCACACTCACACACAGTTTAGTCGACTCAAAAGGAAGGAAGTATGGGCATGCTGGGAAGGGGGGTGTAGGCAATAGCATGATGGGAGTTGTAGTCACAGACATTGGTCACCCTCACAATTGGCCCATCAACACCACTCTGAACCATGCTCACATCACAGGGAGTGGAAAACAACTGACAAGATGTCTGACAATGGTGCTCTGTTGTGGGGAGTACCAGGCCCTGCTGGGACCTGGGCACCAACCAACAGCAGGACACCACTGACTGACATCGTGAAAGCCAAATTGCACTCCCTGCAATTGAAGCACGTTCCATGGTGGGATATCTGGCTGGGTGGGAAGGAGGACTGACAGCTCTGACCATAGTTACAAGCAGCTCTTCCCACACACCCCCTTCACACAAACTCCACACAACTCACCTGGGAGAATGCAATGCCTCACACTTCAATTAAATATCCCACAAAGAACCACCACACTGGGTTATGCTGTGTGAAGCACAGGGACACACATGGGACTTGTAGCCAAACAAACGCCAGGACAACACTGTCAGGCATCCTGGCAGCACAGGCACACTACCCCACAGGGAAGCAGAGTCAAAAGGAAAGAAGTATGGGCATGCTGGGAAGGGGGTTGTAGGCAATAGCATGATGGGAGTTGTAGTCACAGATATTGGCCACCCTCACAATTGGCCCATCAACACCACTCTGAACAATGCTCACATACCAAGGAGTGGAAAACAACTGACAAGATGCTGACAATGGTGCTCTGTTGTGGGGAGTACCAGGCCCTGCTGGGACCTGGGCACCAACCAACAGCAGGACACCACTGACTGACATCCTGAGAGTCAACCTAAACCCACTGCAAGGGTGGCATGCTTCATGGTGGGATAACTGGGCTGGGTGGAGAAGGAGGGCCGGATGTCCACCAAATACAACCAATGCTGGCCATGCACACACCTCAACATTCACATTTAAATGCCTCAGGTTTGCAGGACAATGTGCTACACCAATATCAGCCTCTTACTGTGACAACTTAGGTCAATGCAATGTACAGGGCCGCATCCAGAGGTACAGTCACAACTGTCAGGTGTGTGAACCATTGATGCCTGTAGAAACATAACATACATTGTGTGTCTCTTCCAAAAACAGGTGATGATGGGGACACAGCAGCAGACGATGAGGTGTCCCAGTCCCAGGCTCCGGGGGACACTGAGCTCACTGGTGTGGAACAGCCTCTGCCCTCCTCAGATGGCGAAGACCTACCTGGCACCTCCGGTGTGAGTCATCATGCAGCACCAGCAGGACCAACATCTGCACCCCCTGCACCCACTCCTCCAACAACTGCCAACACACAGACCACCCCCGCCGACATGGACAGACCAAAGACCACCAATGACAACAGCACAGGGACCCTGGCCCAACGTTGAGCTACGGACAACGACCCCAGTAACAACCCCCAAGGGGGCCTAGGGACACCTGTGCGTGCCACCGCAGGTCCCGCACGTGTCGCCAGGGGTGATGGGAGGGGTGGTAGACATAGGTCGCTGTTTGCAGAGGGGTCTGGACTGCATGATGACCCACAACTGGTACGCATTGCTGATGCGTACCAGAATAGCACCGGAGAGGTCACCCAGGTAGTGGGGATCCTCAAGGACATTCAACAGCAGCAGGCTGCCCATCATGCCCGCTTGGACTCACACATGTCCCGTGTGGAGACACACATGGCCTGTGTGGAGACACACATGTCTGGCATGGAGTCCAAGTGGGACACATTGCAAGAACTGACAGCGGTGCATAGGGACATATTGACATGCCTCCGCCAGATTAGCACCAACATGGCCACACCTCCCTGTGTGCCCACAACATCTGGTGCTGCAACACCTGCAACGGCCACAGGGAGGGAGGAGGACTCTGGCGGAGAGTCGCCTGCACCGCAGCAGCCTGCACGTGAGGGTACCCCCCCAAAGAAGAGGGGTCGTCCGAGGAAGGAAAACTGAGAGGTCGATGGCCATGTACATCCCCCAGGAAGCCAACACCTGTTCTGGAAATTCTCCTTTGTGTGCAAACTGTTCACCCTATCGAATGCAACACAACTCACCCACATGACATGGGGAGTTCAAGTTGGACCAATGTATCAGATCACTGTTGACTTTACCCTGGACATTTCTGCTACCAAGACTTCCAACTCACCTGGGAACTTTGGATCACAATCCCAATGTACAGCACCCACCATCCTGTGCACTAACCTCACACATGTATGTAATAAAGTCACCAATACACCATACTTGCCTCTGTTGTGATTCCAACGTTGTTATTGTCACGGAGATAATGATCTGCTAAATGACACCGTGCATGCTAACTGCCACAGCAAGTTCAACACCGTCATGTGAGTCATGGCGACGTGACACATATGAGGGAGACACACCATTAGGGCTACACAACACATAGACACCAGGGCCATCGGACTCATCGCCTACACTGATGTTGCCAGGAAATATTGTGGAATGCACAGACACCACACCTATTCAGAGTCTGCGTTAACTAGCCCACAGGTGCAGTAAGCAAATGTCAGTCAGAAGTGTGACCACAGACAACGCACATCCCAAAGTGAAGCACAGGTTTATTACACATTTGCAACATGTTGTTTCCACTACAGATGCAAGGTAATCCCACGTGGCAGTGGCCACACAGTCAACAAGTGTAGAAGAAAGAAAGTCCAGGGATGTGGGGCACATCACCTGTAGGGAAACGACTGCTTCCACCCTGGAAGTTGAATCATGGTGTCGGGGGATCCGAGTTGACCAAACAACTCTGAAAGCACCCTGTGAAGGACAGACATGACACACAGTCAAAAGCACTGAAGAACAGGACAGAACTGCAATACTCATGCCCAATACATGTCACAAGATACCTACACAAAACCAAGTTAGCATGTCAACACTGTTGGGGAGTACAGACTACCTGTAAGGACACATCGCTGCACGCATCCAGTCAAGTAGCACATGGCCACACTCAAACAGCAACAGAGCACCACCAACACATATCATGCAAACGCAAATCATTGACAAGACATTCTGGATACTCACATTCAGCTGAAGAAGTTGGTGATGAGCTGTGTGCGGACATCACCCTCATCATCATCATCATCACTGGCATCGCGGCCCAGGCCAGGATCCTCCACAGGTGGCGGATGTTGGTCATCATCATCCAGGATGAGAGGCAACTCCTTCCGCACTGCCAGGTTGTGTAGCTTCCAGCAGACGATGACAATCTTGCACACCTTTGCAGGGGCATATGGGAGGGCCCCTCCTGTCTTGTCCAGGTAGCGGAAGCGGCTCTTCAGGAGACCAAATGTCCGCTCGATCACTCTCCTGGTCCGACCATGTGCCTCATTGTAGCGCATCTGGGCTGGTGTCACAGGGTTCCTGAGGGGTGTCAGCAACCACGGCATGTTGGGGTATCCGGAGTCACCTACAGACAGACAATTGCACATTAGCTGAGTTGGAAAAGAGTGCGGAATACAACATAGCAGAACACACACAATGGTACAAAGTCAGTACACACCGACAAGCCAGGCACGCTGGTTCCGCATCTGTGACATCATCCTCGGGATGCAACTACTCCTCATCATGAAGGCATCGTGTGCCGAACCAGGGAAACGTGCACACACATGTGAGATGCTCATATCTGCAAGACATACCACCAGAGCATTGATCGAGTGATAATGTTTACGGTTCCTGTATGCCTGCTCATGTGCCTGTGGTGGTACCAAAGACACATGTGTCCCATCAATGGAGCCAATGACATGTGGCATCCTCCCCAGGGCATAGAAGTCACTCTTGACGTCAGTGAGTTGTTGACGTTTAGGGAAATAGATGTACTGGTTCAGGCATCTCAACATTGCCTCCAAAATATCGCGTAGCACACGGCTGAACATAGTCTGTGACATCCCACCAGCAGACGCCACAGTGTGTTGAAAGGTACCGGTGGCAAAGAAGTGTAGGGCTGCCATCACCTTCACCTTGGGGGTCAGCGCTGCAGGGTATGGCCGGCCAGGTTCCAAATGTGGGGCCAAGCGCACTGCCAAATCCTCAATCAGCTGCCTGGTGAAGCGGTACCGTCGGATGCAGTCACGTTCCACCATCGTTGCAAGGTCAGGGAATGGTCTATGGACAGCTGGTGCCCTGCAGTGCATAGGTGAAGAAAGAAAGATTGTCAGTCACCCCACATATGTGGCATAGACCAGACTCAATATCACATGATACATCATTACGAGACACAAGTACATGATGTGTGTGCCGTTCCGTAAGGACATGTATGGCACCGAAATGGACAACATCTAACATCACAGTTCAACATGTGTCCTCAACAAGTCCCAGGTTGTGCTATGGGATATCATTAGGCTGGGTCACAGTACCCATGTACTGCTGTCACGTTCCAAACACACACCACAGTGACATGTGAGGACAGATGTGCCCCAGGCATCACAGCTCATTGACAGGTAGATTCCCAGGGACCATGTCTTGCCACATGGACACTGGCATGACATGGTGCATCATGAATACACCACAGCAAAACAACCAAGACCCCCACAGGTAGTGGTCCCTGTTGCCTCGGCAGGACAGACATGGACGTCTGTGACACACACACGCACAACATCAAAGTCCATGCACAAACAACGTGGATGTGGAGACTGTCTCCCATTGTGCACATGGAATCAGAGACATTGTAAACACAACATGCACACAGACTGTGGAGGGCCATCACTATTGTGGCAATGGGTCACCCTGTGACGTACATACCGTCCCACATGGGACTCAGGGGGTATGTGACATGACATACACATACACAACCGTGAAATGTGACCATGCCACATGCTCTGAAATGAACAGTTGCACATCACAGTGGTCATGTGCACAACACACAAAGGAGCCTTTCCCCATGAACACATGCACAGCCTGGCAGTGGCTGCCCCCAAGTGCCACCCCAAAAACCACATGTTGACCCCCATACACAGAAAAGGTAATGCAGCCTTACATGCCTTAGGATACAGTGTGGACAGGCTGTGGTGTTGTAGGTGTGCCCCTGAGTCCCTGGCAAGTATATGTTACTGGCATAAGTTCACCAGTGACAAGCATGGTGACATATGCGAGTGACCTGTACAGGGAAGCGTCGTACAGCAATGGACCGATCGGTGTGCACGCACTGGCCATTGAATCTGTTGTGAGCGGGTACGCGTTGTACCCGGAATACGCGTTGTACAGCAATGGACCGATCGGTGCGCACGCATTGGCCATTGCATACGATGTGACCGGGTACGCGTTGTACCCGGAATACGTGTTGTACAGCAATGGACCGATCGGTGTGCACGCACTGGCCATTGAATCTGTTGTGAGCGGGTACGCGTTGTACAGCAATGGACCGATCGGTGCGCACGCATTGGCCATTGCATACGATGTGACCGGGTAAGCGTTGTACAGCAATGGACCGATCGGTGCGCACGCATTGGCCATTGCATACGATGTGACCGGGTATGCATTGTACAGCAATGGACCGATCGGTGTGCACACACTGGCCATTGAATCTGTTGTGAGCGGGTACGCGTTGTACCCGGAATACGCGTTGTACAGCAATGGACCGATCGGTGTGCACGCACTGGCCATTGAATCTGTTGTGAGCGGGTACGCGTTGTACCCGGAATACGCGTTGTACAGCAATGGACCGATCGGTGTGCACGCACTGGCCATTGAATCTGTTGTGAGCGGGTACGCGTTGAACCCGGAATAGGCGTTGTACAGCAATGGACCTATCGGTGTGCATGCACTTGCCATTGAATCTGTTGTGAGCGGGTATGCGTTGTACAGCAATGGACCGATCGGTGCGCACGCATTGGCCATTGCATACGATGTGACCGGGTACGCATTGTACAGCAATGGACCGATCGGTGCGCACGCATTGGCCATTGCATACGATGTGACCGGGTACGCGTTGTACAGCAATGGACCGATCGGTGTGCACGCACTGGCCATTGCATACGATGTGACCGGGTACGCGTTGTACAGCAATGGACCGATCGGTGCGCACGCATTGGCCATTGCATACGATGTGACTGGGTACGCGTTGTACAGCAATGGACCGATGGGTGTGCACGCACTGGCCATTGAATCTGTTGTGAGCGGGTACGCGTTGTACCCGGAATACGCGTTGTACAGCAATGGACCGATCGGTGTGCACACACTGGCCATTGAATCTGTTGTGAGCGGGTACGCGTTGTACCCGGAATACACGTTGTACAGCAATGGACCGATCGGTGTGCACGCACTGGCCATAGAATCTGTTGTGAGCGGGTACGCGTTGTACCCGGAATACACGTTGTACAGCAATGGACCGATCGGTGTGCACGCACTGGCCATTGAATCTGTTGTGAGCGGGTACGCATTGTACCCGGAATACGCGTTGTACAGCAATGGACCGATCGGTGTGCACGCACTGGCCATTGAATCTGTTGTGAGAGGGTGCGCGTTGTACAGCAATGGACCGATCGGTGCGCACACATTGGCTATGGCCTGGCATGGCAACGGGCAAGTTTTTGAAAGTTTAACGAGTCTGATGCTGTGAATTCAGTTGGCCACCCACAACAATGTTGCAAATTCATGGGTGTCATGAAGTTGAACTTTTGAAGGATGCTGTGGGCGTGTGTAAGTGGTGCAATTCCATGGATTGGCCAGATTCAGAAGATGCAAACGACTTCGACCTATCACTTTGGACACATGGGACAGTATCTGCCTCAGCAGCACACATATAATGCTGGCTGTTCCCCTGAGAGCTCACTTGCCTGCACTACATGCTCCAGGACGACATCTGCCACCACCACTGCTGCTGTCTCTGCATCCTCTGGATCCTGCAATGGCACGTACTGTGGAGAGAGCCCCAGCCTTCAGCACTGAGGAGAACCAGGCCCTGCTGGACAGCCTCCTTCCACAGTACAGCAAGCTGTATGGGAAACCAGGGGAGCAGGTGAGTGTGCTGTCCACTGCCTTACAAATGTGCATGTTGTCTGACTAGCCAGACTTACAGTCTGCACGCCACTGGCTAGCAGGCTCACTGAGTAGTTGTCACCCCCCATAGTGTGTAGTTACATGCACTGAACAGGTATAGTGCAGTAACAGTGCATTTAAACAAGGTTTGACTTCCCAGGCAATGATACCATGTAGTAACTGCTGGCAAACTGTTCATAGCCATCCTTGCACTGCCCGTGCACAACATGTGCCCCTGTGATTGAGACATGTATATCCAAATGTGTGATGCACGGATTTGTTGCATGTGTAGTAATGGCCTTTACACTTTGTCATCCTCACAGGTTGATGCCCACCAGAAGCAGGAAATATGGCTGGACATCGCCCGGGCAGTAAGGTCTGTGGGGGTCTACAAGCGCCGGATCCGCAACTGCCAGAAGAGGTGGCAGGACCTTCGGGGCTGGACCCGGAGGATCGCAAGGGTCCAGCTGAAGCTGTCGCCTCCTCGCAGGAGGGGCGGACACCAGACCCTGACCCCTCACATGCTCAGGATCCTGGCGGTGGTCTTCCCTGATCTGGATGGGCAGCTGAAGGGCAGACAGCAGCAAGGAGGGGGTGAGTCCATGACTGCACTGTGAGCTTTGTCTGACATGCTATGTGCCCTCCTCTGGCCTGGTTAAACTTCAACAGTACATCAGTTATGTGGTCCAGGACCCATGACCCTCAATTGTGCACTGCCCACTCCTCATCTGATACCCAGGTGTGGCCCTTACAGTCAGGAAATTGTGTCACTTGGGTACTGTGTCCTTGCATATTGCTTAGCTCAAGGTGGGGGACAGCATTTGTACCCGTAACTCTGTGGTGGGCTTCATGGGTGGGTCCATTGCTTACACAATGCCTGGGTTCTGATATGTAATCTGCGTGTTACTTTGATATGTGGTCCAATTGCTGATCTGATTCACCACATGTGCCTGGGGTATTTGGCACACACCCATGCTGCGGTTGGGAACAATGTTTGGGCCTCAGGAGTATGTATATCAAGTGTGTCACACATGCTTAGCCACCTGCCTACTGTCCAGGGCTCATCCCTCTTTCACGTGGAGCAGGACAGTCATGCCTACTCCAGGCCATACAATACACTCTGTACTCCCACTCCCGTGTATCAGCTGACACGTTGTGCTCAGTGAAATGTTCCCTCAGGTGTCTGCCTCCGTGTCATTGTGCTGTGGCTTTGTTGTCAGGACTACTGCGGTGTTTATCGGTTAGGGCTCAGCATGCCACCGGAGATGTGACCATAGGAGACGATACTTGTGTGACATATAGGTGTTTGATCACTTGACCGTGCATACTGGGGTATGCAACTGTGAAGTTCAGGCAGCTGTTTCCCATTCACAGCAGATTGTGAGGTGCTCAGGTTCCGAGGGTTGTGTTTCATGTCTCCCATATGTCCAATTGGTATGACGTGGACAAATGAGAGTTCAGATGATGTGGTTTGTGGGGGATGGACATGTGCACTTGTCAGCTACAGGACTTGCATTCCCCATGACCTAGGATTGTGACACAGTGCAGACTGTTGTTGTCTGGCTGCCCTGCCCATGTGACTGGAGACAGTGATGTATGACTTTGCAGGCATGCCTGTGCCATGGCGTTAAACTTCCTAACAGTGATCCTGCAGGGGAGTGACATGTGCTACATGCACCCCATTGTGGCATTGACTATCAGGACATGGGTGCATCATGGTGTCTGGTGCTGGTATGCATCACATGCATTTCAAGATAGACTCTGGCCATCCCTTTGTCCTGACTCAGTGGCAAGAGTTGTGATGTGTGCATGTTCACATACTTCACCGTGTTCTCTGCACTGTCCAACTACTGTGTAGGTGGTGCATGTGTCCACACTGGTGTATTGCCATCCGACAGACACCAGACCGATGGGTGCATGGCCAGGAGGGATGTGAGTGCCATGGTTGACCATCAGACTGACAATTGGCTTCTCCACGCTGTTTGGGCACTTTTGGCAATGTTCAACTAAGGATGCCAGGGCTTGCTCTGTAATGTGCTGTACTTACTGTGGTTTTGTGCGGTCAGTGCAGGTGACTGATGTCTGTCTGTTTCCCTAATTGTTTGCAGATACATCCACGGCCACAGGAGGGGACAGCTCCACGGACCAGGAGGAGCCGCAGAGCCAGACTGAGTCAGCAGCCGATGAGTGGTCGGAGGGACCCAGTGGCACGGAGGGCGAGGGGAGCCACACCGAGGAGTCTCAGCACCATCCACTTCAGCTGAGGACCACAGCAGCTCAGAGGATGACTCCCTTGTGGAGGCGGGTGTCAGCAGCCACCACACCCCAGCTACTATTGCTGTCCCCGCCACCACCACCACCACCGCCCTCCCATCGGCTCCCATTCCAGAGGTCCGTGGAGGCTCCCGTGTTCGGGAGCGTGTCTCCTTCGTGCCAGGCACCGCAGCCCCTGCACTGTGTCCCCTGCTGCCCTGAGTGAGGAGTCTGTGTACCTACTTCGCCAGCTCCATGTAGGGCAGACAGCAATGCTGAGTGTCCTCCATGCCCACACCACTCTGTTGACTCAGCTGGTGTCGTTTATGGAGGGCATCTCATCGGTCATGTCTGCCCTACAGAGGAGCAATAGGTCCATGGACTCCTCCCTGATGGCAGCAGTGTCCCTCCTCCAACAGTCCCTCACCCCTCCTACCTCTGCTCCATCCACACTTCCTGGCACCCTACCTGTCCCAAGCACATGCACACCTGCACATTCACCCAGACACACAGACACGAGCAGCACAGACACACCCACTACAAAAACAAGACGTGCACGCAGGCATCCTCAGGGGACTGATACCACACCCACAGGGGATGGGGTACATACACACACACAGGCATCCACAGTCCTCCGATACCTCTCCCTCCAAGGCCCCTTCCCTTGCCTCACCTGCAACCCCACCTACACAGCAGCTCTTCCTCTGTGACCTCGGCCTCTTCCCCTCCAATCCTGCTGATCCAGCATACAGGGGGAAGAGGAAGTCCACCCACACAGAGGGAGTGCCCCTCACCCCCGGACACCCTCCCCAGGTGCAGACAGACTGAGGCCTCCATCCGCAAGTCCCCCGGACCCGGAAGAGCAAGACCCCGCTGCCACCCTGCAGCTCAACCACCAAGTCTCCTTCCTCCATCCCTCAGGCCCCCACTCCACAGGTTCCCCCACCACACCCTGCCCCAGGTTCCCCCACCCACAGATACACCATCCCCAAAATGATCCGGCCTTCTCCCCCTACCACTTGCTCTTCCAGCACCACACCCCCGCTGCGCTTGTTTGTGCCACTGGTGTGGAGAGCGTGTCCTCCCCCTCTGTCCTGCCCACCTTACCTGAACCCCATTCTACTCCCCTGGAGATAGGCACTGCAGTGGAGTCCACTACCACCCTGTCTGACTTGGGCACTGCAGTGGGGAACCTGTCCACTCCATCTGCACGGCCCACTGCAGTCGTGCTGGCACCCACACCATCTGACTCAAGCCCCCAGTTGTGCCGGCACACACCATGTCAGACACCTCCTCTGCAGTTGTCAGTGACTCTCCAGCACCCACCACCCCTTCCCTGCCTCCTTCTGGTGAGCCCTGATCCTGTCCCTGCGGTGCCTGGCCTGCCCCCCGTATGCCCCTCCGAGGGGAATGTCCCTGATGTGTAGCTGTGCAGGCATGCAAAAGGTGACATCTGGCACTGTCACCCTGTTTGGACTCTTGTTATGGACTGGCCATTGGCCTTTGTTATATTTCTGGACTTTCACTTCTTCACACACAAATGCTGAATAAAGCTACTTTCTGTTCTCTAGTGGTTTTGCTTCTGATGTACATGATGTTGATGATGCTAACCGTGCCCTTGCTGCACTGATGGTGATTTTTGATATCAGGGAAATGAAGTGTTACTGTGCAGGACCCCATGTTGTCCAGGGGGAATGTGTCCTATCCTGGTGTGTATCCATGTCATCCTTTGCAGCAATATGAGGGTGTCATGTTTTCAATATTTGGCAATGGGATTTCCTACTTTTATTTGCAATATCACATCTGTGGCTTACACCCCTGCACATCTGTTGTGCTTGCTATTGTTCAATTTGTCTATTTCCCTGACCGTGTGACCATCTCCACTGGACATGCAAGTTTGGGCATCAATGGGGAAGGACTCATCTGTGTGATCAGTGCAACTTGCTATACATGAGTGTTGGATCTGTGCAGATGGTGTCGGTGACACTCCCATGACCAGGCTGATGTGATTAGAGCCTTCATTTTGTGCTAATTGTTGACTGAGTGACCAAGTGTACTGCTGATATGATAGAGCCCTGCAGAGACAACGTATGGCACAGCTTTCCTTACACAGGAGTGGAGTGCCCTCATGGCAGTGTGTAATTCCGTGACATTGCCTGAGCCCAAGGTGTGTGTTGTGTGAGCATGTCTGTGTGTGTTCACTTCCGTTTTGCAACACAGGCTGGGATCCCTAGTGATGTTCCTGTTTGTGATGCTTGCTGAGTTGACCTATGTACCACCCAAATCTTCGCACTGGGTTCTCTGGGATGTGGGTGCATGGCACATTACTGGTCATCAGGGTGTCATCCATAGGTGTGTTTGCTGTCAGGGCTGAGTTTGTGGGCAAACGCAGATGAGACACAGTCAGGATTCCCCTTGGCACTTGTTGGTTACACAAGTCATGTAATTTACAGTTTGTGTTAGCTTTCAGTGATTGTGACACGTTGTGTGTGTGACTGCTGCCACTCCTCTGGGTCAGAGCTGCAATGTTGGAAGTTGTCTATGTGTGTTCTTTGTGGGTGGCCTTGACTTCTTCATTGGTGTGTGACTGTGTCCGGGATCACATTGATTGTGGTGGATTCACGTCATGCCCATGTACAGCGTACTGTGCAGTGTGTCAGACATTCACGAGTCTTGTTGACTGGCCAGGTGTGATGGGTTTCTGCACCTTAGTTCCCACAACCACCCCTGGGATTGTCATGGGTGCATGTGCAATGTCACCAGTCCATGTGAGCTTCACTGCTGCACATTGGTGGAGATCAAGGTGTGTGGTGTTGAGTGTGTGCAAATGAGAGTTGTTGCACGGCTAGACCCCTACCTCCATGTTGGCCTTGGCTGACAGGCCGTGCTGATTGATTTGTGCTTGTGTAGGTGTGATGGTAGTTTGTTGCTCAGGACACATGACTGTGGTTCACAGTGTGAACGACATCTAGCTTTGTCATCACAGTGGGATTATCATGCAGGCCACGGTCAACACGATGTGGAGTCCCTGGGGGTAGTGCTGTGGTGGGTCTGTCTCTTGCTGTGTTATTTGCTGTTCCGACAAGCTTGTGTGACATGTGTAATTTGGGCTCCCTCTCATCTAACAATGCCTGTTTGCCCACATAGGGGAATCCGATCCATGAGTTACTTTTGTGTGGCACTGTATACACATCTGTGTAATTGTGATTCAGGCCTCCTCATGTGTTGTGTGGTTGCCTGGGGACACTGACACACCCCCCATCACCTGTTGTGTTTGATCTGCAGTGTGAGGCTGCCTGTTTGTGTTTGTGCATCTGCACCACTGCATTGGCATATCTTTAGTGTGCCATTGGCTGTATGTTGTTTGTTGGCTTTCCCCTGCTGTCCCTGGGACTCCTAGGTCATCAGTCAGCACAATGATCATGGTTTGTATGTCCCTTTGCTGCCATGGTATGGTATTTGTTCACCTGACATCTACAGTCTCCAAAGGATATCTACATTTGTGTGTCCATTGGTGCAGATATGTGGGGCTGCATTATGATGGTCACTTCTGTCATTGTGTTATTGAGGAATGTTGCCAATGTCAGCCCCCATGGGTGATGTTTGTCTGCACATGGCCAAAGGTATATCTTATTTGCACTGCTCTGTTTGCTTCACCCAATGTATGTTGCTATGGGACACAAGCACTACTATGCCACAGATGTGTTTGTTGTTCTGTGACCAGGAATCATCCATGCTGTTTGGCATTTGCAGCTTTTCCCATGACAACACTTACATTTTGGTCACTGTGATGATGGGGGTTTAGACCCCATTGCCACAATGTTCAAAATGTGCTTCAGCTATAGACCCCACACTTACCTTTTGGTCACTGTGGTGATGGGGGTTTAGACCCCATTGCCACAATGTTCAAACTGTGCCTCAGGTATGGACCCCACACTTACCTTTTGGTCACTGTGGTGATGGGGGTTTAGACCCCATTGCCACAATGTTCAAAATGTGCCTCAGGTATGGACCCCACACTTACATTTTGGTCACTGTGATGATGGGGGTTTAGACCCCATTGCCACAATGTTCAAAATGTGCTTCAGCTATGGACCCCACACTTACCTTTTGGTCACTGTGATGATGGGGGTTTAGACCCCATTGCCACAATGTTCAAAATGTGCTTCAGCTATGGACCCCACACTTACCTTTTGGTCACTGTGATGATGGGGTTTTAGACCCCATTGCCACAGTGTTCAAAATGTGCTTCAGCTATGGACCCCACACTTACCTTTTGGTCACTGTGGTGATGGGGGTTTAGACCCCATTGCCACAATGTTCAAAATGTGCCTCAGGTATGGACCCCACACTTACCTTTTGGTCACTGTGGTGATGGGGGTTTAGACCCCATTGCCACAATGTTCAAAATGTGCCTCAGGTATGGACCCCACACTTACATTTTGGTCACTGTGGTGATGGGGGTTTAGACCCCATTGCCACAATGTTCAAAATGTGTCTCAGGTATGGACCCCACACTTACATTTTGGTCACTGTGATGATGGGGGTTTAGACCCCATTGCCACAGTGTTCAAAATGTGCTTCAGCTATGGACCCCACACTTACCTTTTGGTCACTGTGGTGATGGGGGTTTAGACCCCATTGCCACAGTGTTCAAAATGTGCTTCAGCTATGGACCCCACACTTACCTTTTGGTCACTGTGGTGATGGGGGTTTAGACCCCATTGCCACAATGTTCAAAATGTGCCTCAGGTATGGACCCCACACTTACATTTTGGTCACTGTGATGATGGGGGTTTAGACCCCATTGCCACAATGTTCAAAATGTGCTTCAGCTATGGACCCCACACTTACCTTTTGGTCACTGTGATGATGGGGTGTTATAACCCATTGCCACAGTGGTCATGGTCTGCTTGCATTGTGGAGCCCACACACATTTATGTGTGACACATGTGATAGGGGGTCACATTGTATGCTCAATGACATGTTCAGTGTTGTGGGCATTTGACACAGACTACACACGCTTGTCATGGTGTTGGTGGGATGTATTTACAGACATTCCTTATGTTGGAGTATGCTGGTTGTGTCATGCATTTCCCGTCCTATGTTTAGGGGTGGTGTGGGTGGTAGGCATTCATACCCCTATGAGTGGGGATGGTGGTAGTGGTAGGCATCCAGGCCCCCCTGAGTAGGGGTGGTGGTAGTGGTAGGCATCCATCCCCCTGAGTAGGGGTGGTGGTGGTGGTAGGCATCCAGGCCCCCCTGAGTAGGGGTGGTGGTAGTGGTAGGCATCCAGCCCCCCATGAGTAGGGGTGGTGGTAGTGGTAGGCATCCATCCCCCTATTAGTGGGGATGGTAGTAGTGACAGGCATCCAGCCCCCCCTGAGTAGGGGTGGTGGTGGTGGTAGGCATCCAGGCCCCCCTGAGTAGGGGTGGTGGTAGTGGTAGGAATCCATCCCCCTATGAGTGGGGATGGTAGTAGTGACAGGCATCCAGCCCCCCCCTGAGTAGGGGTGGTGGTACTGGTAGGCATCCAGGGCCCCCTGAGTAGGGGTGGTGGTAGTGGTAGGCATCCATCCCCCTATGTGTGGGGGTGGTGGTAGTGGTAGGCATCCATCCCCCTATTAGTGGGGATGGTAGTAGTGAGAGGCATCCAGCCCCCCCTGAGTAGGGGTGGTGGTAGTGGTAGGCATTCATCCCCCTATTAGTGGGGATGGTAGTAGTGACAGGCATCCAGCCCCCCCTGAGTAGGGGTGGTAGTGGTAGGCATCCATCCCCCTATGTGTGGGGTTGGTAGTAGTGGCAGGCATCCAGCCCCCCCTGAGTAGGGGTGGTGGTAGTGGTAGGCATCCATCCCCCTATTAGTGGGGATGGTAGTAGTGACAGGCATCCAGCACCCCCCTGAGTAGGGGTGCTGGTATTGGTAGGCATCCAGCCCCCTATGAGAGGGGTTGGTAGTAGTGACAGGCATCCAGCCCCCCCGAGTAGGGGTGGTGGTAGTGGTAGGGGGATGGTAGTAGTGACAGGCATCCAGCCCCCCTGAGTAGGGGTGGTGGTAGTGGTAGGCATCCATCCCCCTATGAGTGGGGTTGGTAGTAGTGACAGGCATTCAGCCCCCCCTGAGTAGGGGTGGTGGTAGTGGTAGGCATCCAGGCCCCCCTGAGTAGAGGTGGTGGTGGTGGTAGGCATCCAGGCCCCCCTGAGTAGGGGTGGTGTTGGTGGTAGGCATCCATCCCCCTATGAGTGGGGTTGGTAGTAGTGACAGGCATCCATCCCCCCCTGAGTAGGGGTGGTGGTAGTGGTAGGCATCCATCCCCCTATGAGTGGGGTTGGTAGTAGTGACAGGCATCCAGCCCCCCCTGAGTAGGGGTGGTGGTGGTGGTAGGTATCCAGGCCCCCTGAGTAGGGATGGTGGTAGTGACAGGCATCCAGCCCCCTGAGTAGGGGTGGTGGTAGTGGTAGGCATCCATCCCCTATTAGTGGGGTTGGTAGTAGTGACAGGCATCCAGGCCCCCCTGAGTAGGGGTGGTGGTGGTGGTAGGCATCCAGGCCCCCCTGAGTAGGGGTGGTGGTAGGCATCCAGCCCCCCATGAGTAGGGGTGGTGGTAGTGGTAGGCATCCATCCCCCTATTAGTGGGGATGGTAGTAGTGACAGGCATCCAGCCCCCCCTGAGTAGGGGTGGTGGTAGTGGTATGCATCCAGCCCCCCATGAGTAGGGGTGGTGTTGGTGGTAGGCATCCAGGCCCCCCTGAGTAGGGGTGGTGGTAGTGGTAGGCATCCATCCCCCTATGGGTGTGTATGGCATTGGTGGTAGCCATCCCGCCCCTATGGTTCTGCTGTTGCTGGTGTACGTCATTTCTGCATCCCTATGTGTGTGTGACATATGTTGGGTACGTGTGGTTTGTTTGTGTACTGGGTGTTTGACTTACCGTCTTCGCCGTACGCGGCCGTACCGGTCCCGGTAATAGATGTAGAGTATTGGTAGGACCTGCGCGATGGGATTCATGGTTTGTTCGTCTCGTTCGGGTTTCTCGTGGCTTCGACTCGTACTCGTCGCTGGCTTGTTCGTCTCGTAGCCGTGGATCGTCTTGTGGCGCGAATCGGAGCTTATGTACAGCTCTCCCGGATGCTCTGATGTGCCGGACGTAGCGACGGGTTGGGCACGTACGGAATGCGCATCGTACTAGTCCGGCCGGAAGGTGCTGTGTATTTGGTTCCGTGCGACTCGATTGGACGTTTACGGATCCGGCTCGGGCGGGGAACAGGAGCTGAAATGGGTGAGTACGGCTCTCTCGGAATCTGGGCTGTTATGCACGTCGTACTTGTTCGTTCGGACGACTGTCCGAATCGGTCGGGAAACACGCGTTCGGCTTGGTTTTTTTCCGGACGAATACTGTTAGGTGCGCTTCCGGCCGAGATCGGAATCGGCCCCTGAGTTTAGGGGGAAAGAGGGCCTTATTTACAAGGCAGCGTTAAGCCAGTATAAATAAGGCGCAGCCTGTATCGCTACCACATCGTCAAAAAAAGTGACGTTATGGTGGTGATAGGAGCTTGTAAATATGCCCCTCGCAGTCATTCTTTGACTATACTGGCAACAGGGAATTCTCTTGAGACACTCCAGGAGCCCATGACCTGTTCCGCTGCAAGCACCATCAAACTGCAAGATAAGCATATGACTCTTATGTTGAATTTATTATATAAAGTTCATAAAACCAATGAATAAATAAATACAAAAAATAGCTGATGGAAGGTCACAATCTATTGTACAACTTTTAGGTAAATACACGGAAGATGTAAGTGAGAAGGAAATAAAAAAAGGTCATTGTAGAAAAGAAAAAATAATTTACGCTCATATTGAAGGGGGCTTGCTGATGCCAGGCATATGGTTAACATAATGCGAAATATTTCAACCGTTAAGAAGACAGTGATACCGAGCCATACAGGGTTAAAATGTGGGATAGGAAATTAAATGTTACTCTTAAAAATGGATGATCTTTCTTTTATTCCTGTTATTTCTTGCATTATTTAGCAGCTGTACGCAATTCCGTCAAAATAATCTTTCGAATTCAATAGTCCTGTAGAATAAGTAAGAGCTTAGGGCCATGTTCAGAAAGAAAGATGAATAGAACGATTCTCGACATAACACTTTTAGAGAGGAAATCAAGAAGTGTTATTGATCCCTGGGTAGGACCGTGAAATCTACAGTTCAGAAGGAAATGAAAAACTGATATGATGACTCACAGTCATTTTACGTGCTAACACACATTCCGTTAATCACAACAGAAGCATATATTGAAAACGGAAAGCGGCATTGAAAGTAATGGCCTACAGGGACTAGAAAAGACAGGCTACAAATACTAGTTGATGAGAAGAGTGCCGGAACCCAGAGCATTCTCTGGACACACAAATATCAACCAACATATTATGAAACAATGGCAGCGGTGCTTTCTCAAATCTGCCACCAAAAGGATGTCTGTGCAGTAAAATGGCTACCAGAGTCCAAAGTACATGAGGGGAGAGGTTGTGGTCTCACGGCTAGACTGCCGACTTTGGAGCTGGGAAACCGAGGTTCAAGCCTCTGGGTCGATTCCAGATCCTGTGATTGTGGGCAAATCACTTAATCTCCCCGTGCCTACCAAAAAAATGAATGTGTCCATGTGTAACGTAACTGGTGCTCATGTAAAGCGCTCCAATACCTTCGGGTTGAGTTCGCGCTATGTAAATCTGCTAAAAATTGGCTGATCCGCTAACCCACAGCTGTGCCTCACCTGACATGGCTTCTGCTCCCATCTTATCTTAGCTGCAGTCTTTGATTTGTATCTCAGGGCGGTGAAGTTCGTTTAATTTCTATGGTGGTGGCTATGGGTCCCAATGTAGTGTGTACTTTCTTCCCTCTGGAATGCTCAAAAAGTATAGAAATAAGATATTCTGATTTAAGAGAAGTGGGTGCTGAGTAACAGGGTCCAAGTGGTCAAAAGAGTACAAAATGTGCCTGGTCAGCTTATCAGATGCTTTAAATAGCTAAAGGAATGGCTTAATGAATCATCAGAACCCTTCATCATTTCACAAATGGTAATTGTTTTAGACAAAGGATTTCAGTTAGAGTTTGTTGCGGCAGCACCAATGGAAATGAGCAGTTTTCCTGCGAAGGGAGTAACCAGAAAATTAAAATACCCCAACTTGAAGCATACGTCTAATCAGACCAAGCATGCGCAGTAAGGATAAGAGACCCTCCTTAAAAGAGTTCCTCTCACCTTCCTCTCATCGGTCCATCCATTTATCCTTCCATCTATTCATGCATCCACCCCTCCATCAGTCCATCCCTTCACCCTTACATCTACCCACACGTTGCTCATCCATCCGTCCATCTTTTCACTGATCAATATGTTCATGTATCCATCCAGCTTTTAAACATCAAACCATTAACTCTTCTTCATCTGTCCATTCTTCTGTCCTTCCATCCATTCACACTTTCACCAGTCAATCCTTTCACTTCTCCATCCAACCTTTCACTGTTCCATCTATCAGTCCACACATCCATCCAGTCATTCTTTCCCCCTCTCATACTACCTTTCACTTTTCTTTCGTCTTTCATGTTTCTTTTCTTCCAGTCACCCTTCCTTTCTCTTCTGGTTCATTTTTCCTTTCCTATCTACCCATCATTTTCTCTCATCTTGACTTTTTCTTTCATATCTTTCTCTCTCATGATCATTGTTTTCCTAAGTGTTTCTCTCTCTATGTTTTCCGCTATTTCATTTTTTTCTTTTTGTGTTTCCTTCCCTGTGCATGCCAGCTTAAAGCCCACAACTCTCTCTCATAGTATTTCCTAGCAGTGTTATTTATTAGTGTTTGGATCACTGACAGATATTAGAAACAAAAATAACAGGTGGACAAAATATTGTGTCAAAAATATCTAGGACCAAAATATTGAGACAGTAAGTGCAAATAGGTATGTATAGATTTACTATTCTTAACTCCACATATGCATACCTTGAAGATATATATATATTGTCAAGGTACATATATATGGAGTGGTATATAATAAAACTTTGCTTACCTATAGAAACTATTCTTCTCAATATGTTTGTCCTCAGTAATCTTGACAGTAAATTTTGTTTCACAATATTTTTGTTTCTGATATTCTGACTCAACAGCATTTTGACTGCAGACTTAAAGACATTAAAAAACCATAATCCCTTAAACAATTAATTACTCTTTAAGTGGTCCCAGTTCACCATCTTATCAAGCTCAGTGGCAGCTCCCACTAATGTTGCTAAAGTGGGGGGGAGGGAGGTTCCCTGCACCACTAGATCCGGCAGCACAAACCTTGTGGTACCCCAGCTCTGTTTAGAGGAAGATGTGAATTTACAGTAGTGGAGCCTTGGTGCCTACCTACATAACCTTTGACCTGGTGGCCTGGGTGCCAAAGGGACATCATATCCTAGTGACTGGCATTCTCACTATTTAGAACATGGCAACTATTGCTCATTTTGCCTACCTAGCACTGCCATAAGAGATATGGCGGTCCAGATAGGGTAAACACACAATAGCCCCCAAGTACGAAAGCATTTATAAAGTCAGACAAACCTCTAGGCAGGGAATCCACCAAGGCCACCTGGGGCTCCATTCAAATTGCAAACAAAGTCTTGGAAGAATGGGAAACCTTTAAAGCATGGGGTATACGAACCTCCGTGTATCACAACATAGGATATCTGCTCCCACTACTCGCCTGTAAACGAGAAGGAATGACCAGCAACAGAGAAAAAATATCCTCGGTGCTTAGGGGAGCTCGAGGACAGTCACCCCATAGGGAGCAGGTGCTGAACACACAAACAGGCACCGATTACCATCATCCCATTATTTCTGAACATACCCAGATTATTAGAACCATCACTACAGCCAGACCGTCACAATGACAAACTAACCCATACAATAACTGGAGAAACCACGATAAAACAACCCTGAGGCTCTGCTCATGGAACATTAACGGGTTGAACAGTAAGGCAGCAGATGTCGAATTTCTAGTTTACCTAAAAACCTTTGATATTGTCCTCCTGCAGGAAACATGGTTAGTGGACCCTTTGCAATTAGAGGGGTATATCTGCTTCCACACCCCAGCATTAAGGAAATACAAATATGGTCACCTATCAGGTGGTCTAGCCACCTATATTAACATAACAAAAATCAACAGCGCGCAGGAATCTCCTTCCTCTTTATCAGCTGTAAACACTGTTAAGATTCACCTAAACCTTAGCGGCAATAAGGAGGAGGTGCTACTGATCAACACATACCTAAACCCGAAACGGAAAAAACAAGAGTCAAAAATCCTAATCGAACACTTGCTTCAATTAATGAGTTTGCACAACAGACCTAACCTTATCCTGTCTGGCGATCTAAATCAACAAATCTTAGGCACATCATCAAATTCCGATATACAGGTCCAGTACTTCTATTGGAACATACCAGCTCAAACCAAAAGAAGCCAAGGAAGACCTTCTAAGTCCGGTTTAGAGCTGTTAGAAGACCTGGAGCATATCGGCCTAAGGGCATTAAACGGAAGATTTGCCGACGACTCTCCCCCTGTTGTATTCCTCTTAGGGTGTCCATAAACGGGCTTTCCAGTATCATGTCCTTATATAGGCACAATTCGCCCTGCCCTTATATAGGCATAAAATCCCAGCCCTTATTTAGGCATTAAACCGTGCACTCCAAATACAGGCATGGTCTCTGACATCCGTCCACCCTAACGTCACAACGAGTTCATGAAGAACAGACCCTTAGGCTGCGGGAGTTTTCCTAGCCCAGGACTATTGATTTCTTCAAGGACTCATATATTATGCATGAACCATTATTCCTTAGGGGTTCATTCATGAGGTCTTCCGCTGTCCGACTCACGTCAATACTAACATTCTTAGGTGCTTCTCAGGTATAAATATACCTTCCCTAGCCCCTGTAAATCAGAGGAGACCTCGACTTCAGAGGAGCCCGTTTCCCGGCCTGACGCACTGAGAAGACGCTGTCATCCCTGCATGCAGAGAGTCCAGCTTCCAGTGATCTGACATCCCTTGCGGGGTGTTGGAGTTCGAGTCTGGCAAAGGGATTCCTACCTCTCTCATTCTTCAGGTATGGAGCTGACTAGAACCTAGAGGGACTCTTGGCATACTAGGCATACTAGGCATACTAGGCTTAACATACTCTTAGTATACCATAGTAAGGAATACTTCACCTACTTCTTCCCTCTTCCTACACCTAGGTTGGGTTAGGCACTTTGGGGTAGAACTAGCTTAGAAACGCATCGTATGAGTACTCGCATTTTTAGTCTGTGTTATTTATGTAAATGCATATATACTAAAAGATAATGCTATCGCAGTATTATTTATTTCTACTGCTCACACTGTACATTATTTATCTCGCATACTGTCTTGTGATCGTAACAGCACATTTTACTTACACCAGAAACAAGACTGTTCAATAAATCTTTTATTGAAACGCCCGTCTGTTCTTTCTGTGTAACTTTGGAGAAAACTAAGTATGCACGATTGAGCTGAGTGAAATAGTTATCTATTGTTTCCACGACTCTGGGACACGTTCTGATTCTAAAGGGAAACAAAGTGGTCATGTTTTGCGGCTGCCAGAAACTACTCCCTTCTTGTTATCCAAGGAGTTTCTAGTGGCCTCTGAGCTAGCTGGCACAAGTAATTAAGTTTAATATTCTCGATAGGGACATACTGACCTTAGTCCTATGTCAAACCTATAGGATATATTATTCCAATGCGCAGAGCCTATTAGGGAAATAGGAGCTACACTACACCCCGGCCGCCGCATTTCACACGGAATCAGCGAATTCTACCATAGACTACACTCTAGTTTCTCTTTCTTTTTTTCAACACGTAACAGGTTTCTGCCTAGGAGACAAAGGGGACAGTGACCATCGGCCCCAGGAAGTTCTAATTCAAGCTCTCCCACATAAACCGATACTTAATCCAGTTGGCAGGCATGCATGCCATACCATAAACTTAAAAAGAATCAAGTCATCCATAGCAAACACCAGGGAGGTGCTCCTGGCAGCGAAATCACAGTTAAATGAGCTTAATTATCCCACCGAAAACCCCACTAGTATATGGGAAAATTTCACGGCTTTGTTTGCAAACTCCTATTCAACCTTAGTCAGATACTCCCCTCCCAATGATCCAACGGTCGCAGGGAGGGCCACGCGCGCACAGAGGACTGACTTGAAACTTCTGAAAAAATCTGTAAACAAACTTTTAAGATCATTGAGTCTTTGTCCTGGGGATGAGAACCTAAACCACCAACTTCGCAATAGAAAGGCCAAACTTAAAAAACTTAAGTGGGATATCAACAGGTCCAGCGAAAACGAATTCTGGGCCAAACTCTACCATGACTCCAAAGGAATCAATAGCGTACGTTTCTGGTCAACCATAAACAAAATTTTACAACCGGCACATGGAGGCTTAACATCGCACATTACAGAAAATGCATGGACATCTTTTTTAGAATCTCATTTCAATCAACAGACACCTGGATCACAAGTACCTCCGGATAATCATTCAGCTCCTCCCACTCAAACCGCGATGAATATAGAGGAAGAGGCTAATGGAATCGATGCTGTCATGATTAGGAAACAAATTTCAAAAGGGAGGAAAGAAGGAGCACCAGGGCCAAATGGGATTCCACCAGCCCTTTTTAAACAAGACCGGGAATACTGGTCAGAAACACTAGCCCCCCTCTTCTGTTCTATCAGGCAGTCCGGGCTCCTACCCGCATCATGGAAGGGCTCCATTATTTCACTGATTTATAAGGCCGGCGACAAAACCTTACCAAAAAACTATCGCCTGATTGCACTATTAGATGTAGAGGCAAAATACTTCACAGGCAACCTACTCGTAGAGCTACAGGACTGGGCAAAAGACAAAGAAATAATTCCCCATTACCAAATAGGGTTCTGCAAAGATACCGGCACAACAACTAACATTCTAACCATGGGCCCGATTCACAGAACTAATCTGAGACAAAATCCTAAACTTACTACTTTTGGTATTCACAAAAGGCATTTAGTAGTAGTAAAGTTAGGATTTTGTCTTAAGTTTGACTTAAGACAGACTTAAGACAAACTTAAGACAAAATCCTAACTTTACTACTACTAAATGCCTTCTGTGAATACCAAAAGTAGCAAGTTTAGGATTTTGTCTCAGATTAGTTCTGTGAATCGGGCCCGATGTCACTACTCATCAACAAGGCAAAACTTTCTAAACAAACTCTTCATTTTTGCTTTGTGGACTTTAAGGCCGCATTTGACAATGTCAACCGAGCAATACTGTGGAGGAAATTGGCACTCTGGGGGATCCCTCCATCTCTTTTGAACCTCCTGATACATCTACACTCCAACACATGGATACAGGTCAAACTAGGCAATGGCTTCCAT
Organism: Calotriton arnoldi; assembly: GCA_963921515.1. Taxonomy (NCBI): domain Eukaryota; kingdom Metazoa; phylum Chordata; class Amphibia; order Caudata; family Salamandridae; genus Calotriton; species Calotriton arnoldi. The sequence goes on along the minus strand of CAWUFW010015752.1, from coordinate 292,622 downwards.
CTCTCGAGGCGCATACCAACAACCAAAGGCCTCAAACAGGGATATGTGCTCGCACCAACTCTTTTTAACCTTTATACAGCAGACATCCGCCCTTAGTGCCTGCAACGCGAACGCCCCCCGACTAGGTGGCAAAGCCATCTCCAGCATGTCATACAGCTGTCATACAGCATGTTAGCGCTCTGTACCCTGGCGGTGTCCACCTGTTAGAGTGGGCCCGTCGTGCTTTCAGGGTTAGCGCTCTAGTTCTTGTGCAGGCTTGCTTATTTAACGTCATGCTGGAGCGGCCGCGCATTAGTTGATACTCGTTACCGAGCTGAACGCGGGGTCACAGCGGCCAGCGCTCCCTAGAGTTACTTGTTTTATAAATTGTGCTGTAATATTTTTAAACAAAATTGGAACTGGGAATTTGAATTGTTTTAAACTTACCGTATTTTAAATTGTATTGTTAGCGCTCTGTACCCTGGCGGTGTCCACCTGTTAGAGTGGGCCCGTCGTGCTTTCAGGGTTAGCGCTCTAGTTCTTGCGCAGGCTTGCTTATTTAACGTCATGCTGGAGCGGCCGCGCATTAGTTGTTACTCGTTACCGAGCTGAACGCGGGGTCACAGCGGCCAGCGCTCCCTAGAGTTACTTGTTTTATAAATTGTGCTGTAATATTTTTAAACAAAATTGGAACTGGGAATTTGAATTGTTTTAAACTCACCGTATTTTAAATTGTATTGTTAGCGCTCTGTACCCTGGCGGTGTCCACCTGTTAGAGTGGGCCCGTCGTGCTTTCACGGTTAGCGCTCTAGTTCTTGCGCAGGCTTGCTTATTTAACGTCATGCTAGAGTGGCCGCGCAGCGGGCGCACCGCCGGCGCGCCGCCAGCGCGCCAAAGGCAAGCCCGTCTGCGCCCGTCCGCGCACCGGCCACGCACAGCGCCAGCCACACTGCCGGTTTAAGCTTAACTACCGCCAGGAAACCGGCCCATAGTTACTCTGGCAACCAACTGCGAGCCTTGGGTGAGCGGGAGCGGGAGTATGGAGTTGGTAAGTTCACACTGGAGAAAACAGCAGGGCCGGTCTCGGATTTTTTGAAACAGGACATGCTGAATTTTGGCATTTTGAATGTGAGATCGCTTCCAAAGCATGCCACGGAGATCCAAATTTTGCTAGAGACGCACAACTTGGATGCGCTGTGTTTGACAGAGACTTGGACGGTTGCAGGGTCAGATCTGGAACTGGGTTTGGCATGCCCATTTGGATACAAAGCGTTTCATAAGCCTAGGCTCAGTGGCAGAGGTGGAGGAGTTGGGATTATCTATAAGGAACACTGGGATATTACACCTATGGACATTGATGAAGTGGTGGGTATAGAAATACTGAGACTCTCCATAAAAGACCCTGCAGGTCATATTCTGACAGGCATGGTCTGCTATAGACCGCCGGGGGCAGTCAGCGGTCAACTCCAACAAAGTCTGGTGGATGTATTTAACAATATGGCACTCACCCATACTCGACTACTGATCCTGGGAGACTTTAATCTTTGGACAAATGGGAAAATGGACGCAGGGTATAATAACATTCTTCAGTCCTGCGCAAACTTGAACCTGCTGCAATGGGTCACTGAACCGACCCATGATGGAGGGCATGTATTGGATTTGGTCTTTGCAGGGGAAGACTCGATTCTAATGGATAGCGTTTTGCCGGTGGGATGGTCAGACCACCATCTGGTCAAGTTCAGAATGATACATACCAGGTTGAACGGGCCTACTTCCAAGGGAGAAAGAAGTTTTCTGGGAAGGGACTGGAAGGGACTTTTGAGGAGAGCAAATATGTCCCCCGTCTTTCACGTGGTGAACGCTTTCGACCCAAGTAAACAGGTGGACGAAAATTATACAGCCCTTTGCGGGTGTATAAACAGAAAGTTAGAGCAGGTTGCCCCTCTTAAAAATATTAGGCTATTGGGAAAACCGTCCGCATTATGGTACAATGAAAATTTAAGGAACCATAAGCTGATCTGTAAACAAGCAGAGAGACAATGGAGGAAGAAATATGCAGAGGAGGAAAAAGCTATCTGGAAGGAGAAAATAGCCATTTATAAAAAGCGATTGTTACGGCCAAAGCGGAGTACTTTGCTAACATAATTTTGAAATCAGCTAATAGCACTAAAAGTATTTTCAAAATAGTAAAAGATATGGTCAGCCCTGAATGTACAAAAAATAAGATCGTGCCCACACAGGAGTTATGTGATGGCCTGTCATCCTTCTTCCTGGAGAAAATAAGCAAGATTATTGTAGGGTTGAGGGTTAAGGACTCATCTGGCACTATGACACGGGATGATAGACAAATAACAATGACTATCGGGGGTAGGGATAGGGGCGATGCCATTGAAGCAGGAAGCTATCCTGGACCACTTTGAGCTGCCCTCAGATGAGGAATTTACCAGGGTGGCCTCAGGAGTTTCATCTGGCTCGCCTTTGGATCCCCTCCCTCACAAAATATGGAGGGAGTTAGGATCTGAACTCTTTCCGGTTCTCCGCCAGCTGTGTGATCAGTCCTTTGCTAGTGGGCTGGTTCCACCAAGTTGGAAACAGGCGATAATAACTCCCCTTTTGAAAAAACCAACCTTAGACCCTAAATGTTCAAAAAGTTACAGGCCCATCTCTTTACTCCCTTACCCAGTGAAGATCGTGGAGCGCCTGGTGAGCAGGTCGCTTTCCCAATTCCTGGAGGTAAATAACAAGCTGGAAGATGAGCAATTTTTGTTCCGCCCAGGTCATGGGACGGAAACTGCTCTGATAACCGCTCTGGATGATCTACGAATGCGTGCAGACAGGGGACAATCGGATATCTTAATCTTGCTGGACCTGTCTGCCGCATTCGATACGGTTAACCATGCGATCCTCCTAGCAAGGCTGGAAGAAATGGGGGTGGTAGGGGTGGCTCTGAGATGGGTTCAGTCATATTTGGCTAACAGACAGCAGGCTGTGGCTCTCCCCCCTTTCCAATCTGACTTTATGGACATGAGCATGGGGTACCCCAGGGGTCCTCAATCAGCCCTATTTTATTTAATGCCTACATGAGGCCGCTGATAGGTGATGGAGCAGGGAAAATAAAAATTTTAACCCCTAACAAATTTTATAATTAATTAAATAAAATGTTCGTTTAAATGTATTAATCAACACTGTATGTGTGGGAATGGTAATATGCCAATATGTGTGCTAAATAATCTATTAATAAATGTCTATGTGTCTAATTATAACGTAAAAATAAATGCGTACTAATAAAAAATAAATGCATGTTATTGTGCTTCATAGAAATAAAACGTGTCGTTGCAAAAACAAATAGTGATGGTAAGTAAGGAACAGCTTAAATGTTGCTTTCTGCTAGGTAACAACTAATTGGGGTACGTAGACGGGAGGGAAACGAAAGGGATATTTTTCTCTATTTTAATTATGTTTTATTTGCCTCAAATTAGTGCTTCTAAAGTAGAACCGAGTGGCGATATAAAATGGCCGCCAGTGGGAAGATGTGCGCAGGCGCAAGGGGACACGTGGTACGGGATGAGATTGAAGAAATCTGGAACCTCGTGATGTCTCTGAGAGGCTAGGATGCAAGAAATGGTCAAGGCTGGTGTGACCTAATTGAACTGATAGTGTGCCATGATGATCAGCAGAGCGCCCGTGAGAAGCAAGTCTAAGAGAAAGGACAATGACTGCGGAGTTCTCAAATGTGTCGAAAGAAGTTACAAATGAACTGATCGAATCGGATGGAAATGTTTAAGCGTATGGGAAAGGAAATGATCCAAGGACCCTTGAATCCAAGAGAACTTGATTAAAGAATGAATAAGCTGACATGCATGGACCAATGAAAGAAAAGCGTGATATTAATGTTGCAACAGTTAGTTAGCAAAGTTAGAATTAGGGTATAAGAGGGCCTACTCTTAGTGGGAGGAGTACACAAGTTCCAGGCAGTTCGAGAGTCGTGGTTGCAGTCACAGTCAGGAGAGGAGTTGAAGAGTCGTGTTGGTGGCTTCCAGTGCTGGGTGGTCCTGATTGATCCCTTATTGAGCGGGAGATGCTGAAAGACTGTTAGAGGAGACGGGTTGCAGGTAGCTGATGCTGACGAGCTGAAGTTGCTGTTGCTGTCTTAATTTTACAGTTGAGTATGAGAATCAGGCTATTCCTAATTCCTAACTTAGGTTAGAAATCATTAGGCTAAATTAGGAAGCTAGGCAGGTAATTAGGGTTTTTGGTCATGACAAAAATTTCCTTTCTGCAATAAATTGATTATGTTTAATAAAATTGTGAATTTAAGATTGAATAATTGAATAAAGTATTAAAAATTCTTTTCATGCTTTTAAAATTATATAAAATTTAAGATTCTTTAAACTCAAAATGACTCAGTGGTTATTTTCCTAAATGATTGTGACATAGGAAATTGTTTATTGTGATTCAGCTGGTCTTAATCACTATGAACTAATTTCTTAAATGAATGATTCATCGACAAATAATGAGCAGGAATATCTTAAGAAATAACTAAAATAAAGGGACAAAATAAGGTAAAAAGATATCCTGGCTCTTCCAGCGGTACATAAAAAGGTGTTCTCCATTTAGTTCTCATGCTTCTCCTAGGAGTACAGAATTTCACAAAGGTGTAAAGGAAATCCAGGAGTGTGCGTGTGTGTTAGACGATGTTGATGGGCCCCATCGTCATGTGGATATGAGAAATATAGTTTGCCCCTGGATGACCTATAAGTAACCTAGGAGGAGAATAGTTTTTATTGTACGCGCTGCATCATAGGTATTATCAAGTCTTTTAACACTAGGTTGGTAAACTATGCGGATGATACCCAGCTCATTCTGTCCCTGGAAGGTGACCATGTTGGTGCACTGGCTAACTTCCATGCTTGTATGCGGGAAATGGTTAATTGGCTGCGAGATAACTCCCTGCAATTTAACAATGATAAAACCGAGATCTTGTTTTGTGGAGTAGGCAGAGTGCCACCGGTTCTTCCTACTAATTTTTGGCCTATTCCCACGGATGCCCCTTTGATACCCGTGAGGACGGTGCGAAATCTGGGGGTCAGTTTTAATGACAAGCTGAATCTAGAATCTCATGTCAACAAGTTGGTAGGGAGCTGTTATACTCTTATCAGAGAACTGCGGAAGGTGCTGCCAGTGCTTCCAGCCCAGGCCAGAGTTTCAGTGGTCAGGAGTGTCATCATGAGCCGCATGGACTACTGCAATGCTCTGCTACTGGAATCTCCGAGATATTTGCTCGATAGGCTCCAGAGAATTCAGGCGGCAGTAGCAAAACTTGCACTTATGAGACCACGTTGATCATCTTCATCCCTGGCTTTGGCTGAGTTGCACTGGTTCCCAGTGGCTCAACGGGGACAGTTTAAGTCTCTGTGTATCGTGTTTAAGGCTCTACATGGAATTGGGCCCAAACCGTTACAGAATAAATTTGGATGGTATGCTCCTACACGCAGCCTCTGCTCCACATCAGCCAATCTGGTAATCATACCTAAAATAAAGAAAGTAACTATGGGGGGAAGAGCGTTTGGCGTGGCAGCCGCTCGCCTCTGGAATAGCCTTCCTTGTGAACTGCGACAGGTACAGGATTTGATGTTGTTTCGTAAAAAAATTAAGACCTGGCTTTTTCCCAGAGTATAATTTTTAGTATGACCTTTATAAGTGTTCATACAATACAATACATACGCGGATGATGTTGTCCTGGCAAGCCATACTCAAGTTGGTCTACAACGGTTACTCAATAAGATGCACGAATACGCAGTTGAAAACCACCTAGAAGTAAATATTAATAAAACAAAAACCCTGACAACTAATGGCAAACAACGGTCTCACTCCTGGTTTTTGGAAAAAAAAAACAATTGCGAACACCTCCGAGTATAAATATCATAGGGTAATCATCGATAAAGGTGGCCAATTCGCCAACCAATTTGAGGCTATCAAGAGGAAAGGGATGGCGACAGCGACAACACTAAGGCAACTTAAAACAAAACTCACTGGACCAATATTTTCCCCCTTGCTTCGGGTAGCGCAAGCAAAAATTCCACCTTCGATCACTTACGGCAGCGAAGCCCTGAGGGGCAGGGACGCAAAACTGCTGGATACCACCCTGGCGAAAGCATATAGAGTTATGCTAAACCTCCCGTCTTACGATTCGCCTGCACAGATTCGATTCGACAATAGCCCCCAAGTACAGGGAGAACAAATACTGTGCATCAGGCATTGACTTTTATTTTTGTTTTTCTAGAACAAAGTCCTGCATTGAGAGTTTATTCTTCAAAAACCAAAATTGTTTTGCAAGATGGTGCCTCAAACATAGTGCCTGCTCAGCAAAGACTTCAGGCTTCAGAGCAACCACCACTTCAGCAGTTGTTCTAAAGGCTTAAAGATTACTACCAGACATAAAAGAATCTCTAAATATGGCAGATAGTCCTCAGTCAGGGAATCAGGACATATGGCCTCTGCTCACCTGCTCAGAGGGCAAGTCACACTCCAGGGCTGTATGGCCGTTAGTCCCTGCAGTGATTTGGTTCCTATTTGTGAAAGACGTAGTGTCTTTTAGTTCCAGCAGGGAAAGCCCTCATGGATTCAGATCCACTATAAGGCTCTGCCACAATGGTTTTGAGCTGCAATCTCCAGTGGCCACCTTTCATAATATGGTCTGCTGAGGTAAAGGACTTTGAGCAGGTTGCAGGAGACATGTTACATGCATGTGCATATGTGTAGGCTGAGCAAGAAAGACTGTTGTTTGACTCAGCCAAACATTTGTGCAACAAGTGCACAGTGACAGTTAGGGCCCAGTTTACAAATTTGTTATACTTCAATTATGAACCAAAAGGAACTACACCATTTCTTTTTGGTAAAGTGTATTATGTTTTGTCAGGATTCATGTCTCACCTTTCATTGCTCAGTCCTCAGCAGGTGTGCAAGAGCTATACTCTAAACATGCCTGTGTTAAGCTCATTTTGAGTGGTAAAAGGCTGTCAGTAGTCACAGAATGCTGGTACCACTTGCACTCGATAAGAAAACTAAGGGCCATATGTACAAGGAATGGCGATAACTATCGCTAACGCTAGTTAGCGGCAGTTTCATTATCGCCGTGTACCGCTGAAAACTATCGTCATGTTAGCAGCGTATTTACAAGCCGTCGCTACATGGCGATAGTTTCAGGGATCGGCGGTGAAAACTCCCGTTAACATTAGCGCGATGGCCTTAGGAATTTCGGCGTTAGCGGGCGAAAACCAACGAAAGGCCCATTAGCGGCAACAAAACTCCCTCTTACTGCAGTTAGAGGCAGTTTTTTTGGTCTTCCACACGTCAAGAATTCCCTTGTGAATATCGCGAAGTGGGGTTAGCGGCCGTTTTTGCATGGGATCGCCTCCCTTGCATGTCATTATCGCTAACAGAAGTGGCGATCTTTAAAATGGACGTTTTCGCCAGAAAACTGCCGCTAACAGAGGTTAGCAACAGCTTGTACATACGGCGATAAAAATATCGCCACAAAACCGTTGGTAAAGTGTCGCTAAAGCGGCGTTAACTCCTTGTACATATGCCCCTAAATTTCCTGTAAATTTCAACTGTCACCTTGTGTGGAATTTGTAGTGGCCATTTTGAAACATTGAGTATAACTTTCCGTATGTTTTATAGTGTCATTGTTAGGCAATAAAGATGCTTTATTGCTTTATCCAGGACCTTGCTTATTGGATGTGTTTACAACTGGGGGGCAGTTTGCTTTTCCCTTTGGAGTGTTTTGGAAAACTATTAAGGAATTTTAGGCCAGACGTACAAAGAATGGATTCAGCAAAAGTGGTCGCTAACTGCACACTTACTTTCACCGAATCTATTCTGTTTTTGCGAATCGACCTATGTACTAATAGAATGGTTTGCAAAAACCTGATCAATAGTGGGTCGCAATTCAACCTACCTCATGAATATTAATGAGGTTGGCCACAAAATGCGACCCACTAAGAAGCACAGCTATCAAAGGGATTGAGGTCAGCAGACTACCATGTGTTTGATTGCTTTTAAATAAAGCATTTTTTTAAATACATCTAATTTTTCCATGGGACCACTGCCTAGTCTGAAAAGTGCTTTTGCAAACAATCGCAAAGGGGAAGTGGTCCTTTGGTGACCCCATGACGGGACCCCTTCCCCCTTGTGAATGGCTAAAATATTAATGTTTTGCAACAGGACTGTAGTTGAAAATCATGAATACATACCATACCAAGTCGACATTTGGAAGAAAATTGCCCGTTCCAAATACAGATTCGGTATTTAGTTGCAAACCCTAATTGCTATTTGGTAATAAGTTATCAAATCACAATTTGGATTTCTTACAAACCAAAAGGCTCTTAAGCGGTAACAAATGGCCCAATCCTGTGAATTGGACCCTTTATGACTGCAAAAAGCCTTTGTACATCTGACTCATAAAGAAGTATTTTGAAAACTAAGGTCGACATTTAGGCAACACTAGCAGAAGCAGTGGGTCAGCATTCAAGCGCAAAAATTATATTGCCTGAAAGGTGACCCTTGCTGTGCACTCATACCCCTTTGTCTATTTCCCTACAAATATATGTAGGGGAAGTATCAGGGGAGGCCTGCCTGTAACCCCCCTTATGTGTCCTCCTCAAGAGTGTGAGATGGAACAGGAAGTTACACGTGCTTCCCACAACATCAAGGATACCAGAATTCTGATCCTTTTGCAAATGTCTATATGCAGAGGAAACAATGTTTAAACCTTAGGGGGCATATTTACGTTACCTAGCGCATCCCTGCAAATCAGCAGGGATGCGCCAGGGAAGATGCGACACGCAAGTTTGCCCTTGCGCCACCGCCGATGCGCCGCATTTACAATGCGGCGCGCCGTGGCGCACAGAATGGCAGATGCGTGCCGCATCCCCCGACGGAAAGGCGGCGCATTGCTGGAGTCGCGTCGCAAGCGCGACGCAGCTCCAGCAATGCTCGGGAGTGCCCTCTCCCTAACATGGTGCGTCAATCCTTACGCCTGCTTCAAGCAGGCGCAGGGTTTTGACGCAGCATGGCGTAAAAGTGACTCAGTGAAATCTTGTAGATTTCACTGCGTCACTCTTACGTGGCGTACCTGCGAGGGAACGCCCACCCTGCGCTGGAACGCCCACATGAAACCTGACGCAGGTTTCATGTGGCGCAGGGATTTACATCGTGACGCATCTCCCTAGATGCGTCACGTTGTAAATATTGCGCAACGTGGCGCATGGTTTGCGTCGCCGCTGCGTCACATGAGTGATGCAACGGCAGCGCAAAAGTGGCGCAAGGGGCTTCTAAATATGCCCCTCGATTTTAAGTCTCTACCTACTTTATACTAATGGTTTCTTTGGGTACGCATGAATGTTGCTTTCGTTTTGTACACACCTGTATGCATACCTGAATAAATAGCTTCCAACTCATAATTTGTTTGCTTATGCTATTGGAAAAGCCATTGCAAGGTGGACGCTCTGCTTGTGAGCATATGCCCAGAAGCAACAGTGTAATGTTTTTCCTTAAAACATTAGAATATGCATGCACAGCTACCGTGCAAATATTTCAAAGTAATTAAAAGATGACCATCCACCTCTGTATTAGCGGCATACAGCAGTACTGGGTGGGGCAAGCGGGTGGCAGGGGGAGAGTGTAAATGTAAAAAAGCAAAGAAGGAGGCAGGAAATTTGGGGGAGAGAACCAATAGCATAGAGATAGAGAGGGTCATGATGGTAGCACTGGAAGGACACAATGCTTCATCCGATCAAAACATGAAGAGACAGCAATGCTTTTCTGAGTGGGACAGAGACCAGAATAGGGAAACATGCTGTCAAATAAATACAGATCTCAAGTGGAGATAAATGCAAATAGGAAGACATACACACTCTCGCTAATGCTTGAAATCATATATAAAGACTATTGCCATTTGATTTTGAACTGGGACGATATTTGTCAAGTGGAGCTATGCTCGGAGTACTTTGCGATAGTCTTGGAAAATACTGGAAGAACACTTATTATCAGGATATGTGGATTATTTACTCCAGATTCTTATACCAAGTTTCTGTACCCCAGCAGTCATAAATCTAGTCCATGGGGGCACGAGTTCAGAAAAATGGAGTCCACATGTGCTGAAATGGCCGCGCTTGAGAGGATTATTCTACATATGGAACTGAAGAGTGAGAAAGAAAACTGGATATGGTTCGGGCCTGGGAAGACACGATGAAGGCAATGTTAAGTGGAGATAATAATGGGACCTAGCATTGTTGACTTCAATGAATCGAGAGTGACTTGATATTGTTTATGAAACTTTAGGGATAGAGCGAAATCATATACTCAGGGCATTGCATTGCTTACTATAAGCGCCATGATTTGGACTTTTTGCATGATAATGAAAGAAGTAATGTGCACGTTAATTTGTGAACTCTGCTGTATCTAGCATCACTACTCTTCATTGAAGTTTGTTCATTTTATAAGTGATAACTATACATACACTTATGGGCCAATTACGATGAGGCCCGTAAAGGCCGCATCATAATTGGCCTTGTGGTTTACTTTCTGACCGCCTCATTATGATGGAGGCGGTCGGAAAGTAAACCCTCCGGTCATTCCGGCTGGCTTCCGACAGGCTTGGAGAGCCCATCAGCCAGTCGGAAGCTGGCCAGTATTCTAAATTGCAGGCCTTTCCACCCTTGAGATTACGATGCACAGTTTCCGAAATGGTTTCCAAGCCAGCCTGTCCAACATGGAAACCATGTCAGAAAGCATGCTTGGAGGCCCCCAGCAAGGCCCCCTTTGGTGCACGGCCTCTGGTTGGAGGGCGAGGGGGCACCTATTGGTGCCCCCCATTGGAACCCTGCACCTTGTGGCAGGCACCTTGCAGTGCCTGTCACGTGGTGCAAGGATGAACTGCACCTCCCATTTCTCTTCTCAATGGGAGCTTGTGTTACAGCCGATAAACGGCTGTAACACGAGCTCCCATTGAGAAAAGGGAGCATGCGACCGAACAGTGTTCGGTCGCATTGTAATGGCCCGGTGTCGGTCGGTCCCAGACCGAGTCGGTGTTGGGCGGAAGCAATTCCGCCCGACGTCGAAATCAGCCCCTTTGTCTGAATGCACTGAAATACCATTAAACCACTGTTTTTACTGCCGGACTTTGAACCCAGAAAATATGTTTTTATGTCTTGGCTACAGACAGTCTTAAAAGAATTTGGGCCAGAACTATTGTTTCCAGCATACATAATGTAAGGTTTGGGCCAGCTGCTTGCTCATAATTGGATATCTTTATTGTCTATCTCAGTTGTCTTATCTTGATTGGATGGTGTTCTTCCCTATAATTATATGTCAAATTAGCTAGAATAGCTGTTCCCCATTTGTTGGCAGTTGTAGGGTGTGCATTTTCAGCCCAAAACTAACTCATGTGCTGCCATTTTTAATCTGGTGAGAAAACCATAGGTATACACTAATGTCCTAGCTGGAGAAAGGTGAAGCCTATTGTTAGGAATGGGGTCTCTAGTTGGCAGTGGTTTGCACTTGGTCTAAGTAGGGACCCTCACTCTAGTCAGGGAAAGTGAGTCACACAGCTAAGATAACCCCTGCCCACCCCCTTGGTAGCTTGGCACAAGCAGTCAGGCTTATCTCAGAGGCAATGTGTAAAGCATTTGTACACACACACAGTAAAACAGTGAAAATACTACAAAAGGAGTTCACACCAGTTTAGAAAAGTAGTCAATATTTATCTGAATAAAACAAGACCAAAACTACATAAATCCACCATGCACAAGTAAAAACATCACTTTTAAAAGATTAGGCAAGCTTAGTCCATATAAATCAATTGATGCATTCGTTTTAACACAAAGTACCTCAGATGCGTCAAAAATCAAAGACGGTGCAAGGGGCAAAGGAATTGAGGTGCCGGAAAAACAAAGCAAAGCGTTGGTTCCTTACTACACAGGGGAGATAATGCTTTGGTTCATTACTGGCAGGGGAGGTAATCAGTCGGTTCCTTACTGCTAGGCAGGGAGGTGATACGCCAGTTCCTTACTGCTAGGCAGGGGTGGTGATGCATCGGTTCCTTACTGGAAGGGGAGGTGAAGTGTCAGTTCCTTACTGGAAGGGGAGATGATGCGTTGATTTCCAGACACGCAGCCTTGGTTCCTTACTGCAGAGCAGTGCCGATAAAGAGTCGGCGTCGAGGGACAATGCCTCGAAAATCCAGATGCGCTATGTCAATGTGACAGAGGTGATGCAGGTGCTGTGACAATTTCACAGCCTCGAAGCAGGTGCTGCATCAGAGTCGGAGCGGGTACCAGGGACGTCGGTGACATGGTGCTCGGAACTCATGCTGCAGTGATTTTTCTGATGTGCTGTGACGATGAGCTGGGCCATCAGGATATGCAAGTCACACCTCATCTCCCTTTGAGTGACTGTCTAGAGTGAATGCACAAGAGCCCAACTGTCAGCCAACCCAGAAGTGTATTCTACAGATAGGCTGAGGCACAGAATGGTTAAGCAAGAAAATGCCGACTTTCTAAAAGTAAAAAGAACAATTGATGGACAGAATGCAGAACAATGTCATACATTCACCCCAGTACTGAGATCTGGGCCTAAATCCATTGTTTTTTTGCTCACCATGCCATTCCTGTTTGGACCCAGCCATATGCAAATCAGTCTTGACCCTGCGCCCGATTGGAACAGTCCAGCCCGAACTGCCTGGCCAGGTCCTCCCTGGACTGGGATCGAGCATCCTAGGACCGGTTTTGGGGTTTCACCCCTCTTCAGCCAGGAAAGCTTGACTCCAGTGGCATGGAGAGCACGGGACCCACGTCTGGGCATACCCGCCCCACTCGGGGTGACAAATGCAAAAAGAACAATTGATGGACAGAATGCAGAACAATGTCATACATTCACCCCAGTACAGAGATCTGGGCCTAAATCCATCGTTTGTTTGCTCAGCATGCCATTCCAGTTTGGCCCCAGCCATATGCAAATCAGTCTTGACCCTGCGCCCGATGGGAACAGTCCAACCCGAACTGCCAGGCTAGGTCCTCCCTGGACTGGAATCAAGAATCCTAGGACCGGTTTCGGGGTTTCACCCCTCTTCAGCCAGGATAGCTTGACTCCAGTGGCATGGAGAGCACGGGACCCACGTCTGGGCATACCCGCCCCACTCGGGGTGACAAATGCAAAAAGAACAAGTGATGGACAGAATGCAGAACAATGTCATACATTCACCCCAGTACAGAGATCTGGGCCTAAATCCATTGTTTTTTTGCTCACCATGCCATTCCAATTTGGACCCAGCCATATGCAAATCAGTCTTGACCCTGCGCCCGATGGGAACAGTCCAGCCCGAACTGCCAGGCCAGGTCCTCCCTGGACTGGAGTCAAGCATCAATTGTGTGTCTTTCACTTTCTAAAAGTGGCATTTTCAAACACGCAATTTAAAAAACAACTTCTTCAAAAGATGTATTTTAAAATTGTGAGTTTAGAGACCGCAAACTCGAAATCTCTATCTGCTCCCAATGGGAAATTACACTTAAAATATATTTCAAGGCATTCCCCATGTTACCCTGTGGGAGAGATAGTCCTTTCAATAGTAACAAATGAAATTAGCAGTTTTCATTATTAGGACATGTTAGAAATGGGATTTCTGGTTGGCTAGGGCAAGCGCCTAAGCCAGGCAGAAACCACCACTCTAGTCAGGGCAAGGGAGTTACACACTGAAGATAACCCCAACTCACCCCCTTGGTAGCTTCGCACGAGCAGTCAGGCTTATCCCAGAGGCAATGTGTAAAGCGTTTGCGCAACACACTCACACAACAGCAACACACTAGGCACACCACAAAAGAAACTCCACACAAGGTTATATAAAAAATAGCCTTTGTATTACTCATAAACACATTAGATCATAATCAAAAACGTACACTGTGCCACCTGGCACTAGGATTTACTTTACAGGAGATTATATACAGGACAGGGCCAATCGGGCCACTGTCATCACCATTAGAACAGGCAATAAAACCACCAGTAACTACTGGTACAGACACTTTGCATAAATCACATTAGGCATAAGCATTATGCACAATCACATTAGGCATAACCACATTATGCACAATCACATTAGGGCCTTGCACCCTACCAGCACATCAGGTGTTCACAGGCCTTCCTCGGGGGCCCAGCTGGGACTTCCCAATGTTAGAACTGGGGGTCTGTAGGAAGGTGGAATCTGACTATATGGTTGCCCCCACTTTTTTTATGGTGTTTTGCTGGTTTATGACTTAGTTGGACTGGGATCCTGCTATTCAGGGCCCCAGTCTATCTGCTTTCTCTGTAAAAAGGTTTCCATGTGCCTTAGGCACATCTCTGATTGGAATCTGGAGTGCCCTTATAAGTCCCTAGTATATGGTATACTATGTACCAAGGGCATAGGTACCTCAGAGGCCTGCCAGGGGCTGCAGCATGTATTATGCCACCCCTGGAAGGCCATCCAAACTGACACCACAGGTCTGCTACTGCAGCCTGGGTAAGGTGGTGCATGCACCCCTTACTGTGATATAGGTTACCTATATCACTAAATACATACACACATATAAACCTATAAGTCACTCCTAAGGCAGGCCTTATCAATCCTAAAGGCAGAGTGCATGGTTCCTATGTGAGAGGGTGCCCCTGCATGAGCAGGGCCCCTCTGCAGCGTTCGGAGACCATCTCTGATGCTGTTTGTAGTGCAGCCTGACCATATACTCTTAAGCGCATTATATCCTCGCGGTAAAATGCTAACTTTGGAATGGCTGCACCTAAACATGTCGTGTTTGGTGTCAAACATCTTGGAATACTACCCCCCGCCAATCCTGGCGGCGGGGGTAGCATTCCACCCTTCTAGAGGGAAAGACATGTTAACTCTGGCTTACCCGGTAACTTCTTTCTGAAGCCCTGGCATCACAAAATGGATGCTGCTGCCACAGACACAAGTCTGGCCTCCTGCTGCTGGACGAAACTCCGGCAGGGGAGGCCTGGACAATAGGTTTCCTGTTGCAGGGAGGTGTGACCACCTCCCCAGACAGGATAATGTGTATTGGGGTTGGGTGGGTGCACTCTTAGAGTGCTTTGAAGTCCTGCACTGGGGGAGCAAAAGGCTCCTCTGTGCATATGCCAGTTCAAACCAGCTCAGGGGCTACCTGCCCCTGCTCTGGCGCGAAACTGGACAAAGGGAAGTGGGTGTAGCCACCCCCTCCCTTGACCCTCCCATAGGTGGGGTCATAGAGTTAGTCCCTCCCTGTTTTACTGGTTAAAATGGGGAACCCTTGCCACAGCAAGATTAGATATCCCTGGACTAAACTTTGAAACTGAATCCTGGACCTTCGACGCTCTACATCACGATTAGAGGACTGAAGAATCTCCCTTGGGGTCAAGGAGTGACTCCCCTGCTTGGCAGGCACCAAAAACGATAACGACGGTCACAAACTACGCCGCTCCCGCCGGAGTCCGAAGTCCCTGCAGCCCAAGAAGTGGATTTCCTGACTTCTCCAAGGCCATCGTGAGTCCCCAGCGAAGCTGAGGCAAGTGGACCCCACGAGTGACGAGGAACCGCGACCCCTGGGTACCGTGCACTATTGTCGGGTGCAACCCCTTCACAACGTTCTACGAACCTGTGCTTTGGACCACGTGTGGTCCCAACCTCCAGCAGGAATCCCTCCGAAGATCAGAGGCCTACACCGTCCTGAGTGACCGTGGGCCCCTGTTGAGTGATTCCGCCCGAGGTGTCTTCGCGATCCCTTGCCAGCCGGCTCGTGGGTCCCCAGAAGACTTTCTAAAGAAACCAAAGGGCTCCCCTGGTTGCTCCAGGCCTGCCCTGACTTACCCTCGCTGGGTGAGTTCCCCAGACCTTGCTGGTCTGCACCATCGACGATCTTCAGCTACATCGAGACTTGCCGTTGCCAAGGCTTGTTGGGTCCAATCCGGTCGCCGACACCGCAGCACTCGACAGACATCGTGTACTAGCCCGAATCCTGCTCCTGGTTGCCGACAACGCCTCCTGGACCTCGTGGCTGCAGAAACGAGACGACCGTCAACGCACCTGAAGCACTCGACATCGGTGGGCATCTGTCCATCGCCTTCCTGGTCACTGGCTAGTGACCCAGACTCTGTCCCCTCTGCTTTCAGGTTCACCAGAACTCCGATCCACTCTTGGATCCACCCGGACACTTTTCTCTTGGCCGCCAGCAGCACTTTGCAGCAGATCGCCATTCGAAACGACGACGAAACCCGACCCCGAAAGGCACCTATGCACCCGGCTTCCCTGGGTGAGGTAACACGAGTACTCCGGTGCTCCCGTGGGTAGAGACTCTTCAAAGTCCTAGATCTCAAAGGGTTTTGTCCTAGTCCTCTTTAAAGTGTCCCTTTCCTCTATTTTCCCGATCCCGACTTTCTCCATAGAAGTTAACGGCGTATCGCGGTTGTGTATTTACACTGCACGCGTCTCCCGTGGGTCCCCTGTGTCACTACCTTGGGTGGTTCCTTGTGGTCCAAGCACTTCTAGAGGCTCTAGGCCTAGTGTCTAGTTCAGTCGTGGTTCGCATACCACTTTATTGGTATATGGTTTGGTACGCCCCTAGGGCCCAAACGTGTATTTGTGCTATTACTGTGATTTAAGATCTTATAACCTATGTACTTCGAACTCTAGCCTCATAAAGAGACTAGAGGGGTGTGTTTAGTAATAAATACATATATTTTGAATATATACCTGGTGTGGTGCTCTTTCATTTGGTCACTCAAGAGATTATAGACTGGTAAAACAAGCTGCTTTACATTCCTTCAAGACTTAGCCTGAAGGCTGCTCTCCATAGCTACCACTAGGATAGCTTTCAATAAGGTTGTCTTTAACCTACCTACCATAAGAGTCGATTTGGACTGGTGCAAGGTGCCCACTATAATTAGTGGACAGCATATGCCAGGCCAACTTCTCACATTGGTGTGCAGCGTGTGGGATTCCAGCTTGCTATTGTTTTACCAGATAATCTCAATTGAATTGATCAACTGAAAACCACTAAAGGTACCTAAGGTACATATAATTTAAGCTTAGAATATCAGTAAGTTCTACTGAACTTAGAGTTGTGTGTTAAGGGATAGCACAACCCTTTCTACAACTCAAGAGAGTTTAGTAGGCCACACTAGAGTAGGTAGTGCATACACCACACCACACTAGTAATGTCTTTAAAAGCAGGATCCAAAGATGCCCTGCAGGAAGCCATTGAGCTTCCCCCTCCAAGTATG
Organism: Calotriton arnoldi; assembly: GCA_963921515.1. Taxonomy (NCBI): domain Eukaryota; kingdom Metazoa; phylum Chordata; class Amphibia; order Caudata; family Salamandridae; genus Calotriton; species Calotriton arnoldi. The sequence goes on along the minus strand of CAWUFW010015752.1, from coordinate 275,339 downwards.
ACACACTCCCATTCTTGGAACTGAGAGCTTTGTGTAACGTGAGGAAATTAAGGACAGGCCAAAGTCCCACCACCCAACACCTCCAGGAGTTGTTGGTGGCTTATGATCTTAGTAAGTCTTCAGAGACTGAAGGGGTAGGAGCAGAGGGTGGGCCAGCAGATGAGGAAGGGGCCAGGGGTACTACTACCCCCAGCCCCCCTCTGAAACTGACCAGGAGGGTGACAATGACCCTGACCTGGAAAACCCAATCCCTTCTGGGGAAGATGAAGATGAGGATCTAGAGAACCACACCTTTGTCCCCCCAGGAAGGATTATGAGTGTGCTCAGAAAGTCTAGGTCTCCTTCTCAGGAGTCTAACCACTCTGGCACCTCAATAGGGAGCTCTGTTTCTTCTCACAGGAGGGAATCCTCTCATGAGAGAAGAAAGAGACTAGTCCAGTATGAGGAAACTCAGCTGGAACTCAGAAAAAAGCAATTAGCTTTAGATAGAGAATCCCTAGATCTCCTTAGAGAGAGAAGAAAGTTGGGACTAGAGTCCCATGGTGGCAGCAATATCCCTAGAGATAGGGACAGGTCTTATGACCATAGAAACCTAAACAAGATTGTCCCTCCCTACCAGAGTGGGGATGACATCCACAAATGGATAACTGCACTGGAGAGGGCCTGTAAAGTTCAGAAGGTCCCCCAGAGGCAGTGGGCAGCAATCTTGTGGCTCTCCTTTGCAGACAAAGGTAGAGACAAGCTCCTCACTGTAAGAGAAGAGGATGCTGACAATTACACAGTCTTGAAGAGTGCTCTGATAGATGGGTTTGGCCTAACCACTGAACAGTATAGGTTGAAGTTCAGAGACACCCAAAAAGCTCAGACTCAAGACTGGGTTGATTTTGTAGATTGTGCTACAAAGGCTCTGGAAGGTTGGATACATGGCAACAAAGTGCATGACTTTTTAGGATTGTACAATTTGATTATGAGGGAGCAGATCCTTAATAATTGTCAAAACCAGCTTTTGCACCAGTATCTGGTGGACTCTGATCTGACCTCTCCCCAAGAATTGGGAAAGAAGGCAGACAAATGGGTCAGAACCAGAGTAAAAACTAGAAATCAGGGTGGTGACCAGAAGAAAGATTCTACTAAGTCCCAAGAGAAAGGTGGGGATAAATCTAAGGATAAGTCCCCTACAGGGCCCCAAAATTCCTCTTCTGGGGGTGGGTCCCAAACTCCTTCCTCTCCTGAAAAGAAACCCTATTGCCATGTCTGTAAAAAGCCTGGGCACTGGAAAACTGATCCCAGTTGCCCCAGGATTGGCAATAAAGAAAATGTTCCTCCCACAACTACTACCACCCCTCCTGGTAATACCAGTAGTAATCCTCCAGTTGGGAGTAGTGCACCCAAAAAGTTGGGTGCTTTTGCAAGAGGAACAGAGGTGGGCCCTAGTTTAGACAGGGACCCCTCAACAGACTCCTCTGACTCTGATGGTGGAATAGGATTTGCCACCTTTACCATGGGTCCCATAGCATTGGGCAGGTACAGATTGGAGCCAAGGATTAATGGTCAGAAAGCTGTGGCATTTAGGGACACAGGGGCTAGTGTCACCATGGTGGCAGGGAAACTAGTCCCCCCTCACCAGTTTTTACCTGAGTTTAAGTACCAGGTGACCAACATTGATGGTGTCAGAACAGATCACCCCATGGCCATAGTCAATCTCAGCTGGGAGGGGGTCACAGGCCCAAAGAGAGTGGCAGTGTCCCCCACCTTGCCTGTAGATTGCCTGATGGGCAATGATTTGGAAATTTCAGCCTGGGCTGAAGTTGAACACCAAACCCATCTTAGGATGTTGGGCGTCCCTGTAAAGGTTAGTGGGGCTGTGATGGCCACAGCCCCAGCCCAAGAATTTGGAGAGATGGAGCCTGAAAGAATGGCCCACTCTCCCCCAAAAGAGAGCACAAGGGTTGAAGAAAAGTCTTCTTCCCCCAGACAATAGGTAAGGGTCAGCCTCCTCAGGGAACTGACCCTACCCCTAGTGAAGGAACTGCCACAGAGGTAGTCAGGCCTGGCCTGGCCACACCCCTGATGGCAGAGGACCCTTCCAAGGTGGTACCCAGTCTGGAGCAGGTAACCTGCCCCTCTCTACCCTGCCTCAGTCAGCCCAGGGCTGCAGAGGTCAGGGAGGTCAGTGGACCCCCCAGGGCCCCCTGTCCAGAGGAAGCCCCCATCAGCAGATTAGGGGCACCCAGTCTAGTAGCCCTAGCCAGGTGAAAATTCCTCTACACACTGAGGGATCCCCCATACCTTTATGTAGGGACCTCCCCCAGAAGGACTCTGGTAGGCAAGGGCAAACCTGGGACCAGAAGGTTCCAAACCTGCCATGTCCCTCCAGTGTTCCATCCAAAGGGACCCAACCCCCAGCTGTAGGCAGCCAAAGGTTGACCCTTAGAGCAAAGTGCAACTCAGTCATGGAAAGACAGGCACACATGGTGACCAGTGATCTGAGGAAGCTGAGGCCAACATTCCTAGGGCCTCACTTCCCTACTCAGACACCTCACCAGCCTTGTACTTTACCTAAGCACACCAGAGGTAGTGATTCCCCATGGTGGAGACCCTCTCATACCCTTAGGGTGAGGGATTGCTTAGTGGACCATAACATAGGGGGCAACCATGCTAGTGCAGGATCTTCCTTATATGGCCACTTAGTCAATATAGGCTCAACTGGCCAAGGTTAGCCTTATCTCTTTTCGTTTGGGGGGGGGTTGTGTAGGAAGGTGGAATCTGACTATATGGTTGCCCCCACTTTTTTTATGGTGTTTTGCTGGTTTATGACTTAGTTGGACTGGGATCCTGCTATTCAGGGCCCCAGTCTATCTGCTTTCTCTGTAAAAGGTTTCCATGTGCCTTAGGCACATCTCTGATTGGAATCTGGAGTGCCCTTATAAGTCCCTAGTATATGGTATACTATGTACCAAGGGCATAGGTACCTCAGAGGCCTGCCAGGGGCTGCAGCATGTATTATGCCACCCCTGGAAGGCCATCCAAACTGACACCACAGGTCTGCTACTGCAGCCTGGGTAAGGTGGTGCATGCACCCCTTACTGTGATATAGGTTACCTATATCACTAAATACATACACACATATAAACCTATAAGTCACTCCTAAGGCAGGCCTTATCAATCCTAAAGGCAGAGTGCATGGTTCCTATGTGAGAGGGTGCCCCTGCATGAGCAGGGCCCCTCTGCAGCATTCGGAGACCATCTCTGATGCTGTTTGTAGTGCAGCCTGACCATATACTCTTAAGCGCATTATATCCTCGCGGTAAAATGCTAACTTTGGAATGGCTGCACCTAAACATGTCGTGTTTGGTGTCAAACATCTTGGAATACTACCCCCCGCCAATCCTGGCGGCGGGGGTAGCATTCCACCCTTCTAGAGGGAAAGACATGTTAACTCTGGCTTACCCGGTAACTTCTTTCTGAAGCCCTGGCATCACAAAATGGATGCTGCTGCCACAGACACAAGTCTGGCCTCCTGCTGCTGGACGAAACTCCGGCAGGGGAGGCCTGGACAATAGGTTTCCTGTTGCAGGGAGGTGTGACCACCTCCCCAGACAGGATAATGTGTATTGGGGTTGGGTGGGTGCACTCTTAGAGTGCTTTGAAGTCCTGCACTGGGGGAGCAAAAGGCTCCTCTGTGCATATGCCAGTTCAAACCAGCTCAGGGGCTACCTGCCCCTGCTCTGGCGCGAAACTGGACAAAGGGAAGTGGGTGTAGCCACCCCTCCCTTGACCCTCCCATAGGTGGGGTCATAGAGTTAGTCCCTCCCTGTTTTACTGGTTAAAATGGGGAACCCTTGCCACAGCAAGATTAGATATCCCTGGACTAAACTTTGAAACTGAATCCTGGACCTTCGACGCTCTACATCACGATTAGAGGACTGAAGAATCTCCCTTGGGGTCAAGGAGTGACTCCCCTGCTTGGCAGGCACCAAAAACGATAACGACGGTCGCAAACTACGCCGCTCCCGCCGGAGTCCGAAGTCCCTGCAGCCCAAGAAGTGGATTTCCTGACTTCTCCAAGGCCATCGTGAGTCCCCAGCGAAGCTGAGGCAAGTGGACCCCACGAGTGACGAGGAACCGCGACCCCTGGGTACCGTGCACTATTGTCGGGTGCAACCCCTTCACAACGTTCTACGAACCTGTGCTTTGGACCACGTGTGGTCCCAACCTCCAGCAGGAATCCCTCCGAAGATCAGAGGCCTACACCGTCCTGAGTGACCGTGGGCCCCTGTTGAGTGATTCTGCCCGAGGTGTCTTTGCGATCCCTTGCCAGCCGGCTCGTGGGTCCCCAGAAGACTTTCTAAAGAAACCAAAGGGCTCCCCTGGTTGCTCCAGGCCTGCCCTGACTTACCCTCGCTGGGTGAGTTCCCCAGACCTTGCTGGTCTGCACCATCGACGATCTTCAGCTACATCGAGACTTGCCGTTGCCAAGGCTTGTTGGGTCCAATCCGGTCGCCGACACCGCAGCACTCGACAGACATCGTGTACTAGCCCGAATCCTGCTCCTGGTTGCCGACAACGCCTCCTGGACCTCGTGGCTGCAGAAACGAGACGACCGTCAACGCACCTGAAGCACTCGACATCGGTGGGCATCTGTCCATCGCCTTCCTGGTCACTGGCTAGTGACCCAGACTCTGTCCCCTCTGCTTTCAGGTTCACCAGAACTCCGATCCACTCTTGGATCCACCCGGACACTTTTCTCTTGGCCGCCAGCAGCACTTTGCAGCAGATCGCCATTCGAAACGACGACGAAACCCGACCCCGAAAGGCACCTATGCACCCGGCTTCCCTGGGTGAGGTAACACGAGTACTCCGGTGCTCCCGTGGGTAGAGACTCTTCAAAGTCCTAGATCTCAAAGGGTTTTGTCCTAGTCCTCTTTAAAGTGTCCCTTTCCTCTATTTTCCCGATCCCGACTTTCTCCATAGAAGTTAACGGCGTATCGCGGTTGTGTATTTACACTGCACGCGTCTCCCGTGGGTCCCCTGTGTCACTACCTTGGGTGGTTCCTTGTGGTCCAAGCACTTCTAGAGGCTCTAGGCCTAGTGTCTAGTTCAGTCGTGGTTCGCATACCACTTTATTGGTATATGGTTTGGTACGCCCCTAGGGCCCAAACGTGTATTTGTGCTATTACTGTGATTTAAGATCTTATAACCTATGTACTTCGAACTCTAGCCTCATAAAGAGACTAGAGGGGTGTGTTTAGTAATAAATACATATATTTTGAATATATACCTGGTGTGGTGCTCTTTCATTTGGTCACTCAAGAGATTATAGACTGGTAAAACAAGCTGCTTTACATTCCTTCAAGACTTAGCCTGAAGGCTGCTCTCCATAGCTACCACTAGGATAGCTTTCAATAAGGTTGTCTTTAACCTACCTACCATAAGAGTCGATTTGGACTGGTGCAAGGTGCCCACTATAATTAGTGGACAGCATATGCCAGGCCAACTTCTCACAGGGTCTCTAGTTGGCTGAGGTATGTACCTTAGTCCAAATAGGGACCCATGCTTCTAGTCAGGGTAAGGAGGGACACACGCTTAGATAACCCCTGCTCACCCCCTGGTAGCTTGGCACGAGCAGCCAGGCTTATCTCCAAGGCAATGTGTAAAGTATTTGCAACCACACTCCCAGTAACACAGTGATAACACCACAAATGGACACCACACTGGTTTCATAAAAATAGCGGTATCTTTATAAAAGGAATACGATGAGACCAAACGATAGAAATCCAACATATGCGAATTCGTAATATTTCGCTTTGCCGGCTATTAGGCCAGCAATCACTTGTAGGTTCTTGCGGTATTAATGAGCAATTCACGATCTCTAATGCAGTCCTAATGCAATGCTATGCAGTTCGTAATGCAGTTCGTAATGTAGTAATAAGACAGACCTTAATGCAAGAATCAGGCAGTTCGTAATGCAAGGATAATGCGGTTCGTAATGCAAGAATCAGGCAGTTCGTAATGCAAGAATAATGCGGTTCGTAATGCAAGAATCAGGCAGTTCGTAATGCAAGAATAATGCGGTTCGTAATGCAAGAATCATGTGGTTCGTAATGCAAGAATCAGGCAGTTATTAATGCAAGAATAATGCGGTTCGTAATGCAAGAATCATGCAGTTCGTAATGCAAGAATAATGCGGTTAGCCAATCTGCGCGGTCAACTCTGGCACCACTAGGCCCCAACAACAGAGACAACGGTCGTAAGCTTACAGGGGTGGCCCCGGTACTGCTGGGCAGGTACGGGCCGCTCAGGGACTCAGCGCGTCTAACGCGGTGCAGCGGGAGAGAGCTCGGAGCACTCCTGTACTCCTCCTGCACGCCTCCCCAGGCCACACACGCTTGAGGCTCCCGACCGGAGTCCAAGCCTTACCTTTGGGGGTGCGCTGCCTCGCTCTCTCTCTCCGCTTGTCGGACGTCCTGCTGGGCGATCCCAATCACGTTGCAGCTCTGTTGCTAGACGACGCTGTAGCCGGACGGGTTACGGCGCTGCCTTCTCCTTCGTTGACGATCTTGGGCAGATTCCTTTCGACGATCACGATCCCTTCCACCTTGTAACTTCCTTAGCTTCAAGAAATCCTTTAGCACGCTGCGGCTTGGGCCGGCGGCGGCGATCTTTACTCACAGCCTCAGTTATGATGACGGCTCGGGCCACAAACAGCAATGCAGCAGCGTGGACGATGTTTCACGCTGCGGGGGCAATGCGGTCACGGGGCACCTCGTAAACAGCACCACGGACCACACGGCAGTCTCAGGCGTGCAAAAAGCACATGCACACAGCGTCGCTGAGACACAGTCCGTAGTTTCAAGTAAGCCTTTAGCACGTTGCGGCTCGGACCGGCGGCGGCGATCTTTACTCACAGCCTCAGTTACGATGACGGCTCGGGCCACAAACAGCAGCGTGGACGATGTTTCACGCTGCGGGGGCAATGCGGTCACGGGGCAGCTCGTAAACAGCACCACGGACCACACGGCAGTCTCAGGCGTGCAAAAAGCACACGCACACAGCATCGCTGAGACACACTTGGAAACTTTTATGTTCCTGAGTTTCTACAACAGGGGACCAGCTCTCCTCGGGCCCTTGGAGACAAGTTATTTCAGGACACAGCACACAGCAAAGTCCTCTCAAGCAGGGGGACACAGCACACAGCAGAGTCCCTTGTCCTCTCCTCAGTCAAATCAGCAAACTGCAGGCCAGCCCCAGAACACACAGCAAGGGCAGTCCTTCTCTTCAGTCTCTTTAGCTGTTCTCCTTTGGCAGAGGTTCCTCTTGATCACGAAGTAGTTTCAATCCTTTTTCAGTATGGATTTCAGTCTTGCGTTCAGGGGTTTCAGCTCTTACATTTATACCCCTAAATGCCTTTGAAGTCTTTGTGTTCAGGGGCTCTGACCCGGTCCAAACCAGACCTGGGTGTCTTCCTGCCAGTGCACACCCTCTTCCTTTGATAGTCAGGGTCTGGGGCCCAGGCGGCTCAGCAGGAGGTGGAGCCATCCTCTGGGGGCAGCAACACAGCCCTCTTCACATGCAGGGGGCTACTCCTCCCCCCCATATCAAACGCAGGCCAGCCTGTTGCTGTCTCACCTACTCCTCCCTGGGGTCAGGACACTTCCCAGACACTGTCGCATCCAAACCCAGACAGGCAATACACAACCAGGCAGAGGCACACAGGATTGTTTAAGACAAGAAACCAGCCACTTCCAAAAGCTCGGTTTCTAAACACACAATTCGAAAACCATCTTCACAAAAAGATGTGTTATTAAATTCTGAGTTTAGGCACACTAAACTCCATCTCTCCATCTTATGCCTATGGGAAGATATGCTGGAAACATGGGACTCAGCATTCCCCATTCTGTCCTATGGGCAAGATGGCCTTGCAACAGTGAAAAACGAATTTGGCAGTATTTCACTGTCAGGACATGGTACACACCTTAGTACATGTCCTACCTTTCACATACACTGCACCCTGCCCAGGGGGTACCTTGGGCCTACTATAGGGGTGTCTGATGTGCATAAAAGGAAGGGAAGGCCTGGCAAGTGGGTGCACTTGCCAGGACAACAAGGCAGTTAACAAACTGCGCGCAGGCACTGCAGTGGCAGGCCTGAGATCTCTTCTTAGGGCTACTTGTGTGGGTGGCACAATTAGTGCTACAGGCCCACTAGTAGCATTTGCATTACCAGCCCTGGCACACATAGTGCACTATACTAGGGACTTTACTAGTAAGGCAAACATACCAATTATGGACAACCAATTACCATAACACTTTATACAGAGAGCATATGCACTTTAGCACTGATCAGCAGTAGTAAAGTGCCCAGAGTCCTAATACCAACAAAAACAGGTCAGAAACAATACCGGAGGAAGGCAAAAAGTTCAGGGATGACCCTGCAAAAAGGGCCAAGTCCAACACCCGCCATGCCCTATGTCCAAATATTCAGGGCTCTAAGCTGCTACTGCAGCAGGGTACAGGCCCAACAGGCCGGTACCAAAAATAGGGGTGCGAGGGTGTAACTCACCCTGGTCTCTCTTGAGACCCAAAATGCCACCAAAGTTGCAGCTGCCCGCGACCTGGCGGTGCAGCTGTGGGCAAAACTCTAGGCACCAACAGTGCCTTGGGAGCCCCTCCTTCCCGGGGCTCCTCTCCTCAGGAGGCCTCCACTGGCCCGTACTCCCATGGGGCGAGGGTGCAACTCACCCTTATCTCTCTTGTGCAAAAGAGATGTCCCGTCATTGCAGCTACCCGCAATCTGGCGGGGTAGCTGTAAGTATGGCCCTGCACCCACAGTGCTCCGGATAGGCCCCACTCACCGGGGCCTTTCTCCTCCTCTAGCAACGGGGACACGCACAGGACTGAAGCCGGGAGCCCGCGAGGCTCCGGTCTTCTCTCCCGGGGTCTGGTGAGCCCGCGGGGCTCCGCCTCCAGATGCAGGCACCCGAGGGTCCCTCAGCACGGAGCGGAGTCTCCGTTGATCCCCTTCTCCTTTCCGGGTGCCATGCGGGGCTCCCACCAGCACACGGGGGCCCCTCCCACCTCCAGGCTCAATAATGCCTGACTTCCGGCAGCTACATCCGCCATAATTGCTCCGCTGTACGTGGCGCGGCTCCGCCACAACCAGGCAGCCTGCCTGGCTTCCTGGACGCTGTTCATGGTGCGGCGGCTCTCGGTGCAACAAAAATGCCGGGTAGGCTCCCGCTCCACCTCCAGGCAGCAAGGGGTAATCCCCACGCCGGGATTCCCTCGGAACACTTTGCGGCACAGCGCTGTCGAGCACCAAGACCCCTGGGGCACTCCTCACGCCCCAGGCGGTGTGGGCCCCCCTCTGGAGCTCCGGTCACTTTAGGGAGGTAAGCGTGGCCCATGCTGGAGGGCACAAGAGCTCCTCCCGTCCTTGGCACCAGGCAGGGTTGGAGTCCCACTCTTTGGGCTCAGGCAATAAAGATGTAGCGTCCACGAGGCGCTAAGTCCAAAGTTCCCTAGGGCAAAGCTGGGCACAGGCAGGCCAGCACGTAGGGACCCCCAGGAGATAGCAGCTGGGTCCCATGGCAGTTCCTCATGACGCCCAGCAGTACTATGGCTCCCAAACAGGTACAAGTAAGCACACCTTACCTGGGGTCACCGCCCCAATATTTATACCAGTATTGTCTTTGTTCTTCCTCCTACACAGGGCTCTGGACCTAGTCTAAACCAGTTCTGGGGGGTACTCAAGCATTTCTATACAGTGCTCGACAGTCTCCTTTGACATGGCAGGTCCTGGCCCCAGAAACACCACAGGGGGGCGGAGTCAGCATTGTACAGTGCAGGCACAGACCTATTCAGGGTCAGGGGCTACTCCTCCCACTACTCCAAATGCAGGTCTGCCTATTCAGCCTAGTGCTGACTCACCCAGCCCCTCTGGAGCCACGGCACCTCCCCAGTCCCTGTCACTCCAGAGCCAGACATGCAATACACACCAGGCAGGCACAAAGACACATAGCACACAGAAATGCCAACTTCTAAAAGTGGCATTTCTAAAATAGCGATAATAAATCTGCGAACACCATTACGCAGCATTTATTATTACTATTCCAAACATACCAAACTTGACCACGCTGCTCCTCTCATATCAGGAATTACCACTGAAACACTTATCAGGGAATCCCCAATGCATTCCTATGAGAGGGCAGCCTCACAGCAGTGAAAAACCAAAATGCCTGTTTGTCACTACCAGGACATGTCACACAATTAAGGTACATGTCCTACCTTTTACCTACAATGCACCCTGCCCATGGGGCTAGCTAGGGCCTACCTTAGGGGTGACTGACATGTAGTAAAAGGGGAGTAACAGACGCGGCACCCATTTTATGTGCCATGGCACAGCGGCAGTAAACTGTGCGTGCAGGCCCTGCGATGGCAGAGGCCTGAGACAGGTTTGAAAGGCTACTTTGGTGGGTGGCGCAAGCAGCGCTGCAAGCCCACAGTAGCATTAAATTTACTGGCCCTGGGTATCTGAGATACCACTTTACAAGGGACTGATAGGTAAATTAAATACGCCAAACAGGTGTAGACCAATCTTACCATGTTTACCACAGAGAGCACACGCACTTTACACTGGACAGCAGTGATAAAGTGCCCAGAGTCCTAAAACCACCAACACCAGCTCAAAAAAAATACTAGAAGGAAGGCAAAAAGTTCAGGGATGACCCTGCAAAAAGGGTCAAGTCTAACAGGACATGTAAAACACACCAGCACATGTCCTACATTTCAAATACACTGCACCCTGCTCATGGCACTGCCTTGGGCCTACCTTAGGGGTGACTTATGTAGTAAAAGTGACAAAACCCTTCCAGCCTAAAGCCATGGTAGACTAATCAATACCCTGATGGACCTCCCTGCTTATGGTGATAGAACATGGACCCTGGCCCACAACTGCATGGCCTGTTCCAGTTCTACGCCTCTCTGAACCCAGTGCTATTTCTCAGTGTGTGTTCTCAGGGCCCCCTAAGCTAACCCATGGTAAACACTTCTCCTCATCTGTGGACCCCATCTGTGAAGCACCTGATTTTACCTGGTTCACAGATGCTTTCAGTAGGCAGACAGTACCACCATGGCCAACAAAGTGATGTGGTCCATTCCACTCCTTGGGCCTGACTTCTGTCCCCAACCCAGAGAAACTCTGTCCATTAGGACAACAACCATCAGAGGCCACTGACAGCTGTCAGTGTCAAGAGCCAGGGCTCCGACCATCCAGGGATCTCTGACCTCTGTGGTGTCTCAAAGTGTGGGGCAATAGCCTCAGGTACTTTGTACCCTTTTTCTACTTCACCTCCCACCAGCTCAGGGGTGGTGTGCTGAGACTAGTCCCTCAGCCCAGGGTCTGTACCCTGATGCTGAACGAGAGACATAGGTGGGCTCTCCCTTACCCTATTAATCCCTCCGGGACCTGCACCTTCCTCTTAGGGAAGGTACCCCAAGAAAACTGAACTATTAGGGTGCCTGCGACAGATGCCCCTCCCCTTTCCCCTGACACCTGGGGCAACTCATTTCCCAGAACGCAGTCTATGGGCATCTGAAGACTAACTATGACCCTCCTCTGGGTCACCTCCCTACCCCACTCTATGGAAACAAGGGTGTTAGGGCGGAAGAAGTCCAACCCATGGCTGGAGTTACCCTACACACCTGGCTGGTGTACTGTTTTTGAGAAACTAGCCTTTCTACCATCATGGTGTGTCTCACCCAGGTGTTTCTCAGAGCAGTTACTGTTACCCTATTCACTCCCACCTGGTGGAAGTGATGACTCCCACCCTCAGAATCACTAACTTACCCTCTGAGTTTACCTCCTAACTAAGGGAGATCATGGCATGGTCTACGACCTGCCCTAGGGACTACTTTCCCCTAAGGCCACAATAGCCACCTCTGTAGTGGTACTACCATGAATGTTTTTTTTGGGTCAGACAGAGTCCCCCTGCTTGCGTCCTTACTGGGAACACTCAAAGCAGTGGGGTTGGAAATGGGGTGCCCTGGGCCACGCCAACCAGAACCTCACCCCTGTTTCTCAGGAGGTGTTTGGGATCCCTTTCCTTTCCCCTTGCTGGGGATCTGTCTGCGTCTCCCTTGACCTCCTTCTGACTCTGCTGGGGGAGCCTGAACCACCCTTCTTGGCTGGTTCTCCCACATACAACCTCTTGTGGACCCTGGTACTCATTGAGCGGTCCATCTACTGAGGAAGCTGCCTTACGTTAGTAAGCCTGCTGTCCATCAAGTGCTGGTGCAGCTCTGGAAAACACAGACTAGACAAGTGTTCCCACACAATAAAACTGTACAGCCCCTGGTAATCTGTTACCTCACTGCCCTTCACCCAACCATCCAGTGCTCTGCAAAAAGAATCTACATATTCAAGCCATGTCTAGGAATCAAGTTTCTTATTCTGCCTAAACTTGTCCCTTTATCTCTCTGGGGTAAGACCATACCTTGTGATTAGGGCGTCCTTCATGGCAGTGTAGGTGAGTTCATGTGCTTTCCCTAAGGATAGCAAAGTGTCCCCCCCTCCACTGTGAAGCAGTTCCACATTCCTCCCCCCCAATCTCTCAGAGTCCCTAGTCATGTGGACAGCTGCCTCATAGCCCTGAAACCACTTCTGGATATCATCCTCCTGAGTATACTCTTCCCCTACATTCTTAAGAATGTGCCTTTCTGTCAGACTGCACTGAAGAAACACTGCCACCATCTGTGCTGGACTTGGCCTTCAAATCAGCTCCTTCAAGCACAGCTCTTGAGCTAAAATCATCTTTCTCGCCTCTACTGCTGTTAGAATATAGAAAATGTCTGCTGTGTTGTTACATGTTGTTCTGCATAAGTTAGCATTCGCTGCACCATTTTATGTTTAGCTGCCATTTTGACCCATGGGTGAAACTGATCTCTCTGTGTCTCTGCAAGAAGCAGCTTTGGTAATTTTCCTATTCTCCAAGGTTGGGCTCTGCTGTACTAATGAATAAACTGTTCTAATTAGCGCATACCTTTCCCACTAGATAGAGGCCTGCTCCCACTAGTCCAGCGATGGGCGCAGGCAGAACGACCTTGGCATGAAGATAGAGTGTGCCCAGTCTCAGTATCGAAACTTATCCTTCTGTACCTCCTTTGTGTAGCTGCCTCCATCTGGATATTTCCAGTCTGGGCGTGTCTTCTGGGGTTCTGAATCGTACATAATGTATCACCATGTTTTCTGATGGCAGTCCTCTCTGCAGCACCCCTAAGCGACTGGGCAGACGGGGCTCCGCTCGAGTGTATCTGAATAAACATATACTTGGTTTGTATTCTCTACTGTCTGACCGACTCTTCATTTGTATGGAAGGCTGAGAGGTGGTCGCGAGTGACCCGGGTGGCCCTAATCGGGTCACTTCCTTCAGTTGGCGCCCGAACAGGGACCCCATCGGGTGACACATCTCCTTCCGCGGACGGGTAGGGAGGTTAAGGCCATCGTCGGGTCGGACGGGCGGACCAGGTATCCCTGCATGAGAGAGTTCCTGAACTCGCAGCTGCCCCGTTTGTCTGACCGGTCAGTGCCTTGCCCAGGGGTCATCCCGTCTGGGGTCCTGAACTGCGAAACCCTTGGATCTGACCGTTTGGTCCGAAGAGTAGGCAGTGGAAAATAAATTTGTTGACCTGTGTGCACCAGGTGAGTTTGTTTTGGTTCTGTGTGGAACCATTTTGGTTTGTATTTGGTACGGTCTGAGGACCGATTTTGGTACGAGGTGTTTGTGAACACTTCGCCAGGCAGCATAACGAATTTGGCTCACTTTTGAAAATGCCTGGGATCAGCAGGTATTTGGTTTCTTGTTGTCGTTGTTGCTCTGCAGATGCTCGATTGGAAGAAAGTCAGCCGGCGCCTCCAGAAGGCACTCCGAACTTTGATATGTATGTGAAGCATGGCCTTGGCCCAATTATGTGTAGTACGCTATGGCACAAATATATGAGGGACAATGCCGAGTTGCAGTGGCCATTGACGGGCACTTATGATGAACAAAGATTGGGTTTTTACAGGAGAAGTTGTTTGTAAGAAGAAGTAGACAGTCTATGTTTGATTCTCTTCGAACGTGGCAAAAGGAGGCTAAACAGAGGCAAATGAAAGCAGAGAAAGAGGCGCGAAAGATGAGAATGCAAACATTGACTCAGAAGGCTGTAGCACACGATAGAGAGAAACAAGAGATAGGAATTGAACGTGAAGATAGGAGGTTTTGATTGAATATTGGTAAGTCTTATGTAGCCTGAGAAGAAAATGATACTTTTGTGGAAGAATTGCTAGATACTAGACCCCCACCCCCATATGCCCCGCAGAGGATATATCCCGCTCTTCCCTCACCGACCCAGCTACCTGGTTCTTCTGTCTCTTCTGTTTCTGCTTCTGTTACTGTTGATCAAACTGCCTTGGCCACAGCACCTCCTGTCCTTTCTTTGTCCTCACCATCTGTGGCAACTATGACTGTTATTACTCCTGCAACACATATTGCTTCGGCGTCTTTTTCGCCAGCTCTTACACCTACGACGCAGCCGACAGCGACATTAGTGCCTGCTCCCTCTGTTGCTACCCCCACTGTGTTCATCCATTACCCGACATTACTGAGTAGTGGGACACCGGCACGTGGCCCTGAGGATATAGATTGGATGAAAATTAAGGAGCGTATGGGGCGGATGTTAGTCCGATCTGTTGTGGGAGATGAGGAGAAAAAGGTGGTGGCTACTCAGGCTGCGCAGTGGGCCCGAAACCCCATTTATAGTGTGGAAGATGTGTGGGGTGTGATGAAGGATTATGAGCCCTTTGTACAACAGCATGCCCTTAAGCATATGTCTGCTACTTTGATCGGTCTTTGGGAGCAGTGTTTCAATGATGCATCACCGCAGATTTTATATGATATTAGGGATCATGTATATGTTACTGCTATGGTGCCTGCTCACCTCTTTGGTAACGCTGCGACGTTGGTTGCTTATCAGGGTAGACTGCTTGGGAAGAGCCCCACACCGTTATCCCAGTTTCTGATGTGGGAGGTTCCTCCTATCTATCATCCCGAAATACCAGAGCTAAGGGATCAGCATGAAAACGTTGCTAGACCTAGGGTAGCGGCCCATTTCCAGGAACAATGGGTTTATACTCCATGGAAAAGGAGTGAGGTTTTGTCCCTTAAGACTCAGTTACCTGACCCTAGGAAAAATCTGGCTGCTTATTATAAAGAATTTACTGAGGCTGCCTCTTCAACAGTAATGACGCTTGCAGATATTGAGATGTTTTTTGGTTTACTAGTTCCGGTTGATATTTGGAGACAAGTACACACATAGGATCATGTTGCGGAATTAGGTGGTACCTGGGATCAAATTAAAGTATGGGATCAGGAGAGGAAGCCTGGTGAAAAGCCTAAAGCAGAGATACTTGCTTTGCCAGGCTGCATTATCACGTAATTCTCTTATCCCTCCGAGAAAAATTGACTGAGACAAGTTAGCGGCTTGTCGTCAAAAGAAAGATGAGAGTGTGTCTGATTTTTTTCACTCGGTTTGAAGGTGTGTTTTTAGACTATAGTGGACGGGATTTGTCGATTGAAGGTGGTGTCCGATTGTTTGTTAGTAGATTTGTTTCAAATTTGCTTCCCGAGATTGCGACTCGGTTACAGACTTCTGAGAGCACTTGGTCCACCTCTTCCCCTTCTGTTATTTTGAATATGGCACAGTATTATGAGCACAGGGAAAAAGAGGATAAGGAAAAGACGGAGAAGAAGCACAAGGATTTGAAGACAAAGGTGTTGTTGCAGCTGGCTTCTAGAGGGAATGGTAGAGGACGTGGTGGTGTGGCTCGGTAGCTTCACGTACTAGCAGGAATACTACACCTGTAGGGCCGAATCAGTGCGCTTATTGTAAAGAGGAGGGACACTGGCGTAGTGAGTGTCCTGTGCTTTTGCAGAAGGTGGCGGTCCCGAGAGGATGAGGTTCTCGTGGACGGGGTCATGGAGCTGGTGGCCAGGACAGGGCTCAAAATGCTGTGGCCCCGCAGGGTCGTACTGATCAAAATTATTTTGATGACCCTCGGGGAGGACAGTATTATCATGATGATTACGACACAGATGAGGTGACAGGAATGTCTTACAGCTAGGACAGCCAGGGAGAGAGTGAGGGACCAGTTCCGATACCTGTAGATCAACACGGTCCGTACGTTAGTGCGGATGTGCATGGTTCAGCTAAGGAGTTTTTGGTGGATACAGGTGGACGAACAATTCTATTTCTTGTTCCTTGGTCCCTTGGCTCTGTCTGGCCATAATAATGTTTCGGTAGGTTTTTCTGGAGTACCGGTTGTGAGCCCCATTTCAAAACCCCATGCATTGACTATTGGTCCTTTTACTGTGGATTCGCCATTCTTGTTGACGTCTAATTATGGAGAAATTTGATGGGTTTGGACTTGTTGAAAAAATTGCATGCCACGATTTATTGCTCCCCGGCAGGTGTTTACATGACAATGGGTCCGGATGTAGTGCGTGCTACGGAGTGCTTGTCCAAAGATGCGCCTCTTCCTGCGGAGTTTAAAGATGTACCGCCAACTCTTTGGGCGACAGGTGAAACAGATGTGGGATTGTTACAGATACCGCCAGTTTTGATTTGAGTTAAAGACAATGCTATTTTACCTCGCATCCCTCAGTATAAAATACTGCAGGCAGGTGAGCGAGCTTTATTGCAAATTGTACAGGACTTGATTGAGAAAGGAGTGGTTGAGGAGACGACTGCTAATGTTTGCAATAGCCCCATTCTTCCCATCCTCAAAAGGGCACCCTCAGGTTCCTCTAATGATCATACAGATGTTTATCGCTTTGTGATTGACTAGCGGGAAGTTATTAAAATAGTGATTCCCCAGTTCCCGGTGGTCCCTGACATTACGACTCTTTTGACAATGATTCCTTCTTCTGCTACATACTTTTCTGCCATTGACTTGAAAAACGAATTCTTCAGTATTCCCATTCATCCTGACAGCAGGTATCTGTTTGGGTTCACCCTAGCTGGTAGAAGTTTTAAATTCCGTCGGGGTCCTCAAGGCTATACAGAGAGCCTGAGTATCTATAGTCAGGCATTGAACGGCCAGCTGGATTCCTTGTCGCTCCCCACAGGTAATTTATTGCTTCAGTATGTCGATGACTTGCTCATCGCCTCGGATACGGAACGAGGTTGCAGAGACAGTATGGTTAAATTGTTGTTACATTTAGCTCAACATGGCCATAAATTATCCCTTTGCAAATTTCAGTATTGTCGACAGGAGGTCACATACTTAGGTCACCTACTGTCAAAGGAGGGTAGGAGATTGGCCCCTGAGCGCATCAGTACCATTGTTAAAATGCCCATTCCTCAAGCTCAAAAAGATGTGCGCGCTTTTATTGGCTTTACTTCCTACTGTCGCCAATGGATTCCAAATTATTCCCTATTAACCAAACCACGGCTCTATTTGACTACTAAAGATGTGCATGAACCCCTGCCTTGGACGCCTGAATGTCAGCAGTCTTTTGAGCAACTAAAAACTGCGCTTTTTTCGGCCCCAGTGCTTGGAACGCCTAACTATAGCAAGCAATTTGTATTATATGTCCATGAGATGGCTGGGTGTGCGCTTTCTGTTCTAACACAAAAATTTGGAGATAAGCATCGGCCGTGTGCTTATTTCTCTGCTGTGCTTGACCCTGTCGCACGAGCCCTCCTGAGCTGTCTAAGAGCAGTCGTCGCTGTGGCTGTCTCAATAAGGCAATCTGCTGGACTCGTCCTTGATACTGATCTCACAGTCATGGTACCCCATGCAGTAGATACCCTTTTGAACAAGACAAAGACGCAGCACCTCACCAGTGCGCGTCTGACAGGTTATGAGCTAACGCTGTTTGCTCAGCACATTACGATCAGATGATGTGCCACTCTGAACCCAGCCATGTTACTACCCCTCCCTGCTGAGAATGAGGAGATTGACATACATGATTGTATTTCTGGACGGAAGAAGAGACGAAAGGACGGGTAGACCTGACTGATATTCCCTTATCTGATCCCCAAGGGGAACTATATGTTGATGGCTCTTGCTTTAAATTACCTGATGGCACTACAACTGCCGCATACTCAATCACTACGCTGCGTATGGTAGTTGAGACATTACGAGTTCCCTATCAGTCGGCCCAGGTGGCAGAGCTCGTTGCCCTAATATGAGCATGCCAATTGAGTGAGGGACTGGTTGTTAATATTTATACTGACAGCCAGTACACCTTTGGAGTCGCCCATAATTTTGGGCGACTCTGGGCATAGAGAGGGTTCCTTACTTCCCATGGGACAAAGATTCAGCATGGTCATCTTATCTATAGTCTTTTGTCCGCTTTGACACTCCCTAAGAAATTGGCAATAGTGAAGTGCAGCGCCCATAGGAAAGTTACTGATGATGTGGGTAAAAGGAGTGCTTTTGCAGATCAGACAGCTAAGGAAACAGCCCGAACGAAGATGAAAAGAATGTTCATAGCAGGTCCCGCTAGGTGGGTGCCCGAGGTCACAATGTTTGAGGATACACTTGAGAATGTGAAGGATATTCAGAGTGAGGCCACAGTGGAGGAATTAGCAGTGTGGCAAGAAAGTACAGACCAACTGAATAATGAGGGATGTTAGATTGACAAGTCAGGGAAGCAAAGATGGATGTTGCCAGATGCATATGTTCTTCCGGTAGTCACAATGGCCCATGGCCCAGCCCTTATCAGTGCTGAGGGTATTTTCAAGTTGTTAGACCCTGTATGGCAAAATGAAAACATTTCGAAGACAGCTGCACATTTAGTGAAGTACTGTTTGGTGTGCATGATGCACAATCCTGGGAAGGGTACCCCTACGCCACCCGGTAATTTTGCACCACCCACTTTCCCTTTTGAGGTCCTTCAGTTAGACTATATTGAATTGGACAAGGTCAACAATTTGAAGTACGTGTTGGTGGTTGTTTGCGCTTTCAGTAAATGGATTGAAGCCTACCCCACCAAAGACAATACAGCCATGACGACTGCAAAGGTACTCCTAAAGGAGTTCTTTCCTCGTTTCGGCTTGCCCCGTTTGATCTGGAGTGATAACGGAAGTCACTTTATTGCCAAAGTTATCAAGT
This sequence comes from Calotriton arnoldi, assembly GCA_963921515.1. Taxonomy (NCBI): domain Eukaryota; kingdom Metazoa; phylum Chordata; class Amphibia; order Caudata; family Salamandridae; genus Calotriton; species Calotriton arnoldi. The sequence continues at coordinate 256,184 of CAWUFW010015752.1, read as the reverse complement.
TAATTTGTGACAAAGATTCAGGAGACAACAGGGTTACAGTGGCCAGATGCTTTACCATTAGCTCTTTTGTCAACAAGAACAACAGCTCATTCTAGAACAGGATTGTCACCTTACGAGGTCGTGTTTGGACGCCCAGCAAATGTCTGGGACGTCCCGCGCCTTCGTAAGTTTTGTGATATTGAATACCCACTATTGACAGATTATCTGTACCAGTTAACTGAAAATTTGCGTTCTATTCACCAACAGGTCCGGGACACTCTCCCAGACATACCCGAGGGGCCCGGACACAATATTCAGCCTGGTAATTGGGTTTTGCGGCGCAATTTTCAGCGGAAGAAGAGCTTGGAGCCCCGCTGGAAGGGACCTCAACAGGTCCTTCTGGCCACCTGAACAGCCGTGAAGGTCGCCGGCAGAAAGAAGTGGATTCATGGCAGTCACTGCAAACGAGTGCCCCTACCTTTACCTTATGACCAATGGGTCGCTGATGGAGTCGGGGATCCTGAGTGTGAAAAGGTGCCGCAATTCATCCCCTTCAGCGAAGAAAAATTAACGTGGACCCAAACGGATGCAGAGAATGATGACGTGTTAAATGCAGCGGTCCCTCCAGAAATTCGAGCAATTACGGAGCCGCTCTTCATTTAACCTTCTGTGCCTGGAGTCACCAGGTACAATTTGCGCCCTCGGCTGAGGAATAGTGCACCAAAGGAGAAGTCAGATTAGTTAGGGATGGACTGTGCAAGTTAGGGTGTACTTTGCTATAGTACCAACGATGTTAGTTTAAGGCATCGTGAGATTGGTGCACTGTTCTGACATTGGACAGGATAAATCGAACGTGCTCCCTAGGAGGGGGGTACATTATCCTGCGCAACGTGGGATTCATCGTGAGCTTAGGACTGAGCAAGCTCCACCGCCGGTGCTCAAGAGCGCCAACGATGATGAGCAATAGGAGCCTGTACCAGTGAGGCTCTGATGGACACTGGAACACTTGCCTTTGCTATTAGTTTTATTGCATTCCTCTTCTTGTTTCATAATGCATCTGTTTGGTCGACCTATTGAGGAGGAGGAACAGCTGTTTGCATCACTGCGTCTAGCGCTGGGTTGGTCAATAAAGAGTAAATTAGTTTTCATATCAATTGTTGTGATTACGCTAATAATAATACTTGGAATATCCTGGTTTCTAGAGGAGAAGTATCCTGTACACTCTTTGGTTGGTACGATGCCCAATTCCCCTGAGCATGTTTTTGTCACTTTGGCTCCACACAAAGCAGCGCATAGGTTGTCCTATACCGATAATGTTTTCATACAAATGTTGCATCAAGTTCATAATGTGTCCAATACAACTAATTGTTGTGTTTGTGGATTACTCCCCTCAGTTACTCATAAGAGCGACAATTTGTTGTCCCTGCCATTTTTATATATTGGTAGCTGTGAAGGTTGGTTTGAATTGTTTGTAATGGTGCACTATCATTTCCAACTCTCTACTCTGGTTATGACACCTGCTGATTCTCGCACTGTGGTAGAGTACATACATTTTCATCACAGGTTTATTCCCGTAAGGCTGGCAGGACAACAGACTTTTGGTACATTGTCCCCAAATTCCTGTATGAGCACATATGAAAAAGTGAAGAACGAAATATGGCTCCAAATGGAAATGGCTGATTTCCAAAGGTTCAACACCTCTGAGTATTTTCAATCTTTCCAAGCTCGCAATATTACTACGGACAAACCAATGCCGGTGTCCGTGGTCAACACAACAGCTAGTTTTTGTGTCCAGGGGACTGGGGAGGTAAAGGTGGGGGAGAGTAACTGCAATTTCACCTACAGACTGAGCACGATTAATAGTCCGTCTTTGATCCTACCCCATAATGTTTATTTTGTCTGTGGCTCCAAAGCTCATGTCTGGCTTCCGAGGGGATGGTCAGGCAGATGTTACCTCTCTTTTCTCCTTCCCCATGTGTATGTTGCCCCACCCAATTATCATAAAGATCTTCAGTTGCAGCGTTGGAGTACATACTTGCACCGAGTCAGAAGGGTGGTTGACACGAAGGATATAGATCAGACAGATACCACCGCACATCAGTTTGAGGATGCCATAAAGGGTCTCCTACCCTTTTGGGGCCCCATGGATAATAGTTTTCAAATTCGTCGACTAACAAGAGTAGTGGAGGGGGTTATCAATACAACTGCTGGGATAATGACAAATGTCACTGCTGAGCTCCAGGCTACGAGATTAGTCACCTTACAGAACAGGATGGTGTTAGACGTCATCCTTGCTGATCGGGGAGAGGCTAGTCGCATCATTGGCAGCAGCTGTTGCATTTAAATACCTGACCACGCCCCCAATGTGTATGCAGCTATACAGAAATTGCATAGGCTTTCGTATGACGTACACCAAGAGACAGGTACTTGGACCCTATCAGGGTGGTTTTGGAATGTGCTAACAACCTAGGGTTGGAAAATTCTTATCTTTTTGGTTGTGGTTGCTAGTATTATTTTTACATGTTGCCTCTGTATACACTGTCTCCAGGCTTGCTGCACCTATTGTGTAAATGTTCTCACCCCTAAACCGAAAATATCAGTTCATGATACTAATGCTGCGATCATGTTGCAGAAGAGCATTGAGGACATGATGCAGATTGACGAAGGCATCTTTGCTTCTACATTATCCCTTGCAGCTTCTATTCCTGATAATGAGTATATGGATTGTTCCGAATATTGATGTCCTTTTGCTTATATGAATATTATGGGGCCGATTCCGATTCGGGCCGGAAATCTCTCCGACCGAGCCGGACTCAGAGAGATTTCCGACCGAATCGGACCCTAGCAGCCCGACCGAACGAGTACGATGCGCACGTATGCCATCGGACTCGATTCGGTCGGACTCCCATTGAAGTCAATGGGAGCCTGTCGTACAACGCGTACGCGGGCTCCCATTGACTCAATGGGTGCGAGGCGAACAAGGGCGCCCCCTACCGCGGGTACGCGGCAAAGCGACTCGCGCCGTACACGCACAGGTAGGGGGGACCCATGGGTCCCCCCTGTGTGCGACTCGCGTGGCTACGCGTACAGGGGGGTCCGACACAGACCCCCAAAGTACGGCTCCGACTGCTCCTTCGAGCCGGATGGCGCGAGTCGGTCGGACTGCTCGCGGCGCGCATCGTACTTGCCCGGCCGGGGAACGTCTCCATTGCGCGGTGCGAGGCGTGTCCGTGCGAGTCGGTCGGTGCGGTCGGCTTTCGCGTTCGAGTCGGTCGGTGCGGTTGGGTCTCGCGAACGAGTCGGTCGGAGTTTTCGCATCGTACTCGCTCGCCCGGACGCACGTACGAATCGGTCAGGAAACAGGGCTCCGAATCGGATCCGGTAAAGCCGAATCCGATTCGGAGCCCTACCGGCCGAGATCGGAATCGGCCCCTATGTCTTTTCCGCCCACCGTGTAAAATTGTTAGCAAATGCTAAAAGGAGGGTCTGTTAGATTGTAAAAAATGTCTTTGCTGTGTTGTTACATGTTGTTCTGCATAAGTTAGCATTTGCGGCACCATTTTATGTTTGGCCGCCATTTTGACATATGGATGAAACTGATCTCTCTGTGTCTCTGCGAGAAGCAGCTTTGGTAATTTTCCTGTTCTCTAAGGTTGGGCCCTGCTGTACTAATGAATACACTGTTCTTATTAGCGCATACCTTTCCCACTAGATAGAGGCCTGCTCCCACTAGTCCAGCGATGGGCGCAGGCAGAACGACCTTGGCATGAAGATAGTGTGTGCCCGGTCTCAGGATCCAAACTTATCCTTCTGTACCTCCTTTGAGTAGCTGCCTCCATCTGGAAATTTCCAGTCTGGGCGTGTCTTCTGGGGTTCTGAATCGTACATAATGTATCACCATATTTTCTGATGTCAGGCCTCTCTGCAGCACCCCTAAGCAACTGGGCAGACAGGGCTCCGTTCGAGTGTATCTGAATAAACATATACTTGGTTTGTATTCTCTACTGTCTGACCGACTCTTCATTTGTATGGAAGGCTGAGAGGTGGTCGCGAGTGACCCGGGTGGCCCTAATCGGCTCACTTCCTTCACTGCCAACCTTTCCTTTTCTGCTTCTCAGTTGAGTTTGGCTAGTTCCCACTGGAGCTCGATGTTGAGCTTTTCCAGCTCTATCTGATGCTTTCTAGCCTCCCGCCTGTCCTCAAGCTTCTCTGGGGACAGACCTTTTGAAGAAACACTGCTGCTTGCCCTGGAAGATGCCTTCCTCTCAGAGAGATCCTGATTCACAAATTCCTCATGCAGGCTCTGCTCCGCAATATCCACATTATTATTCCCATCCTCTGTGTGCCCACCAGCCTCCTTTGCTGTCAAGCAGGCCCTTAGCGCCTTTTGCAGCTCCTCCTTCTTAGTGAAGCCTCTAATAGGACATTTGAACTTCTTGCATAACGTTTTGAGCAGAGGTACCATATAGACCTCCAACCTCTCTAGCCCAAGCACCAAACCTGCAACTTCAACTGCTGTCTCACCAGCCTGAGACATGATTGTGGATCAAATTCAATATTTATCTGAATAAAAGAAGACTAAAATGACAAAAATCCAACATACACAATTAAAAATATCACTTTTAAAATATTAAGCAAGTTTAGTTCATAGAAATCAATGGATGCATTCGTTTTAGCACAAACTACCTCAGATGCGTCAAATATAAAAGACGGTGCAAGGCGCAGGGGAGGTGAGGTGCCGGAAAAGCAAAGCGATGTCTCGGTTCCTTACTGGAAGGGGAGGTGATGCGTTGGTTCATTACTGCTAGGCAGGGGATGTGATGTGTCGGTTCCTTACTGCTAGGCAGGCGAGGTGATGCATCGGTTCCTTACTGGAAGGTGTGGTGATGCTTCGTCTCCTTACTGACAGGGGAGGTGATGCATTGTCTCCTTACTGCTAGGCAGGGGAGGTGATGCTTTGGTTCCTTACTGCTAGGCAGGGTAGGTGATGCATTGGTTCCTTACTGGAAGGGGAGGTGATGCTTCGGTTCCTTAATGGAAGGGGAGGCGATGCATCGATTTCCAGACACGCGGCCTCGGTTCCTTATTCCACTGCAGTGTCGATAAAGAGTCTGCGTCAAGGGACAATGCGTTGAAAATCGAGACGCGCTGTGTCAATGCGACAGCAGGGATCCAGGTGCTGCATCGATTTCACAGCCTCGAAGCAGGCGCTGCGTCGATTCCTCAGCCACAAAGCTGCTGCTGCGTCGGAGTTGGAGCAGGTGCCATGGACGTCGGTGACACTGTGCTCGGGATTCACGCTGCGGTGATGTTTCTGATGCACTGCGACTGTGAGCTGGGGACTGCGGTGAAAGCCATGGTCGATGCTTCAAGCAGGAACCACGCTTTAGTGCAGGCAGTTGCGATGCGTTGATCTTTTGCAGGGGTGCATCAAGAAAACAGGCGCTTGGTGTCTATGCATGGATTTTCTCCTTAAGATCACCAGGCTATACTCCCAAGGGCCCAGGGACTGTATTTAGCACCACATGGCAAGTCAGGACTCTCATCAGAAGAGCCCAGGCATTGGTAGGTATAGTCTTTGTTGGCCCTGAGATTTCTTAATAGGAGGCAAGCATGCACAAGCCCTTGGAGAACCTTGGAAGCAGGATGTAGAACGCAAAGTACAGTCCTGTCACTCACAGGAGAGAAGCAGCAAGCACAGGCCAGCACAACAAAGCAACAGGCAGAGTGGCTGTCCCTCCTACACCATCCAGCTCTTCTTCCTGGCAAAATGTCCTCAGCCCAGAAGTGCTCTGATTTTGGGGTGTGAGATGTCCAATACTTGTACCCCTTTATAACTTTGAAGTAGGCAAACTTAGAAAGTCTTTGCAGTGCACAAGATGCTGCCTTTCCCTGACCAGACTCCAGACAAACTACAGGGGGGTGGAGACAGCTTTGTGTGAGGACAGACCCAGCCCTATTCAGGTGTCAGTAACAACTCCTCCCACCATTATAGTTCAGGAAGGCCCATCAGCTTCTCAAGCTCCTCAGGCACACCTCAGCCCCTTTGGTGTGGCTGTCTTGAGTGAATGCACAAGAGCCCAACTGTCAGCTAACTCAGACGTTGTCAGGGCTCGGAAAACTAGATCCAGCAACCTCCAGTGCGCAGCTGTAGCCTCCGATGGGCCGATCCTTAAACGATTCTCCGCACTCAAAAGATTGCGGGTGATTGTGGCTCGGAATAAGTTAGCAGGTCGTGCCCGTCCAAAATGGCAAAACGCCAAGGCAATTGCCGGTCTAGTTTCTCGCGTCTGGGTCCGGGCGCGAGGACTGAACCAGCTGTGAAGCGCGTCGGCTGAATTACAAGCCGCACACTTCACCAACGATCTTTTCCTGTGAGGATGTTTTGTGCGCAGCGCTTAGTCAGAGTTAGGGGTTAGAGTAGATTTGTGTGCTAGTTATTAGGCGTAGGGTTAGTGTGCTTTTCGCTTTCGTCGGACAGTTAGTTAGGTGCATCTTATTCCCAAGTAAATTCTACATAGAGCTTCAGAGACTGAGAATAGACTTCGAGGGTGTCGTTCCTGAAAAATAAAACACTTACCTGGTTCTTGGCTGAATCCCAGAGTATTCCGGAGATCCTTCAGTAACAAAACTGCAAGTATTTGTCGGGAGGAAGAAAGAGAGAGAGAGAAGTCAATTAAAAGAAAATTAAAAGCGAGAGTAAGCAACAGTTTAAAGTTAAATGTAATTAGTCACTTCTATGAGGAAATATAAAATTACAGTACTACCTTTCCTTAAATAATAGAGTTCCAAGTGGAGTCTTTTGAAATCATTAGAAGAGAGAAAAAGCAGAAGAGAAGCTAAGGCCTCTAGCTTAAGGGGTAAGAAAGAATGACTTATAGAATTGGCTAAATAGAGAGTCTAGGGAGGGGTTTGTAGGAAGTATTAATGGTGTATCTTCTAATTACAGTTTCCCTCACAAGAGAGAGAATAGAAAGAGCGAGAAGCAACTAGAGCGTGAAGAGAAGGTGCACATGAGGAAAATCAAGACAAGCGAGGCAGTCTCTTCTCTGTCCCCATCCCCTTTCCCCCGGCAGGGTTGACATGATAACCTGTTACTTAGGTTGTCGTGGAAAGGTCTGCAGTAGGAATTGGGAAAATACAGCATTCTGCTCCTGAGAGTGTGTCGGAATCAGAAGTGAGTACTCTTGAACTCTGACAGACGTGTATTCTACAGACAGTTAAAGGCACAGAATGGTTAAGCAAGAAAATGCCCATTTTCTTAAAGGATATATGTAACAAGAAGAAAGGGCCTGGGCCTTATTTTATTTGCGAACGTGATTCAGATTCACACTGGGTCAAACACATTGCTTTTTGTTTGAACCAGTTCAAACAAAAAGCAATGTGTTTGACCCCAGTGTGAATCTGAATCACGTTCGCAAATAAAATAAGGTCCAGGCCCTTTCTTCTTGTTACATATAGTTCCACGGCCCTGCCTGTACCTTGCCCCCTGGGCCTAACTCCCTATTTTTCTTAAAGTGGCATTTTCAAACACACAATTTAAAATCCAACTTCACCAAAAGATGTATTTTTAAATTGTGAGTTCAGAGACCCCAAACTCCAAATCTGTATCTGCTCTCAATGGGAAATTACACTTAAAAGATATTTCAAGGCAATCCCCATGTTACCCTATGGAAGAGATAGTCCTTGCAATAGTAAAACATGAAATTAGCCATATTTCACTATTATGGCATGGAAAACACACCAGCACATGTACTACCTTTTACATTCACTGCATCCTGCCCCTGTGGCTGCCTTGGGCCTACCTTAGGGGTGACTTACATGTAGTAAAAGGGAAGTTTGGGGCCTGACAAGTGGGTGCACTTGCCTGGTCGAAATGACAGCTTACAACTGCACTCACAGACACTGCAGTGGTAGGCCTGAGACATTGCACAATCAGTGCTACAGGCCCACCAGTAGCATTTGATTTACAGGCCCTGGGCACACCTGGTGCACTTTACTAGGGACTTACTGGTAAATCAAATATGCCAATCAGGGATAAACCAATCACAAATATATTTTAGACAGAGAGCATATGCTCTTTAGCACTGTTTAGCAGTGGTAAAGTGCCCAGAATCCTAAAGCCAAAAAAAACTGATCAGAAACAATTGGAAGAAGAAGGCAAAAGTTTGGGGATATCCCTGCAAAAAGGGCTAGGTCCAACTCCTATAATGTCTTTCAAACAATTTTAAAATGACCTCAAATCATGCAGGTGAACCCCAATTAAATGAGAATGAGAGGATAGTGTTTTGGCTTAGAATGTGTTTGCATCATGCTTTGCTAAGAGTTATCATTTTAAACTACTGAGAGAATCTCACATGCACAGATCCAGAGCAGGAGGATGAGCATTCTCCCATATCACTCCTAAAGCGTGGTACAGCCTCCCACTCCACATCAGAGCCTCCTTCTCTCTTCTTGAATTCCAAAAGAAACAGGAAACCTAGGTTTTGGATTAACCAACCTACCAAAAGGCAGGGCTAGGCACACATACCTGCTCAGTGCCAGGATGCCCTCACGAGTGAAAGTGCGCTTTACAAATACAGATAATATAACAAAACAACCTAAGCTGCGGTTATCATGTGAAACTGATTTTCAGTGATAGAAAGTGAATTAATTATTCACAGGGAGTCAGCATCCACTAAACGTCGATGAATACATCTTAAGTCATTGGCAGAGCATGAATGGACATAACATAGTGGGCATTGTTCCAGTTTTGGAAACAGGGGAACCATATTACAACACGGTCATACTCTGCCGGTGAAGGTAGTCCTTGACTTGTGCTGGTTGAATATGGTTGAGCCTCATAATCAGAACCAAGTGTGACTACAGCTCTTGTGGTGGACAACACAAATAATGCACTAGGGCACACAAGAGATGACATTTTCGTGTTCTGTGTCACTGTTGAAAACAGTGCCTGTATGTGTGTCAATCTGTATTTGCAGCTAGTGTCAATGGGCTTCAATCGGATTTAATTGGACTACTGAAGGTATTATGGTTGGAGTTGGCCCTGTCCTTCCTGTGCTGTCACCGTGCATGGTGTCAGCAGTGATAAGAACATCCCTAGCATCAATATCATCTATGGCTCTTTTAAAATCTCTCCCCCTTCTGGATTGTTATCACTGACCCTTGTTACAGATGCTCTGAGGAGAGCGCCCTTGCTGGCTGGCCCATGTAAGCCTCAAGATCAGATCAAATCAGAGAGCAAAGTGGAGACTGCAAAATTCTTTCGAGGACATTCTACAAAAAATGCTAGCACTGCCTCAACTGAGCACCCACACTATATTATGTTATTTTTCATTATTTGAACATGAACTTGTTACACTGTATCTATTGCCACTTGCCATTAGAAGCCTGATTAAATTAATGTTATTGGAGACGGAAGCTCACTTGTGGGTCGATGGGGGTAGGCTGTAAGAGTGGGTGAAAATATGTATTTTTTTCCCAAAAAGTTTCACAAAATGATATTTTTTGGGTGGAATGATGCTTTTAGATCGAAATGTGGTTTGCTAAATTCTCAAGTGACTTTTTTCAAGTGTGTGCAGTTCGGTTAAAAAAAAAATGTATTGCGACATACTGGCAGCAGACCGGTGTGAGCAAAAAAATGTCTCGTTGTACGATATTTTCTGTGCTGCTAATGAATCTTTAAAATGCAGAAATTACATGAAATAGCTGATTGCGAAATTTCAGGAACTTAATGTAACGCAAAATTCGGGAATTTCTCATTTTTTGTAAAGTAATTCATTTTGCTCCAAGGCATAGTTGTCCAGTCAGGCGTTATGTGCTGTAGTAGGAGCAACGTGGAATGGTTAAATGCAAAGAGTGGTATTTTATGACGGTTGTGCCTGTAGGGGTCAGTCAGGTGAAAGTCAAGCGAGTAATCATGGATACGCATTGATGCACTATACTTATTGTGGGAAAGACAGCTATTGGACAAAAGCAATCTTCTCTACCCCTTTACCATCTTACTTGTACACTAAATGAACTTGATGGGAAACGCAATGCCAGTATTGCCAAAAGGGACAACTCACAAAGAAATAATAAAATAGGAGCAGCAAAAACATCCAAGAAAAACTAAATTGCATGTCTAATGAACGTCGATTTAAGAGAGATTTGAAAATAGACATTTAACAGCGATGAAACTTTATCGTGTGGCTGAGGATATAATGTGGGTTGCATCTGTGAACGAAGCAGGCAGCCTACAGCGAATGAAGTAAATGTATGTTCTCCCTGGTTGCATATTTCTAGTTTTGCGTCCAGAGATGAGAAATCAATTTCCGTTTCAAGAAGAAAACGACGAAGAAATCCTCTTACAGCTCAGTGGTGGCCGAGAGAACAACAGTGCTCAAGTGCAGTAACAATCAATGGAAGCCGACTTCCCGCAGAGTGCAGTCAGGCCCACTGAATGCCACAAATCGTCACCGCACTCATTTTGTTAACGGGGAGGTTTGCAGCTCCTCGTATCTAGTGTGTGATCTTTTCCTAATATTTAAAATAGCTATAGAATGATTCTTGCACAATTGATGGCCCTAAAAGCTGTTTCTTTCACGTTGCTGCTAGCTACTTACACTTGCAGTACATCTTACTGACTGCGCTATTTACTTACTGGTAAGTATGAATTAAATCGAGGGAATAGGTCTCACAGTAATGCAATTACTGGTAAGTAATTGGGGCTTTTACCACTCATCACTTCCTCACTTGAATTCATGACATATGAAGGCTAGCAAGCAATAACACCTGGACAACTGAAGTTAAGGGTTCAACTCCCAATAAGGGTGTTTATTGAAACCAAAAGAAATAGTCAAACTCAGGGGCATATTCTCTAGGAGCCATCGCCGATTTATCTGCACTTTAGCGCCGCAAAAGTGGCGATAGACTTATCGCCCTATTCACAAGCTGGTGCAAACTGCCGACTTCGCCAGTTTTCCTGCAATAGCTGCCGCAAAACACATCGCCACGGATGAGAGCGACAACTAACGCTAATGATATGCAGAGTAGGTGTTCCCGTGCAAAAACACATGAAAACACCACTTCGCGATATTCTCAACGACCAGCCAGATCAGCGATGCGATCCGAAAACAGGCGATAAGGCGCGTTAGCAGCAGGGATGCAACACCTGCCTTTTACTGGTGTTAAGCAGGACGACAACCTGCAGTATGAAAGGGAGCCCAGCCTAGAGCCACATCTGAAGACCAACAGATGCCATGGAGACAATGATCATGCAGCCTGGAGACCCAAGAGGGCCACTACACCCACCGCAACCACCCCCCGGACCCTCCCCCCCAGGCCATGAAGTCCAGTAGTCAACGGTAGTGGAAAAACAGAACTTTATTACAAATACATAAACAACAAGACGAAAAGCTCAGCCAAAGCGTTCCATTCCCAACGGAGAACTTCACCAGGGCAACGTGTGGATCCAATAAACTGCAAATGCTGCGGGAACTCCCCAATACCATTCCATATCCCGAAATCAGTAGTCAGAAACCTGTTGGAGAAATGGTGACAATGGTCAAGCGTCCTCATAGTCACAAACGTAATCTGGTACAGTGTATTGCACTTGGACAAAACGGAATGCATACAGGTATGATGAATCCAGTCCAAATATACTGTAACAGAAGTCTGTGTGCTCGTAACCGCCGCAGGAAAGAAAAGGAAGGTTACGACCACACAAACATCTGTTATGTCTCATCATGCAGGATTCATCATACCTGTAAACATCACGGTTTGTATCATCTTGATACCCCTGCACCTTCACTTCCCCCACGCTGTGCATGAACAGCTGGAGAGCATGCAAGGGAATTACGCCATAGCTGCCTTACCGCATGTGTCGGGGGCAATTGACTGTGCACATGTACCACTTGTGCCCCCTGCCGACCCTGCACACAATTACCGCTACAGAAAGCACACGCATTCCATCAATGTGCAGGTAATAGTGGACCACCGGGGACAGTTCACCAATGCTGTCGCCAACTTCACAGGCAGTGTGCATGATACATACATATTCCGAAAGTCCATCGTCAACCAGCGCTTCCAGGATGGCACCTATGGCAATGCACTGCTCATTGGTAAGTACTAACTGAACACACCACACACCTCTACTCCACAATCACACAATTCACAACTGTGGGAGAGCACACGTAACAAAATCACATACAACATGCCAACCAACATGGCCAACTACCGGACACGACAACACAAGTAACCATGGTAACAGGGGCCAGATATGTAGACAAACCATCCACAAAGGCAGAGCCTCTCTGCTACACAATTGCAGAATGTGGGGAGAGGTGGGAACCAAGAATGTGTGAAGGAGGCAAGTGACCCAGCAATAAGAAAGGACACAATGCCAAGTGTGGCGGAGATGTGCTGGACAGACTGCAGTATGCAGAGCACAGACATGTCCATGTGGACATCTACTGCTGGTGTTTGCAGTGTAGTGGACAGTGGACGCAAACAGGTTACCCCAGGCAGTGTGGAAGACCTTGGACATGTAGCCATGTGGTCCCCCCTGTAAGCCTGAGCGGAGCGGCCTTGGCCGGCGTATGTCGCGAATGAATAGCCCTGGGCCCTGGGCGTGGTCCAGTTCCGGTATGGCCACCACAGTAACTACTGCATGTGTCTCTGTGTCCTCCATATCGTGACCATAGGCCTACACACACGTGCCCGACCACATTCAATGGCCGTATTCACACTGGAGACGAGGTGACTACGTCCCAAGCCAACCTGCGCACATCTCGTCAGCGCATGCAGGGTCGTGTCTGCGAGGGCAGCGCCCCACACCCAGCCACGAGGCCGCCACCATGACCGGTGGTGCCTGCGCGATCCTGTGCACCTGCTGCACCCCAGCCCTGGTCCCCAGACCGGTCCGCCGCCCAGCGATGACTGCCCGCCCCTGTGCACCCAGGCCTCAATGCTTACCTGCCGCCACCGGCGAGTCTCCAAGAGGGCCCTCCAGGTGCCGGTGCAACCTCCTCAGCCGATCGCTGGATTCCGTGCCACAGGCCCCCAGCGCACCCTGCGGCACCGCACCGCGGAGTCATGTGTGTGCTGACTGCTGCCTGCGAGTATACTGCGGTCCAGCAGGGCTCACAATTCATATCGAGTCCTGATTTGCTGGATGCCGTATCGAGGCCAATGCATCATCGCAGGCTGCACACCCGCTCAGCTCTTCAGGTGGGCCTAACTCTGTGCAACGCAAGTCATCGCCACGTGGTGGTAGGCCCGTTCCGGACGCAGGCCATCGGGTGCCATTAACTCAGTGCAACGCAAGTCATCGCCACGTGGCAGTAGGCCCGTGCTGGACGCAGGCCATCGGGTGCCACTAACTCAGTGCAATGCAAGTCATCGCCACGTGGCGGTAGGCCCGTGCCGGACGCAGGCCATCGGGTGCCACTAACTCTGTGCAACGCAAGTCACGGACCCTTTATGATTGAGTTCTGTGGATGCGGACGCATCATGTCACCTCCGGCAGTGGGGGATGTGCTGTGGTGGGCCCCTTTTATTGGCAGGGTCACATGTCCCGTGACACCTGTGCTGGATGGGTGTGGTGTGGGTGTAAACCAGCCCTCAGGGAGTGGCTGTGGCATGCTGACAACTAAACCAGTGACCAGCAGATCACTACAGGGAAGACCTGGGACATGTAGCTGTGTCCTCACCCCCTGTGAGCGTAAGCAAAGTGGGCTGGGCTGGCGTATGCCAGTCCAGCGTAGGGGTGTGAACAATGAGCCCGGGGCTCTGGGCGTGCTTCAGTTCTGGCCTGGAGAAGGAAGTAACCAATGCGTGTGTCTCCGTTGTAGTGTCTGCGCCACCCTGACCGCAATCGGAAATGTTGCACCCTGTGACCCAAGCCCCACAACATGTGCAAAATGGACGTGAGGGGGAATCAGTGACCCTACATTCATCCATACTGTCATACTTGAAGGATCATAGACATGACACATCTGTGTGAATTTGAATGTTTTATTCACATTCAGTGGAGTGTTGCAGCTGGAGTAGTACAGGGCCATGCACACCCCACTTGACATTGCTGCCCCATGGAGGGCCAGCCAGAGTCCATTAGGGAAGGACAAATTCATCGGAAGAGGAAGAGTTCAGTCCGCAGTCTGATTGCTGTGTCATTGGTAACCAAACAGAATATGGCAGTCCATGTCGAGGTCCAAGGTGAGTGCCGCAGAGTGTATCGGGGGACAGTGGAAGGTGATGATGCAAAGGGCCGAACCAAGCTGAAACAGGCCATATGGCAGAGATGAATGATACCGCTTCCTCATTACCACAACGGCAGTCTTATCCACATAATCGTCCTCTGATGTGTGATGTGCCTCACCTGTGGGTGGTGGTGTTTCGGCTGCAGCACTGTGTGGCACTGACACATCAGGGGCCGGAGGTGGAATGACTGCCGCACTGTGGGGCACTGACACATCTGGGGGCGGAGATGTGGATGGTGTAGGAGCAGCAGCATTCATCTGCGCCAGGCCTTGTGGCAGCAATGCCATGATGAGGATCTGCAGGGCATGGAAGATCCCAGCTACATGTCGCTGATGTGCAGCCGTGGCAGCCATCCTATCCGCCTCCATCCGCACCGTGTCCTCCATGAGCCTCTGCATGTGTCCCAACTCCCGGCTGAGATCGCTGGAGCCACTCTGACTAGACAGGTGTTCTTGTCTCCGAGTCATGACTCCAGCGATGTCAGCCATGGCTCATTGGAGACCATGGCGCGGACTGTGGGTGTCCATTAGGGACTGTAAGTGGTCCCTGATGGGACGTAGACACCCATGGATGGCATCTAGTTTGGTTGCCATGAGTTCGAACCCCACCCGCACCTGCTCAGCCATCTCCTTCTGGCCCTCCAACACACAGCGTTGAAATGCCATGTGTTGGTGGTGGGGATCCTGGGAGACAGCCGGGGTGGTGGGTGCTTCCTGCTGTGTGGTCTGTGCAGGGGGTGGGGTCTCCTCAATGCAGCTGGGCTGCCCTGCTCCTGGGGGTGGGGTGCGGAAGCTGTCCATGAGCTCTTGGAGGGCGTCGGTGTCGAAGGTGGGGAGGTCCTCCTCATCACCAGTGAGGAGGTGTTCAGTCTGCTCTGCAGGAGGTGATGATTCTCCCTCTGCAATGTAAAAGGGAGATGCAGTTTAACAGTGTGTTCCATGTATGTTCACGCATTGGCCAAGTTTCCAAACAGACTGCATGACAATGTACATTGTGACTGTTTAGGAGGAGCTGCCTATTTGAAGCGGGACAGTGGACATTTGTGCACCATCAGGGATGTGGGGTTGTACTTGTCCATTATCATGTCACAGTTTCCTGCTATGCCAAATGTGATTGGCCAGTTTCTACACACAAGCGGCAGCAGTTGTGTCCTCTGTTCTGTTGTGAAAGTGTTGCAGTTTGTACCACATTGTTGTCAATGTTGATGTGCTCTGATTCTTGTGTGTGTGCTGCATTGTGGGAGAGTCGCCCCTGCAGCTCAGACTTTGCTTGGCCTTCTCCCTTTCAGGCGGTGTGCCTTTGACTTCTGTGCTTATGCAGTGCTGAGATGTTGCATACTTGGGTAAATTGGGCTCTTGGTGGGAGGTGGGACTCTTGGGCATGGTTTGTCCGCAGATGTCTTGTTGCCGTCAGCGGTTGTTTGTGCACGTGGATGTGTCAGTGTGTGACCTGCTCCTTTCCGGATGTGGACCACACTTAGCCACCTCGGTGTCGTGGCGTGCAACATGTCATGATGAGTGGCCTGCAGACATGCTCATCGTCATGCAGTGTCACATGCATTGTCAGTGGGGCTCATGGATCCGCAGCTTTGCTGGGTTCAGCACATGTGAATGGGTTTGTTGTGAGATTGGTGATGTGTGGGAAGGACCCCCTCTGGGCACATTGTGGACGGGGGACTACTTGCTGTTTCTATGTGTGCTGCAGTATGGCAAGGAGATCAAGGACATGATCCAGAGTCATTGTGGTTGTGCAGTGTGCTGTACTTCATTGTGCCTGTGTGCCATTGTGCCCATCCCCCCCGTCCCCCCAGTCCCTGGTGGCGTTCACCTTGTCCACGATGGACTGCCATGTTCCATTTTTTGTTGCCAATGACACAGTGGAGGTGACGAACAGTTGTTGATGGTGTTCTATCACCTCCGTAATCAGGATCCTGTTTTCCTGTGGACTGAACCGCGTCTTCCTCTTCTTCTTCTCCTTGCCCTTCCCTGACCCCGAGGTCCCAGGCTGGTCCTCCATGGGGCTTGTGGGGTTCGGGTTGTCCTCTATACTTGCTCTGGCTACCTTCGAAGTTGTTATGTTTTTTTCTTTGCAGCTTTTATGGTGATTTTTCCCGCCTGACGTGGGAATTGCAAGCCTGGCGCTGCTTGTCGCCGATTTTTCTATCGCGGTTGGGCCCATCGCAACTTTTTCACGTTCGGATTTCCTTTTTTATCGCCGTTGCGGTAGTTGTATCGCGGACATTTGAGGCGTTATCGGGAAACTATCGCATGTTACCGCCGTGTTGAGAATACGACGTTGACACGGAGTTATTTTCCCGCGATAGACGGCGATATGAAAAATTGCGTTAGCCTATTTTGGCGATGTTTATCGCACGTTCTTGAGAATATCCCCCTCAGTGTACTCTATTATTTCCTAGAAGACAATACTCTAGATGGCACATCACTACTTAATTCAACCTCCTGTGAACTTCTGCAGCATTTGATTATGGTAAAAGGATGAAGCCACAGACCTATACATTTCAGCAATGGGAGCTCCCTGTAACTTTGCCATAGAGGAGGACATACACGAGTAGATCTTCCCTGTAAGCCTATTGTAGAACCAGGCCGGCCGCCTTATAGGATGTTTAAATGAGAGATCTGACCCATCTGCTTAAAGAGGAGATTGCTGGTTTCTTGTCCTTCCTTGCTGGACCAAAATTGAGAAAAACTGAATCGGCAACCTCAAAGGAGTTACCCTCTGTAAATATGTAAGAGTCCTCCTTACTTCCAGATTATGGACTCTTTCTTTGTCACCCAAAGACAGAGATGAAAAGAATTCAACCAAGATTAAGTCCTATTCATTGTGAGAGGCCGAATTTTCTTTGGCAGTGAAAGATGGAATTGGTCTCAACACAATTCTATCTTTAAAAACGCTGCAAAAAAGATGCTTATAAAACAAAGCTCCCAGTCTCCAGGCTAATGTGATGTACACCAAAGAAGACAATTTTAAGATTCAGAAACTTTAAATCCAATGCATTTATGGGCTCAAGAGAGCTTCTTTCAAGGTTTCCAGAACCAGCAAAAGATACCACAAGGGAAACTAGTAAGGAGGTTGTGGGCAGATGTTATCTAATCCCTTAAAAAGGTGACATACTAATCAATCCTCATCATGAAGATTTTTACGGGACTCACTGAAAGCCTTAATGGCTGTGCATTTCATTATTAAAGTGGCTTCTTCAGACCCAATTCAGGACCATCCAGTAGAAACTCCAAGACCTGGATTAAATCTGTAGTAGTGAGATCCAAGCCTCCTTTACCACACCACAGACCAAAAGTTCCCCAATGCCTAACATCAAACTTAAGGGTAGAGGACCGTCCAGAAGCCTGTACTGTAAGGTGGCAGTTAAATCCTTAGACAGACCTCTGTTTTTCAAACCCCTCCTCTCAACATTCAGGCTGTTAACGTGAGTGCTTGTTGATAGGCTTTGGTTGTAATGGTATTTGTTCTGATCCATACAGTTTTTCCTTTGATCTGAGAATTTAATGACCTCTGAGCCAACCGAAAAGCTCCCTCCAACTGGAAGTCCTGTGACTCTACTGAAGGTACCAAAAATCGCTAGACTTGATGAACTCCCATCCTTGCCCCCCATCCTGTCAGACTGGCATCCGTTGTGTTGATTTCTGGAGAGGGGGATTAGAGTGGAAAGCCCTTTCATAGATTTTCTGTTGTTATCCTCCAAAGCATATCTTCCCTTGTTGATGGGTCAGTGTGATCCTAATTGAGAAGTTCTGCAACATTGAAGACCAGCTTGCCAGTATCAGTTTCAATAATTTATGAAAATGAATCTTGCCAAAGGGACTAGAAAGAGAGTAGCTCCTAGATCTTCCTGGACTTGTGGCCATGTGGATAACCTCAGAGCTTTTTGAGATATGAGATCCTTGGGGTGGGGGTACATTTTCTTACCTCTCTTGTCTGGCAGAGTCACTACTCGACAATCTGTGCAGAATCTTGCCCTGATGAAACACAGATCCTGAGCTGCAATTAAATAACAGTTTTTTCCAATTTTTAAGGAAGCCATGATCCTGTAGCACATTGAGGACCTTGCACCTATCACACAGCACTGACTCCCTTAAGGATGTTTGGACTAACCAATTGTCCAGGCAGGGACACTAGTGCATCCAGTATCTTTGTAAACATCCGTGGAGAAGATTTCAAGCCGAAGGGCAGACCTCGGAATTGATACTGGTGATCTTCCTCAGTGAATCCCAAAAACCTTTTGGTTGCTTTCTTTAATAGGAATGTGCAAATATGCATCCTCTAGATTTATTGATGCGAGAAAGTCTTTGATGTTTATGACAGGAATGATGGACCGAAGAATGACCATCTGGAAATAAGGTGTCCTTACCCAGGAGTTCACCCACTTCAAGTGCAGAACAGGCCTGAAGGATCCCAAAGCTTTCTGGACCAGAAAAAGGGTTGAGTAGGGCCAACTCCCCTGTTCAGGACTTGCACCTTGATTGATGGCTTTCTTTTATCATAGCATCTGAGTCCCTGTAAGCAGAGCTGGCATCTTCATCATTTCTCTTGGCAACTATGTACGAATGAGACCAGTCTTGGGTGGCCACTCTTAGAAGTCCATAGCAGAGCTTCCCCAGACCATACTCAGTACCCATCGACTAGATCCAGTTCCGTTCCCAGACCTGAAGACAATCGTGACTATTCCCTCCACAGGCCTCCGAAGCACCATCATTGTCAGGATTTTTCCTTAGCGGATCCAATCTGCTTCAAAACCTCCTCTTTGGATGATGACTTCTTTGGTTGATCTTTTCTCCTTCTGTAGGCAAAGCATTTAGAGTCCTTTTTGATGGAAGACCTTGAGGAGAATCCCCCAAAATGTTGTCAACACGACAACTTGCTTTTGAAGGTAAGGTGGTATTTTGATTCTTGAATGCCTGGGGATGATAGCATCCCACTGTTCGCCAAACAGCATTCGGCCATCAAAGGAATCTTTAGCAGCTCTGTCTTCTTGGCTGTCTGTGCCTTCCATGCTCTCACCCAAAGGTTTATTGTAGAAGAGACGTCTCAACCAGTGGCCATTGCAGTTACTCTAATTGCATCCGATGAGATGTCCCCTAGGAGCTTATTCTGCTGTTATGTTGTCATCAGTAATTCAGAACAGCCCTTTCCCTCTTGAATGGCTATACTTAGCCTGTTAAAGTCCTTGACCATGAATTGAGCAGGATCAGCAAAATAAATGTCGGTCATCAGCGCCAAATACCTTCCACAAAGCAGATTCACAGTTTTTATCTGTTGGGTCTGCTGGGGCACAATCCTCTGGATTTTTTGACGTTCTAACTAATAAGGTAACTAGAATGGCACCCACTTTGATGTTGTGTGGCAGCAAATAATCCGCCTGCTCTGACATACTCAGCTTTTGGAGAAATCTGACGCTCAATCCAATTCTTTCCAATCAACCAAAACCAGATTTTTAATTCTTCCATTTTTTTCGGTGTCTTCTCCTTGCTTTTCCCTTGTTTTTGTAGTTTATTCCCCCTATTTTGAGTGCTACCTCCTTGCTTTAACTTGTTTTCACTGCTTTCTCCTTGCATTTGCACCCATTTTGCTAGTGACTTCTTCTTATTTATCCCTCGTTTTCACTGCTTTCTCCTTGCTTTTTCCCCTGTTTTATGAGTGCTTTCTCCTTGCTTTTCCATCGTTTTCATTGCTTTCCCCTCATTTTTTCCTACTATTCTTGGACTGATCCCAGCAAAACCCAGTGCCTGGATTACGTCACAGTGATTAGCCGCGCTCTACAAATCCAAGTTGATTGATTGATTGAATTTGCCATTCTGATTTGGGCTTTCTGGCAATGACTAAACAAGCATGTTTGGCGCTTCACCATGTTCACTGTATCCCCAACCATGTCTCCTGAAAACTTGCAGTGTTTGAGTGTGTGTGAATACTTTCTGCACTTATCAGCTGTGAATGCCTGTCGGATCTGTACTGAAGAAAACATGTGGGAACCAACAGTTGCAGATACAAATATTACAAGGATCCAGAGGTGTAACAAATCTTGAGGGGGCCCCCTGCAAAGTACAAGGATGGCCCCCCAGACCCAGTCAGGAGCTCTCAGGCCAGGGGCCCGCCACTCTTGCACGAGTATGGGTGCCCCTTAGAGCTTGTTGCCCCCAAACCACGCAGGCTGCGGGGACTAACTGTTCGTGATTGACCGGGATCTATGTGCAGTTTCTACCAGATCATGATGGAGTGGAGGCCGATAACCAAGCAGGTCATCCCAGTCAAAGTTTTTACCTTCTGTCTTTTTTTTTGGCAGTGTAAATCCTCCAGCTGGGAAGGTTGAAGGCTATATCGGATGGAGTCCTCTCAAAGTATGATGGTCATTAGATGTGGTCACGCTAAAGCCATTGTTTTTTGGCAAGAAAATTCATATTTCACGCCTGAAATTCTCTCTTCGGTCGAATACTTTTTGCACCTTTGCTGGGTCAAGATTTCAACGTTGGGATTCCATCTCTCTTTTTGGATCTCAAAAGCCTCCAATTATTTAGCCAGGCAGGTCGCACCAAAGTCAGACACCTTTGCCGAGAGTGTCAGCTGAAGTCCTTTTTCAGCCTGTAAAACATCTCCTAGCAGGACCACCTGATTTTCTTGCCTGCCAAAGTCTCACCTTGAGTGAATAGCCATAGATAGTTAGTGCTGGTACTCCAGCGGTCAAGAATTTTGCAAGTCCCACCCCAACTCTTTCAAATTTCTAACTCCCTTTGTTCATGACTAAGGCTCCCACGACCTCAGGAACAGCACTTAGGGGCCAGGACACACTCAAATAGAGCCCACCAGCACAGCCCAGTGGGGCCCAACTGCAACCTGCCACAAGAACCGGATACTCCAGAAAAAGGCATATTGCAGCTTTTGTGTCCCTGTAGCCGCACAGGAGCTCAGCTAACTGGCCCTAGGAGTCTAGTTTTCAGTCCTCTGTACAAGCAGAAGCAGGTACAGCTCCTCAGGTCTCCACACAGGTCACAGATTGCAGGGTCAGAATTTTTCTGTTCTGCTATAAGTTCAGAAATAGTTCATAGAAGCTGGGGGTGAGGTGCTACTTTTATTCAATTCACTCACCAATGGTTGGGGTGACTTCTGGACATTTTCTTACCAATATGCAAAAAGTCCCAAGTGGCACTTTTGCAGTACATCCCACTTGCTTCACTGCAAACTATTCCACAGTGCACAATTCTCAGTTAGATTCAATATGCTCTTCTGCCCCTGGAGGTAGCTGGTGGCACACCTAAGGGAGTGCCTAAAGTAATGCCCAGTTCCCTTCCACTCAATCAGTCCA
Source organism: Calotriton arnoldi (assembly GCA_963921515.1). NCBI lineage: Eukaryota > Metazoa > Chordata > Amphibia > Caudata > Salamandridae > Calotriton > Calotriton arnoldi. The sequence goes on along the minus strand of CAWUFW010015752.1, from coordinate 234,634 downwards.
AACTGGTTCTGGGGCCATCTCCTCCTTTCGCAGAGACTGACGCCAGGAGGGCCAATATTCATTCTGCAATCAAAAGACCCCTCTCCTCCAGGCTTTCCTTATAACTTACCTATAACTGTACAGGCCCCGGGTCCCTTTCAAGATAGTTCTTTGACCCTCCTTAGCTGCCCTTCTTGGGTTAAGCTGTGGCTCATACCTCACTGACCCATCCTGCCAGGTCCACAACTGTGTCTCTGCTCTCAGAGCAGTATTTCACACATCATCAAAGTCAGCACTGGCATGCCAACTGCGGGCAGGTTGATGCAAGTTACCCTGTTGCAGCTTTTAGGAGGGAAAGTATGACTTTATAAAAGCAACTTTTCCTGTGTATTTATCAAAAAATTCAACTTCAACATTGAACAGAATTTTTTAATAAATATTAAAAAGAGTGGTTGAATAGACTTTTTCGAAACAGAAGATACAAAATTACCATATAACCTGTGTTTTATAGGAAAGATTATCAAATCTGCAAGTATTCACTTTGGCTTCCGGTCTTTCCTCAACCACAAGCACTCATGTATCACAATCGCCGCACACTTCACTGGTCACTGCTTGCTCACATTTACATACATATGGACCCACCAACAAGAATATATAGTGCCACAACATCATAAATCATATACAAAAATATATTTAATAAAAGCAAGCGTACTTTTATAAACAATTCCAATGTCAATCTATTAAAAATGCATAAAGACAATTTAACAATGACTAATGTAAAAATTGATACACCAAAATAAAAAGTTCACACCTTAACCCAGAGGTCTTCAAACTTTTTGATGCCGAGACCCCCAGGTCAAAACATTTTAGACGTAAGGACCCCCTCCTGACAAAAACTTCTGGAACCTGGGTCAACCATCCTCGACAACCATAAAAGTCCCCAATTCCCATGGCCAATCATTTTTATGGTGGGGAAACAATATTAAACAGTATTTAGCAAACCAAAAGTTTGTGGGTGACTGTGGATTGGTATCAGGTGCTTACTACACAGTTCAAACAAAAAGTCTCCAAAAAGAACTACCCAAAAATTCACAATGATACTTTTTCACAAATAAAACATATTTTGGCAAAACGTATTTGGATTTTAACACCTTTTTGAACTAAAGTGATGAGTGTGCTTGTTTTTCTCCAGAGAGACGGTGAATCTGTGTTTGCACCTTATAAATACCAGTTTAACACCCAAATATAGCAATAATCAACAAAACGGTGACCAGTCCAAGCTTTGCAAATAGCCCTTACTGTGCAGCAACACGTGTCGCTGCTTTTTAGTAACTAGTGAACTGGTTGAGCTGTAAACACATTTTTTTTGTTACAATCAGAAGTTTATGTGGCAGATGATTGACTATGTGGCAAATCTATAATTATGTGACAATCACTGCGGTTGCACAATCGCATAATCCCAGTGGCCCTGGGTATAATGGCTGTAATGCATGGGCTGCAACTTTAGTGCAAGGCATCCGAGGAGAACCATACTATATTTCATGGGATGCTGGTGGCTTGGCTTTTACAGCTGCTTGGAACTGGAGGTTGCTGAACATCATTCATCATCACTGAAACATACCATTTACAGTCATTAATAATGAACTGTAAGGTCCAAGTAGGATGCTTTCTTTAATTCCAGGGGAGGAAGTCATCCCTTATTCTTCTTTCACACTGTTTTTCTAAAAGGTTTTATTTTTAACATTATGAAAACAGACTCTTCTATTTTAGCAAAAACTGACTACTGGTTATATTAGTTTGCAGCTGTTGTTGATTTCAGTCATGTTTGGGGGCGGCTGGAGGGCCTTGAGATTGTGAGCGCTTCGGTGGGTCAAAGGTTTGGCTAAAAACTAAATATTCTGTACGTTTTAGGTCCTTCACCATCAGGTAGCTACATATAAATTAAGGGTCAGCTTAAATTAAAAATAAACAAAAAAAAGTGCTACTCAGTGAGCAATGCAATATAGTACATTATTAAACCTCTAGTAGTTAATCCACCTTAATAAACTGTCTGTGTGTAACTAGAGAGCCACAGAATTCAATCTTGGTTGGTGCAGTGGAGAATAGTGATTTGTGTATTTTTAGTGCTACTAGGTCACAGCCTGTGACAGAAAGCACTGTGAATATGTAAATCATTATTATACTAGTATTACACACAGTATAAGATAAAGTGCTACAAAAAGTGCAAACTGTTTTACGATGAAATGGTGCTTCCAAAATATAGATTTTAGTAATACCCAGACCATACGCAATGCAATTTTTGTACATAACTGTCCCTTCAACACCTCCTATGGGATAGAAAGCGCTATGTAAATACAATTAAAAGCATGCACTTCAGAGCTCAGTTGTCCATTCAGAAACACCATTTCTAGTAAGGTCTTTCAGTACATTGATACTTTCTGTGAAAATGTATTTGAAAATGAAACTGAAGTACCCCAACATTTTAACTTATTGTCAGCTCCCATAAAATGCATCAGGGCTACTGATCTGCTGATAAAAAAGTCAGCTACAGGAAAGTCAGAATAGGAATTCGCAATGTGCCTGCCAGGTAAGTGACAGTTTACAGAAGTAATCTGTAATGCATATTACCAAGTGTTTGGGCACTTCTGTCGGTATAAAACACTAATATTCTTCCAACACATTTCACCACAATTTCTTTTCCAGCCTGCCTGCCCTACCACGGCTTTCCTTTTTAGGTACAGCCTCGACAGCGCCTGCGGTGTCTGCAAGACCTGTTGTATCTTCTTCTATTGGCTCTGGCACACCCACCGATTGCCATTGGTTGTTATATGTGGCATTCAGAAATGCTGGGTTGTTATAGGTGCATTTCTGTAAATGTCCCTCCTTTGTGTGCTTTGCTCTCTTTCCGGAGATTTCAGTCAGAGAACATTTTTGTTGGCCATCACACTGTACAGCTGTGATGGCCCCTCCCCCCTCTCCTGTATGGGCATAGAAGCCTTATTCACAGGTTGGTTCCCTCCCACCTCACTGCTCCCAGCTGCACGTCTTCCTAAGTGCTTCTCCTTCACAGAGCTTGTTTTGGTTAGCCTACCTTGTTTCTCTGTGAAGCCTCTTGCCATATTATAAGATTGTACCATAGCGTGAAAGGGTCCTTATTTACAAGGCAGAGTTAAGCCACGTTTAGTGGCTTAACGCTGCCTTGTAAATAAGGCCACGTTTAGTGGCTTAACGCTGCCTTGTAAATAAGGCGCAGCCCTTATCGCCACCACAACGTCAATAAAAGTGACGTTGTGGTGGCGATAGGACTTGTACATATGCCCCACAGTTTACCACATGTTCGGAGGATATACAGCAGCAAAGACATAAAAAATTACATTTACAATTTCCCAACCAATTTTGCATGTAGGAACCAGGAAAGGAAATGTTCATGACGCAGCCTCTGGAGAGAAAAGAGAAAAACTCATGCATTTTCACACTTTCCACGAGAGTGCATTAACACCCGCACTTTAAAGGAAGTACACAACGCCTAATCCTTGCACTTTCTGTTCGGACGAAAAGCAAGCGTCTGCACTTTCTTCACATGAAATCTTTTCAAACAGCAAATACAAAACAGCGTCGCACTCACACAAGATAAAAAATCACCCCAAAAGAAGAGATATGTATTGTCTCTGATAGTTGTTGTTACAGAGATGGCTACATCTGGCAATACATCAGCAAGACAGAGCTTAATTTGTGAACGAATGAGTAGTGGTGCCCGAAGCCCTGCTCAGAAGCCGACGACAGGTGCAATTAAACGTTTGCGCACCGAATACCTGCAACTACAGACACTCCCTGCCCCTTTTTTCCAGACCGCACTTGTGGGTTCGTGTTTTCTGTTTGTGACTGCTTGCCGGTTTTTCCCTCTGTCTTCCCAATCTATGTGTTTTCCCTTTCTTACTTGTAAATATCTGCTACAGAAAAATAAGTGCTGGTCTCCAAAAATAAGTGCCTATTTTCCCCACCGGTAACCACCGGCTCAAATTAAACACTGAGGCTCTAAACAAGTTTGGCTCTCAGGAATCAATGGCCAACTTAGAGTCACAGTCCGTTGTCTCGTATTTGTTGTGTTTAGGACACTGGGCCAGCACTTAATTTATAATAAACATAAGAATAGCGGCCCACATTTTTTCTTAGCAGCCCACAGCTAGCGCTCTACTGAATGCTGTGCTTACTGATCACCAAGGATCCTAGTCTTGATTCCACCTGTTTTTTTTTTACCACCACCCTTCTTTCCGTGTCTCTTTAACTCACTTTTGCTGGTTGTTTTTCACGCTTATTTTCTCCATTTGTCACCGCTTTCTATGTCCTCCCTTTCTCTCTTTCTTTCTCCGGGTCAGAACCTGATGAAAAACAATCTCCAAATATTAATGCATGTGGCCACCATGGGCAATCAGTGTGGGATTGGGATCATAATTAGGCCGGGCACTTCCAAAAAAGTGGACCACATTCCAGAAACGTTAATTTTTTTGTACTTGGCCACTGGCAGAACAAGCATTTGCAATGCAATAGGTCGCGCAATTGAGAGATTTTGACCTATTGGCATTGTAAATGACAATGCCATTTATTTATGTGTTTACAAAACACCTGTAATAATAAAAGGCATTGTCATTTACAATACCAATAGGTCAACATTTCTAAAATGCGAGACCTATTGCATTGCAAATGCTTGTTTTTCTTGCTCCTTACTGGCCTTCAATACCTCCTCCGGGATAGTAAGCACTATGTAAATATATTTACAATTAGAAGCACGCACTTCACAGCTCATCACAAAACTTCCAGTGATTGGATCAATGAAAGCCAGTACCGGCTCCCAATCATTCTTTACAGCTGCAAATTGCCCTTTACATTTTCAGATTAACTGGTAGCACATCTTTCCGTTCCATTCAGACAAGCAGGCATCCTGGACGGAAACCTTGTTTAGCTGTCTGATCAGCTCTGGTTTCACAAGTGAACACTCCCAGAATGGCATTACAGCTTTGAAAACTTTAATTTCGTAATGAACTGTACGGGGACGTTTGTATTTTTCAAGAGTCTCGGCAGAAGTGAGGCCCGGGAATGCGCGACCCCCTTCCCATGACTCCACGGCCCCCATGGGGGTTGCGCCCCACAGATTGAAGACCTCTGCCTTAACCCCTTGCATGCGTCAGACGGCTCCCGGCCATCCGACGTCACAGTGGGCGTGTGCGGAGGACGGCCGGGGGCCATCCAAACCCCGCCCACTCATTAATTCACCCGCACAGCAGGGGAATTCGCACAGCACGCAAGGGGTTAAAAAACAGAGAGGGGGAGTGAGAACACACAAGACAATACACGTTGTCATAAATTCATCAGCTAATTTGTATAATCAATCAATATAGCCACATGATTGGTATCGGTCCTCTACTGTGCCAATATGTTCTTCAACACGACGCGTTTCAGCGGTATTTAACCAATTCCAACCACCTTCTTCAAGACAGTATTTTTTACTCTCCAGGAGTGTTAAAAACATACACACTATTATGAAGTAAGAAGATACCCTTTTTGGTGTCAATGAATATTTTAGATTGACTAGAGAGAGTAAAAAATACTGTCTTGAAGAAGGTGGTTGGAGTTGGTTAAATGCCGCCAAAACGCGTCGTCGCATATATAAAGCTAAATGTGAAGAACATACTGGTACAGTAGATGAGAGATACCAATAATGTGGCTGTATTGATTGTTTATACAAATTAGCTAATGAATTTATGACAAAATGTATTGTCTTGTTTGTTCTCTCTCTCTCTCTTTTAAGGTGTGAACTTTTTATTGTGGTGTATTAATTTTTACATTAGTCATTGTTAAATTGTCTTTATGCATTTTTAATAGATTGACATTGGAATTGTTTATAAAAGTATGCCTGCTTTTATTAAATATATTTTTGTATATGATTTATGATCTTGTGGCACTATATATTCTTGTTGGTGGGTCCATATGTATGTAAATGTAAGCAAGCAGTGACCAGTGAAGTGTGCAGCGATTGTGATACGTGAGTGCTTGTGGTTGAGGAAAAGCCGGAAGCCAAAGGGAATACTTGCAGATTTGATAATCTAATACAAAGCCCTGTCCCTATGATCTTAGGGCCCCTCGCATACTATTTTTCTTACAGAAAAGACACCGCACAAATAGCTTTTGGCGCCAGTCACTGTAAGAATAGGACCAGCATAGTTTTTGCATGCTACACTTGTGGCTACTAATCAATCAATCTTGTTTGATGCAAGGCCAACTGAGGGGTGACTTACTTAGAATTTAAAAGGATATCAAGGGGGGGTTGATGACTTGTCTGCTGGTTTAAAGCTGCAGCAGTCTGGCTACACATGTAGGCTTGAAGCCCTGTTTTCTTTGCCAGCCTGGTGGATCACACAATTTGTGCTGCAGCCCACAGGTGGCATTGAACTTTCCATTACATTGGTGCCTTTCCTACACACAATAGTGAAAAGGTAATATGCCAATTGGCGATTAGCCACATTTTCCATGTTTTAGGAGTCAGAAAACATACTATGGGTACTGGGTAGCAGTAACCCACTGTGCCGAGTTCAAAACCCAGCAGCATTAATCTACAAAAGAAATAGGGGGTAACCACGCAACATATAACAATGCCGTGAGGGCACAGAAAATAGGCACACAGGCCCATTTTAACCAATGGTTTCTGTATGAAATAGGACCCCAGGTACTCAAAAAGGTGCAGATCCTGAAACAAATGGATATCATAAAATCAATGGCACTTAATAGCAACATAATATTGTGGAAACCATAATATCAAGGCTGTAAATGTTGAGGGTAAGTATATCTTTTGTTAACAATAATATTAATGTTTTAAATATCACTAACATTGATGTGATGGTATGGGTTGCATGATAGAGGCAGGCATGGCTAAACCATGCATGCCTCTATCACGTAGCCCAAACCACAAATTTGTTTTAAACGGGGAGGTGGCAGGTAGGGGGTCGGAGTAGTAGTGAACTTAGCCACGCATACCCCTTTACCATTCATGCTTTAACCGCGAAATTGTGTGGTAAAGGCGTGGTAATGAAATAAGTGGTTAAGACGTATTCGTGGTTTTGGCTGTGTGGTAGAGGCACGCGTGGTTTAGTAATGCGTGCCTCTAACATACAACCAGGCTATGTTCACACTTAGAACAAACCATACCAGTAGAGGCCTTTCACTCCTTAGGCAGATCCTGAAGTTAGTGTGCACCTTGGCGTGGGTCAAGTATAAAGCAATTTCAGCATGTTAAGAGCAAACTGGCTTGAAGCTAATTAATTGTCACATGACCTACCCTGGTTTTTGCCCTAAACATTACACGGTGACTTCTGGTGGAGTACTGGCTAGAAAGAGATGCCCTCCTATCTGTGCATTTAATCTTGGAATTGGTCACAATCTGCCCTGTCGTACAAACAAGACATTGGGTGCATGGAGAATAATAACATCCGGAACAGAACTCCAGGTCACCATAAGCATTACAGAGATTCTAACAAAATTGAAGCTCGAGTCTATTTGCTTCGGAATTGAGCAAGAATCTTGTATACTCATCTACTGAAAGAGAGGGCTAAAGTGGATGTGTTGAGAGTTTGCCTAAGTGCAGGTGGGTGCCATTTAACTAAAGAAATACTTACGCTTCACAATGGTGCTTCAGTTCCCCCATATATACAGTAGCATCTCATTAGTCTACAGAAAAGATTGGAGATTATGCTGTGAATTTTTTTTTTTTATATATGTACTTGAGTCTATGAGGGATTCCCACTTGTGGTCAGATCAAAGAAATGTACTTTGTTCTAAACTTTAGCAGAATCCACTACCCAGATTGAGAACTTGCCCGCATGTCAGTAGCCCTGGGCGGAGTTCGCAGAGTTGCGCTACGCGAAACTCTGCAAAGTGGAAAAAAAACTCTGCCGCGCTGCGCGGAGCTCCGCAAGCAGCGGAGTGCGATAGAAAAATGCAGTTCACAGTGATTTTCAGTGCCGGATGCTTGTCCGCACTGTGCAATCATCGCGAACGGCACCATGCACAGTGCAAGCGAGCGCTGCTTTCCTTTCTGCCGCTGAAGTAGATTTTTACTCGAGCAGCAGCTTTCTCAACGCGAACGGGCAGTTTCTCAACGCTAGCGGTCGTGAGCATACGCGACCACTCGCAATGAGAAACCCGACCCCCTCGCGTTGAGAAATCTCGCCGGGAGGTTTATTTTCCACGCTCGCCAACTTGATGTTGACGATCGCGAATGAGGAAAAATCTCGCCGGGAGGTGGATTTTCCTCGCTTGTGCTCGCTGTTGGTGAACGCGAGCGAGGAAAAAAACTTCGCTCCGCTGCGCGAAGCGGAGTTTTTCAGAACTCCGCGAGCTCCGCGTAATGCGGAGTGCGGAAAACTCTGCAAACTCTGCGAGTGGAGCGCGGTTCACCGCCCAGGATTACATGTCAGTAATGGTATGAGTAATGAGTTAATCTGCCTTGGAGAAACCCCTGATCCATAGATGTATTTTTTAACATCATTGCCCGTGTTACATATCATCCATACTGATAATGCATACTTTGGACATGTCAGGGTAGTTGTTACTATTCCAGGAGATCATTGGCAGCATTTTGTCATAATGGCCTTATATTGGTCCTTTTTTCATGAAGGTCTATTTGGTCCTGTTGAAGGCACTCTACGGGTCTTATTGTCTTAATGCCGACACATGTACAGGTCTGTTCGCTCCATTAAAGCAGTTTGAGGAAATCCCTTGTTGGAACTTCTTTTCCTATTTTTGCTTGTGGCCAGGTTCCCAGGACTCAATCGGCATACATACCCCTTTCTATCAAAACCAGGGTATAGGAGTGAAAGCATTTGCATTTTTCACTTATGCACTTCTCCTTCATTAAGGTATTAAACAATCGCCTATGTACTACATTGGGAAGAAAAGAATGATATTCACATCACCAGGTTTTTCAGAGAGCACTCAGTATTGCAGCTTTTATCATTTCAAAGTATTGTAGAGAAAGGCAGTTACGTCGACCTAACAGTTCCCACTTGAAGGGTGTTGCTGAGGCTGCCAGGATTCAAGCCACTGGTCAACAGTTTTCCTACAGAGCTTAACAGTATGTGTTTAACTCACATGGCAATGCTAGCACGGACAATACCTTGCTGACGTTAAAGTGAAAGTTGAATATGGGTTGGGGACGTAGTAAACTGGCAAATTAACTTTACAAGTTAAGACATTGCTTAGTCAGTGATGGGGAGGAAACAAGCAAATATCTACACACATCGCACAGAAATGGGCTGTGAGTGGTAGGATTTTAAATTCTACATTGTCAGTATGCTTAAAAGGGTAGTACATATGAAAAATGTAGGCTTGATGTAGCGTTTCCTTAATTTCTCAGGACAAAAGAAACATCCAGAGATAATCCACAGGAAGGCTTACTTTTCCTTTAGGGATAGCAGGGTGGAGTAAGTTGAGCTGATGGGTTTTCTTCCGCATTTATCATTCTCCTAAACAAATTGAAGGACTTACCCTTAATGCTGAACACACCCATAGTCCCTTATAATCCCCACTTTCACTGTAACAAGTAGGCTGAATTTAAAAATGAAAATGTATTTAAAAAAAATACGACAAAATACATGCACGTCTGTGATGCATAGATGCATGCTTTTTGTGAACCAGGTGATCAGGGATGCTGAGGTTAGAAACCTCAGATATGTGCCTTTACCTCATTAATGCATTAATGGGGCTCTCCCATGGTCTACTAACTTTCTATTCAGGGGTTGTAGCTTCGGGTGCATACTACTGGCACCAGACACCCAAAAGCTGACGGGATGAATGCTTGGAAGTCGTCTAACCACTGGCAATTGCTTGTGGTAGTATTCTAAATATGCCTGGCTGAAAGGTTATAATAAGCCAGCAAAATTTCCTATTACACATAATTCCCCAAATAATGCTATTATGCCAATTTGCGTAGTTATGCACCATTCAAGGTAAAAACTTACAGTGATTGGTGCAATTCACAAAAATAAAAATTTACTGTGAAAGCACAGGAACAACAGAACACAAAGGGCTGCTTTTTCGCAGTGCTCCTGTTTAAGCGCATCCTCAGCCTAAAAATGTATGTGAGGATACATAAAATATAGCACAATGCAATCGATTTCCATTTTGTGTAAATTCACGTCATCTCGTGAAAGCGAATAACACATATTTACCACACCCCTATTTCCAACACATTATTTTTCGGCCACTATGAAACTTTAGACAGATGTTAATGCAAAACAGTACTGACCCTGTTCTTCATGTGAACAGTCCATTATGAACTTTGATTATCTCAACCTTCCACCCTGCAGTCCATCACTTTGTTAGTTGGGAAATTTGATATTCACGGCCACTGAATCTCACTGACCGAACTAAGCCCCAGTTTCTACCTCGCAGGTGACGCCAATCTGCAGTCAAGACCACTTCTCACAGGATCAGGACAGCATCTCCCAACATGGGAGAGGAGTTCTGCATCAGAAAGAAACATTCTAGAATTTATACTACGTGACAAGCAGGAAAGCATCAAGATAAAGGTTGTTTGTGAGTTTTCAGTTCTTAGGACCAGTCAGGAACAATCCCACCTGGTCATGCAGCTCCATCTTCTTCACTTGCATTTTAAAAAAAAAAACTTTTTATTGAATTTTCCAGGTTCAGACAGAGTATACAAATTACATCTTCGTTTGCGATTATTTATCTTTTAGTACATTGAGTTGCCACAATGTAGTACAATTAAGATGGATGAGTGCTTGGGTGTGCATTGTCCAGCGCATGTAGCACGCGCGTTTGAGAGTGGTCTGGGTCTATAGTAAACTATTTGGTTCTTGAGCTTCATTAGTGTATCTCTGCTGCTGTTATGGCTTAACTACAGGTGTCGCTTTCAACAAACCAACTGAGGGTGTAACTTGGGAAGTGGGGTGTAGGAAGGTGGAATCTGACTATATGGTTGCCCCCACTTTTTTTATGGTGTTTTGCTGGTTTATGACTTAGTTGGACTGGGACCCTGCTATTCAGGGCCCCAGTCTATCTGCTCTCTCTAAACGACATGGAGTGCACTCTAGGTGCACTAGTGATTGGATACTGTGGTGCCTTATGAGTCCCTAGTATATGGTACCTTAGGTGCCAAGGGCATAGGTACTTCACAGGCCTACCAGGGGCTGCAGCATGTGTTATGCCACCCCTGGGAAGCAGTCTAAATCTGACACCACAGGCCTGCTACTGCAGCCTGGGTGAGGTGGTGCTAGCACCCCTCACTGAGATATAGGTTTCCTATATCTCTCCTGCACACACATATAAACCTATCAGTCACCCCTAAGGCAGGCCCTATCAATCCTGAGGGCAGGGTGCTTGGCTTCTATGTGAGGGGGTGCCTCTGCCTGAGCAGGGCCCCTCTGCAGCTCTCAGAGTCTATTCTCTGGTGCTGTTTGTGGATGCGGTTAAACCATATACTATTTAAGTGCATTATATCCTCGCGGTAAATGCTAACTTTGGAATGGCTGCATCAAAACATGTCGTGTTTGGTGTCAAACATCTTGGAATACTACCCCCCGCCAATCTTGGCGGCGGGGGTAGCATTCCACCCTTCTAGAGGGATAAGACATGTACCTGCTGTGGAAACGCGGTAGAATCCTAAAGAGCCCTGGCATCACAAAATGGATGCCACCAGTCACAGACACTGGGCTGCCCTCCTGCTGATGACCGAAACTCGCAGTGGAGGAAGCCCAACAATAGGCATCCTGTCACAGGGAGGTGTAACCACCTTCCAGACAGGGTTTAGTGTATTGGGGCTGGGTGGGTGCACTCTTAGAGTGCTTTGAAGTCCTGCACTGGGGGAGCAGAAGGCTCCTCTGTGCATATGCCAGTTCAAACCAGCTCAGGGGCTACCTGCCCCTGCTCTGGCGCGAAACTGGACAAAGGGAAGTGGGTGTAGCCACCCCTCCCTTGACCCTCCCATAGGTGGGGTCATAGAGCTAGTCCTTCCCCTCTTTTTAGTATAAGAGGGGGAACCTTGCCATTGCAAAGCAGATAACCCCTGGACGACGCTCTACAGAAGAATCCTGGCCCTTCGACATTCCACTACCTTTGGAAGACAGAAGAATCTCCCTTGGAGTCAAGGAGTGACTCCCCTGCTTGGCAGGCACCAAAAACGACAACGACGGTCGCAAACTACGCCGCTCCCGCCGGAGTCCGAAGTCCCTGCAGCCCAAGAAGTAGATTTCCTGACCTCTCCCAGGCCATCGTGAGTCCCCAGCGAAGCTGAGGCAAGTGGACCCCACGAGTAACGAGGAACCGCGACCCCTGGGTACCGTGCACTATTGTCGAGTGCAACCCCTTCACAACGTTCTACGAACTTGTGCTTTGGACCACGTGTGGTCCCGACCTCCAGCAGGAATCCCTCCGAAGATCAGAGGCCTACACTGTCCCGAGTGACCGTGGGCCCCTGTTGAGTGATTCCGCCCGAGGTGTCTTCGCGATCCCTTGCCCGCTGGCTTGTGGGTCCCCAGAAGACTTCTTAAAGAAACCAAAGGGCTCCCCTGGTTGCTCCAGGCCTGCCCTGACTTACCCTCGCTGGGTGAGTTCCACAGACCTTGCTGGTCTGCGCCATCGACTTTTCTCCATCTCCCCGAGACTTGCGGCTGCCAAGGCTTGTTGGCTCCTATCGAGTTGCCGACACCGCAGTCAGCTGCAGACGTCGAGGGACACACCGAATCCAGCTCCTGGTCGTCGTCGACGCCTCCTGGACCACGTGGCTGAAGAGTCAAGGCACCCGCAACCGACCTGAAGCGACCGACGACGGTGGGCATCCATCTTCCTTGCCCCGGGTCACTGCCAAGTGACTTTGAACACTGTCCCCTCTGCTTTCAGGTCATCCTTCTTCAGAATCCAGGCTTGGATTCCACCGGACACTTCTTCAGCTCCCGCAAGCAGCAAGTCTTCTTTGTTCGCTATTGAAAACGATGCCGCGACCCGACACCAAAGGACACCTGTGCACCCGGCTTCCCTGGGTGAGGTAACTCCAGCACTACGGTGCTCCTGTGGGTGTGGGCCCTAGAACTACTTACCCTGTAAGTGACTTGCTTGTAGGTTCTCCCGAAGTATCCTAAAACTCCTTATTTCCAACCGCGACTTGCCCCATTGAAGTTAACGGCGATTCGCGCCTGTGTATCCACACTGCACGCGTCCCCCGTGGGTCCTTTACTTACCTGCCTTGGGTGGTTTCGTGAGGCCCCAGCACTTCTGAAGGCCCTAGGCCTTGTCTCCCTGCAAGTCGTTGTTTCTAAGTCTCTTACTTAGTATATGGTCTGGTACGCCCCTAGGGCCCCAGCCATATTTTGTGCTTAACTTATTGTGAAACGTTGATTTGTGCATATGTTTGTCTTCTAATCTCATAAAGGGATTAGTAGAGAGTTATTTAGAAATAAATACATGTATATTTGATATATATACCTGTGTGGTGTCTTTTCATTTGGTGATTCAAGAGATTATATGGTAAAACAAGCTGCTTTACATTCCTCTGAGACTTAGCCTGAAGGCTGCTCTCCACAGCTACCACTAGGATAGCTTTCTTTAAAAGGTTGTCTTAAACCTATCTACCATAAGAGTCGATTTGCCCTGGTGCAAGGTGTCCACTTTAATTAGTGAACAGCATATGCCAGGCCAACTTCTCACATTGGTGGGCAGCGTGTGGGATTCCAGCTTGCCATTGTTTTACCAGAAAATCTCTATTTGAATTACTAACTGAAAACCATTATAGGTACTCAAGGTACATATAAAGTCAAGCTTAGTATCAATAAGTTCTACTGAACTTAGAGCTGTGTGCCAAGGGATAGCACACCCTTTCCACAGCTCAAGCTAGGATCAGTAGGCCACAAACTAGTGTAGGTAGTACAACACTGCACAACACTAGAATGTCCTTAAGGGGTGGACCCAGTGGATCCACTCAGCCTCAGTATAAGGACATGGCTTTCTCTGACTTGAGAGCCATGTGTGTTGACAGACACCTGAGGATAGGACAGAGTCCCTCAACCCTGCACCTGATAGATCTGCTGACAGCAGATGACCTGAGATTGGCTCTAGGAGCTAAAGGGTTTGAATCAGTGGGTGGGTCAGTCATAGTATCTGGGTCAGATGATGAAAATCAGAATGACCAAGACTCTGTGATTGAAGGGCCAGGCTCCAAGGAGCCTGAAAAGGACAGAGGAATTCTCCCTAAGAGAACTGGCAGAGTGGATGAGAGGCACAGATCCCCTTCCAGGGAATCTGAGCACTCTTATCACTCTGGCAGAGAATTTGTCCAAGAGAGGAGCTCATACTTTAACTTAAGAGAGACCTCCTCTGAGAGAAGGTGCAAACTGCTCCAGTATGAGGAAGCCAAAGTGGCCCTCAGAACCAAGCAGTTGGCACTGGATAGAGAAGCCCTGGAGATCCAGAGAGCTTCCAGAAGAGAGGGGTTAGAACCCCCTGGTGGCAGCAACAGTGTCCCTAGAGGCAGAGAATATATTCCTGACCATAGGAACCTGAGCAAGGTTGTTCCTCCCTACCAGAGTGGGGATGATATCCACAAATGGATAACTGCTATGGAGAGGGCCTGTAGAGTACAGCAGGTCCCCCAAAAGCAGTGGGCAGCAATCTTGTGGCTCTCCTTTTCAGATAAAGGAAGAGACAAGCTCCTCACTGTTAGAGAGGAGGATGCTGATGATTATGAGGTCCTGAAGAGTGCACTGATAGATGGGTTTGGCTTAACCACTGAGCAGTACAGGTTGAAGTTCAGAGATACCCAGAAGGCACAGACTCAGGACTGGACTGACTTTGTAGATTGTGCATCCAAGGCTCTGGAGGGTTGGCTGGTTGGCAGTAGGGTTACTGATTTCAAAGGATTTTATAATCTAATGATGAGAGAACAGATCCTTAATAATTGTCAAAACCAGCTTTTACACCAGTACCTGGTGGACTCTGATCTGACCTCTCCCCAAGAATTGGGAAAGAAGGCAGACAAATGGGTCAGAACCAGGGTAAGGCCTAAGAATCAGGGTGGTGACCACAAGAAAGATTCTACCAAGTCCCAAGAGAAAGGTGGGGATAAATCCAAGGATAAGTCCACTACAGGGCCCCAAAATTCCTCTTCTGGGGGTGGGTCCCAAACTCCTTCCTCTCCTGAAAAGAAACCCTATTGCCATGTCTGTAAAAAGCCTGGGCACTGGAAATCTGATCCCAGTTGTCCCAGGAATGGCAATAAAGAAAATGTTCCTCCAACAACTACTACCACCCCTCCTGGTACTACCAGTAGTAATCCTCCAGTTGGGAGTAGTGCACCCAAAAAGTTAGGTGCTTTTGCAAGAGGAACAGAGGTGGGCCCTAGTTTAGACAGGACCCCCTCAACAGACTCCTCAGATTCTGATGGTGGTGTAGGATATGCCACCTTTACCATGGGTCCCATAGCATTGGGCAGGTACAGACTGGAGCCAATAATTAATGGTCAGAAAGCTGTGGCATTTAGGGACACAGGGGCTAGTGTCACCATGGTGGCAGGGAAACTAGTCCCCCCTCACCAGCTTTTACCTGAGTTTAAATACCAGGTGACCAACATTGATGGTGTCAGAACAGATCACCCCATGGCCATAGTCAATCTCAGCTGGGAGGGGGTCACAGGCCCAAAGAGAGTGGCAGTGTCCCCAACCTTACCTGTAGATTGCCTGATGGGCAATGATCTGGAAATTTCAGCCTGGGCTGAAATTGAACACCAAACCCATCTGAAGATGTTGGGTGTCCCTGTAAAGGTTAGTGGGGCTGTGATGGCCACAGCCCCAGCCCAAGATTTTGGAGAGATGGAGCCTGGAAGAATGGCCCACTCTCCCCCAGAAGAGAGCACAAGGGTTGAAGAAAAGTCTTCTTCCCTCCAGACAGTAGGTAAGGGTCAGCCTCCTCAGGGAACTGACCCTACCCCTAGTGAAGGAACTGCCACAGAGGTAGTCAGGCCTGGCCTGGCCACCCCCTGATGGCAGAGGACCCTTACAAGGTGGTACCCAGTCTGGAGCAGGTAACCTGCCCCTCTCTACCCTGCCTCAGTCAGCCCAGGGCTGCAGAGGTCAGGGAGGTCAGTGGACCCCCAGGGCCCCCTGTCCAGAGGAACCCCCATCAGCAGATTAGGGGCACCCAGGCTAGTAGCCCTAGCCAGGTAGAAATTCCTCAACCCACTGAGGGATCCCCCATACCTTTATGTAGGGACCTCCCCCAGAAGGACTCTGTTAGGCAAGGGCAAACCTGGGACCAAAAGGTTCCAAACATGCCATGTCCCTCCAGTGTTCCACCCAAAGGGACCCAACCCCCGGCTGTAGGCAGTCAAAGGTTGACCCTTAGAGCAGAGTACCACTCAGTCATGGAAAGACAGGCATACATGGTGACCAGTGAGCTGAGAAAGCTGAGGCCAACATTCCTAGGGCCACACTTCCCTACTCAGACACCTCACCAGCCTGGTACTTTACCAAAGCACACCACAGGTAGTGATTCCCCATGGTGGAGACCCTCTCATACCCTTAGGGTGAGGGATTGCTTAGTGGACCATAAGACAGGGGGCAACCATGCTAGTGCAGGTGCTTCCTTATATGGCCACTTAGTCAATAAAGGCTCAACTGGCCAAGGTTAGCCTTATCTCCTTTCGTTTGGGGGGTTATGTAGGAAGGTGGAATCTGACTATATGGTTGCCCCCACTTTTTTTATGGTGTTTTGCTGGTTTATGACTTAGTTGGACTGGGACCCTGCTATTCAGGGCCCCAGTCTATCTGCTCTCTCTAAACGACATGGAGTGCACTCTAGGTGCACTAGTGATTGGATACTGTGGTGCCTTATGAGTCCCTAGTATATGGTACCTTAGGTGCCAAGGGCATAGGTACTTCACAGGCCTACCAGGGGCTGCAGCATGTGTTATGCCACCCCTGGGAAGCAGTCTAAATCTGACACCACAGGCCTGCTACTGCAGCCTGGGTGAGGTGGTGCTAGCACCCCTCACTGAGATATAGGTTTCCTATATCTCTCCTGCACACACATATAAACCTATCAGTCACCCCTAAGGCAGGCCCTATCAATCCTGAGGGCAGGGTGCTTGGCTTCTATGTGAGGGGGTGCCTCTGCCTGAGCAGGGCCCCTCTGCAGCTCTCAGAGTCTATTCTCTGGTGCTGTTTGTGGATGCGGTTAAACCATATACTATTTAAGTGCATTATATCCTCGCGGTAAATGCTAACTTTGGAATGGCTGCATCAAAACATGTCGTGTTTGGTGTCAAACATCTTGGAATACTACCCCCCGCCAATCTTGGCGGCGGGGGTAGCATTCCACCCTTCTAGAGGGATAAGACATGTACCTGCTGTGGAAACGCGGTAGAATCCTAAAGAGCCCTGGCATCACAAAATGGATGCCACCAGTCACAGACACTTGGCTGCCCTCCTGCTGATGACCGAAACTCGCAGTGGAGGAAGCCCAACAATAGGCATCCTGTCACAGGGAGGTGTAACCACCTTCCAGACAGGGTTTAGTGTATTGGGGCTGGGTGGGTGCACTCTTAGAGTGCTTTGAAGTCCTGCACTGGGGGAGCAGAAGGCTCCTCTGTGCATATGCCAGTTCAAACCAGCTCAGGGGCTACCTGCCCCTGCTCTGGCGCGAAACTGGACAAAGGGAAGTGGGTGTAGCCACCCCTCCCTTGACCCTCCCATAGGTGGGGTCATAGAGCTAGTCCTTCCCCTCTTTTAGTATAAGAGGGGAACCTTGCCATTGCAAAGCAGATAACCCCTGGACGACGCTCTACAGAAGAATCCTGGCCCTTCGACGTTCCACTACCTTTGGAAGACAGAAGAATCTCCCTTGGAGTCAAGGAGTGACTCCCTGCTTGGCAGGCACCAAAAACGACAACGACGGTCGCAAACTACGCCGCTCCCGCCGGAGTCCGAAGTCCCTGCAGCCCAAGAAGTGGATTTCCTGACCTCTCCCAGGCCATCGTGAGTCCCCAGCGAAGCTGAGGCAAGTGGACCCCACGAGTAACGAGGAACCGCGACCCCTGGGTACCGTGCACTATTGTCGAGTGCAACCCCTTCACAACGTTCTACGAACTTGTGCTTTGGACCACGTGTGGTCCCGACCTCCAGCAAGAATCCCTCCGAAGATCAGAGGCCTACACTGTCCCGAGTGACCGTGGGCCCCTGTTGAGTGATTCCGCCCGAGGTGTCTTCGCGATCCCTTGCCCGCTGGCTTGTGGGTCCCCAGAAGACTTCTTAAAGAAACCAAAGGGCTCCCCTGGTTGCTCCAGGCCTGCCCTGACTTACCCTCGCTGGGTGAGTTCCACAGACCTTGCTGGTCTGCGCCATCGACTTTTCTCCATCTCCCCAAGACTTGCGGCTGCCAAGGCTTGTTGGCTCCTATCGAGTTGCCGACACCGCAGTCAGCTGCAGACGTCGAGGGACACACCGAATCCAGCTCCTGGTCGTCGTCGACGCCTCCTGGACCACGTGGCTGAAGAGTCAAGGCACCCGCAACCGACCTGAAGCGACCGACGACGGTGGGCATCCATCTTCCTTGCCCCGGGTCACTGCCAAGTGACTTTGAACACTGTCCCCTCTGCTTTCAGGTCATCCTTCTTCAGAATCCAGGCTTGGATTCCACCGGACACTTCTTCAGCTCCCGCAAGCAGCAAGTCTTCTTTGTTCGCTATTGAAAACGACGCCGCGACCCGACACCAAAGGACACCTGTGCACCCGGCTTCCCTGGGTGAGGTAACTCCAGCACTACGGTGCTCCTGTGGGTGTGGGCCCTAGAACTACTTACCCTGTAAGTGACTTGCTTGTAGGTTCTCCCGAAGTATCCTAAAACTCCTTATTTCCAACCGCGACTTGCCCCATTGAAGTTAACGGCGATTCGCGCCTGTGTATCCACACTGCACGCGTCCCCCGTGGGTCCTTTACTTACCTGCCTTGGGTGGTTTCGTGAGGCCCCAGCACTTCTGAAGGCCCTAGGCCTTGTCTCCCTGCAAGTCGTTGTTTCTAAGTCTCTTACTTAGTATATGGTCTGGTACGCCCCTAGGGCCCCAGCCATATTTTGTGCTTAACTTATTGTGAAACGTTGATTTGTGCATATGTTTGTCTTCTAATCTCATAAAGGGATTAGTAGAGAGTTATTTAGAAATAAATACATGTATATTTGATATATATACCTGTGTGGTGTCTTTTCATTTGGTGATTCAAGAGATTATATGGTAAAACAAGCTGCTTTACATTCCTCTGAGACTTAGCCTGAAGGCTGCTCTCCACAGCTACCACTAGGATAGCTTTCTTTAAAAGGTTGTCTTAAACCTATCTACCATAAGAGTCGATTTGCCCTGGTGCAAGGTGTCCACTTTAATTAGTGAACAGCATATGCCAGGCCAACTTCTCACATGGGGTTAGGGGTGGGTTTCAGGGTTTATGGCACAGTGTTATTTTCAATAGCCTGATCATCCCCAGGCGCATCTCTCCCACCGTGGCATGTGTGGGTATCAAGTAGGGGGGGTTAGGTCCCTCTCAGGCGGCTGTTTGTGAGGTGTGGGACGTTATGGGGCTTGGCATCATCTGGGTGATTGCCGGGGATTTCGCGGGGGTCATATGTGCCTGCTTAAAACCGTGGAGGAACATTGCCCACTCCATGGATATAGGGTGACGCCGTGTCCCGTGCGCTTCCTCTAGTCTGATTGCGTCTTCTTCTGTGGCTCCCCATTTCATCACTGCCCCCCTCCATGCCTCTATCGGAGGACCTGTAGGTGAGCGCCAGTGCAATGTGATGCCTCGTTTCGCTAGGAGTAGGGCCAACACAGCGAATCGGGTCTCCATCTTTTTCTTTTTCTGGCGTTTGAATATCCCCATTGCGCTAGCCTCCCATGTGTCAAGGCCCGTCAGGCCAGCGGCTGTCTGTATCATGGTGTGTATTTTTGACCAGTAGGTCTGCAGCATGGGGCATGTCCAAAGCATATGCATGAATGAGGCACTGGGTAGGTGGCAGCGTGGGCATTCAAAATGTGTTGCGGGATAGAATCGCTTGAGCCGCGCTGGTGTAAGATACGCTCGGTGTAGTATATTAAACTGAATATTTTGGAAACGCTGGTTGCGCGAAACTTTCTTATGGTGCTCTAGGGCTGTGATCCATTCGTTGTCGTGCAATGCCCGACCAAATACCTCCTCCCATTTTGATCGGAGCCGCGTTAGTGGTGTGGTCATGAGGTCTACAATGGATCTGTAGATCCATTTGATGAGGTGACGGCCTGCGCCCATATTCAGTATCGCATGCAGTGTGGGGTGCGTTTTTGATTCTCCGTCCGACAAGTTCCATGTTTTCCTACAGTCGGAAATGAGCTGTCTGTGAAGGAGGAACTGACCAGCGGGAAGCCCACTTCCTTCCATCAGGCTTTCGAAGGAGGTCAGCTGTCCTTCCGTGAACAGCGATTCCACCTCTGTGAGTGCGTATTCTGTCCAGGTCTGCATGTCTCTGGACGTATAGTGATCGCGCCCAGTGGCAATAGTGGGGAGTATAGCTGCATAGTGCGAGAGAGACGATGGAGTCTTAGCATGCAGGATCTAGCCACCGTCATCTGAATGGGATGGGTTGGATTTGGTTTGGTACCCGGGAGGAGGATTCGGTGTATTGCAGGGATTGTCAGGGGCCCTGATTGCGTATCCGTTTCTTCCAGGTGTCGCCCGGCTGTCCAGCGTGATAGCCATTGCAGTTGCACTGCAAGAAAGTAGGCTTCAAAGGATGGGGCTCCTAGACCACCCCAGTCCCTTGGGAGTTGCAATGTCATTAGAGCCACTCTTCGGCGTCCTCTCCCCTATATCAGTGATACGAGTAAGGAGTTTAACCCTAGGAAAAAGGCTTGTGGAGGGATCACTGGGACATTTGCAAAGTAGTAGAGGAGACGGGGTACCACCACCATCTTTGATAAAGCTACCATCCCTATGGGGGCCAAGGGTAACGTGCACCAGAAGTTAATCTGGGTTTTGATGCCTCTCAGGGCTGTGTAGTGGTTGCCCTCGAGGAGATCTCTTGGGGTGTGGTAGAGTCTGATTTCCAGGTATCTTGGGGTGTCCCCGTACCATGCCAGCCTGGCTTCCCCTGCATTTATTTCCTGCAGGGGTGCATCTGGGTGAAGGGGGTACATGGTAGACTTTTCCCAATTCCCTTTCAGTCCCGCCGCCCTTCCGAAGTCATCTAGTGTAGCCCAGAGCGGTGTGAGGTCCATGGTGACATCGCTGATGTAAATCAGGAGGTCATCCACGTATAAAGATACTCTGTGGGTGCGGCCCTGTAGTGGAAGGCCCCAGTGGTCACCTCCCTCCCTGAGCCTAAGTGCTAGCGGCTCCATTGCGAGGGCGAATAATAGGGGGATAATGGACACCCCTGACGCGTCCCGCCGGTCACCTGGAGAGGGGGCAAGATATGTCGGCCTATGCGTACCCGGGTCTTGAGGTCGGTATATAGCAGTTTGATGTACGTCATGAGGTGAGGGCCGATCCCCACCCGCCGCAGGACCGCAAACAGGTACTGCCACCCCAAGGTGTCGAAGGCCTTCTCGAGGTCTAGTACTAGGCACGCGGCATGCGGGAACCGGTCCCGCACCCCGTCCTGGACATGGAAGAGCCTACAGATGTTCTGGCAGGTGTTCCTCCCGGGCACAAACCCGCATTGGTCGGTATGTACATGGTGGGGAAGCACCCCAGTGAGTCTGTCCGCCAAGATCCTGCCTAATATTTTGCAGTCCGCTGTGAGCAGAGTAATCGGCCGGTATGATGACCTGAGCAAGGGGTCCCGGTCTGGTTTGGGAATGTCACTAGTATAGATTCACGCATGGACCTAGGGAGTGCCCCAATCTCTAAGGCTGCTTTGTAGACTATGTCTAATTTCGGGGCTAGTTGGGTGGAGAACGTACTGTAGTATTCTGTAAAACAGGTATATGACGCTGTTCTTGTGTTTCATAGATGAGAGACAAGTCGTGTAAACGTTGTGGTTTGTCTTTAATATGGATTTCCTTGTAAGACCAGCCAACGCGCGTTTCGTCAGTGGGTGATAACCCCCTTGACTTCTTCAGGGCTTTTCTGCATCAAAATCGGAGCTCCCAATCTCTCCACCGGTGATAATTCCAACCCGGTTGGGCATGTAGCTGTCTTCTAATCTTAAATACAATAATTCCCAATTCTCCGACTCAGGATGTTGTCTGGTATATCTGGATTCCGGTTTACATTTACTTCGAAACACTACGGAACGCACTGGCGCACTCACCTCCGTGATTGATATCAGACGGCTTACTCCGCCGTTTTGTCTGGCTCAGTGGACACTCGGACTTTGAGCGCTTTTGTTGAGGATCTGAAGTTCTGGTCTAAGAGATATAGACCAGACAACATCCTGAGTCGGAGAATTGGGAATTATTGTATTTAAGATTAGAAGACAGCTACATGCCCAACCGGGTTGGAATTATCACCGGTGGAGAGATTGGGAGCTACGATTTTGATGCAGAAAAGCCCTGAAGAAGTCAAGGGGGTTATCACCCACTGACGAAACGCGCGTTTGCTGGTCTTACAAGGAAATCCATATTAAAGACAAACCACAACGTTTACACGACTTGTCTCTCATCTATGAAACACAAGAACAGCGTCATATACCTGTTTTATTTGTTGCGTGTGCATAGGAACTCTTTGTCTGTCATTGTTTTGGACCTCTGGGTCCTTTGCTTTTTGGGGGTTTAAAGGATATTTTCCCTCACCTGTAGCACCGCTGATATTGGTTAGAATCTGTATACTTTTCACGCTATTGGGTTTAGCGCCAATATTCTGCACCTGTGAGAATTAATATCCTCCCTTCCTTTTTAGCAGTACTGTAGTATTCTAATAGGAAGCCGTCGTGGCTGGGGGCTTTATTTTTGGCTAGGTGATGGATCGAGCTTTTAATTTCTGTCAACGTGATTTGTTTATCTAGGGAGGTCCTGTCGTATGGATGTGCTCCTCCCTGTCTGGCATTGGCTCTCTGTACAATTCCTAGTAGTACTCATGCAAGGTTTGCATGATTTCCGCCTGCGTTTAGGTGACAGCGCCTGCCGCATTTCTGATACTGGTGATGGGTTGCGTGTCTAGGTTCTGCCTGATGAGCCACGGCTCAAATCCCCTCTCTGTGTGCTCTAGCGGCATGGGCGCGAAAGTTGTATCTTCGCAAATCTGCGCAGGCCTCTGCATATTTGGTCTTGGCCTCTGCTAATTGTGTATGAGGGATCGCGCGTTTGTCTGCATCTTTGGAGAGCTGCGCTAGACATTGCTCAGCTGTTTGAATCATCTGTTCTAGCGTTTTACGCACTCCCGTGATTTGCCTAATGAAGGCTCCTCTCATGACCACCTTAAAGGTGTCCCATTCTAGTGTCCTGGAAGCTGTGGTGTTTGCATTGTCAGAGAAATAGTTCTGTATGTTTTCCCTTTGTTCGTGTTGAAACCCGGGTCTTCAAGGCAGACCCGTGGGAGTTGTCAGGTGGGGATCGGCGACAGGGGCGGGTGTCATCTGAGGGTTATAACGTGTGCATCGTGGTCTGAGAGCACCCTGCCCAGGTAGTCCGAGTGTTGGATCATGGGGAGAATCATGGGCGTACACATAAAACAGTCCAGCCGTACCCGCAGATCATGGTGAATGGAGTGGAAAGAATAGAGTTTAGTTGTCTGGTGTGCGTGTCGCCATGCGTCGGTTAGTGACCAGTGGTTCGACCATGCGCTAAAGCGGGCTGTTTGTGTGTGGGCTTGTGAGGTCGGGACGGGAGGGTGGGATCTTTCTAAACTGAGATCTAATGTGCAATTGTAGTCCCCTCCTAGAATCCATGGTGAGGTAGTAAATTGGGCCAGGCTTTTCGATAAGGCCTCCCAGAATGCTGTTTGCTCTGTATTGGGTGCATAGATACTCAATACTGGTTGGCCATCTAACAGACCTTCTAACAGAGAGTATCTCCCTTCAGTGTCTATCTTCCTGCCGGGCTCTAAAAAGGGAATACCCGGTCTGAGCCAAATAAGTGCCCCCCGTGTGTACGCCGAGTAGGTCGTGGCGCGAAAGTGCCCCGCCATTTCTTTTGAAGCTTTTCGAGTTCCCCCTTTGTAAGGTGAGTGTCCTGTAAGAGTATGACCTGCGCTTGTTGGTGCTTGATGTATGCTTGGATAGCATAATGCTTCTGAGCTGTGTGTATGCCCCGTGTGTTTAGAGTGAGAAATGTAATATCTGCCGGGGGGTCATGGGGGCTTGTGAAATGCGCGACGGTGGGGGGTAGCCCCAGGGGTCCTGATTGGTGTCCCTTGGATGGGGTAGAATGCGCCTGGTGCGAGGCCTGGGTGTGCTGGCAAGTGTGGTAGCCCTTCATGTCGGGGGGTGTGGGATTGGGGTGTGATGAGGGGTTGAACCATAACTATTACGGGTTAAAGACCCAATACTTGGGATCTGCTGCAACATACAGCACATCCAAACTGGTACTAAAGTGTACCCTCTAGTGTTCCGTAAGGGGGGTGCATCTGGCTCGCATGCACCTCTGAGACCCCTGCGTGGAGGGGAGGGTGGGCCCCTTGGGTCTGCGTGTGTGGCCAGTAGGGGCCTTGGGTGCGAGTGGTTTTGTGGTGCTGCCGCCCGTGACGCGCGCTACGTGTTGGTGGGCTTGGTAGTGGAGCATTACTAGTGTATAGGTTCGAAGTGTGTATCATTACGAGTAGTCTCTATATGAGTGTGTCCGCTGTCTGCGAGGTGACTGTTGGCAAGGTCCCTGAGTTCACGTCGGAGTTGCTGGATTCGTTGGGGTCCTCTTCAGGTGTCAAGATGTGAGGACTGTCTTCATTGTACGAGGTCGAGAGATGTGCCCCCAGCTCCGCCGCCGCCTGGATAGCCTTTCGATGTTCCGCTATGATTTGCTCCAGATCCGGTAATTTCAGTGTCTTACTCTGCAGCAGTGTTCCTGGTTGAATTCGGGTGCTCTTCGTCCTGAGCTGCGGGGGCCTGGACGTGTTTGGCTTGTGTGTTTGGGTGTTCCTCTGATTTATGTTAATTTGTAGGTTCAGCTCCATCCAGTCCATAGCTTCCTGCGGGTCTGTAAAGAAGATTGTGGCTTCGTTGTGGATGACTTGGAGCCGTGCCGGGAACAGTAAAGAGTATTGGACGTTTTTGTTTCTCAGCTACCTTTTCACTTCCTGGAATGACGATCTTCTCCGTTGCAGTGTCTTGGAGTAGTCGGGGAAGAGCATGACCTGCTTGTCTTCCACTGTGATAGGGCTGTTCTCCCTGGCGGCCCGGAGTATGGCATCTCTGTCTCGAAAATGGAGGAGTTCAACCAGCATGGGTCTCGGGAGTGAGCCCGGGGGCGGACGTCTTGCCGGCACACGGTGAGCTCTCTCGACCGAGATAAAGGCTGTGAGCTCCTCGCGTGGTGTGAAGGATCAGAGCCAGGTTTCTGTGTATTCGATAGGATCTTTCCCTTCCACTACTTCCGGCAGATTTAGAATGCGCAGGTTACTTTGCCTGGAGCGTCCTTCCAGGTCATCAGTTTTTTCCTCCAATATCGCTACTCGGGCCTGCAGATCTTTCATGAAATCTTGTTGTGCTTTGGCCTGGGATTGCAGTGTGGATAGGGCTTTTTCACCGTCTGCTACTTTGTCCGCCAGTCTCCGGTGGTCGTCCTGCAGCAGGTTGAGATCAGTGGCTAGGGTGCCAAATCGCTCCTTCATGATGACTCGTGAGTGCTCTATGGCCGCTAGAACCCTGTCAAGCTTGTCTGACATGGCAGAGTCTGGCAGAGTCTGGGTTCGTGTCTTGGGCCTCTTGGGTTGGGGACTTCGATCTCGTTAGATTGGGGGGCTGGGGTCCCCCGGTTGCCTTTGGGTGTCCCATGGCTGTGGGCTGGGTACCCGGCCGTAGTTCCCCTTTATATCCTGCGGTCCTGGGGCGTCTGTGGCATTCTGTTGGCAGTCCTGCTCGGGTGAGGGCGGGTTACTGAGACTCGCCAATCGGTTCCCTGGTTGGCTTGTGACTCACCGGCAGTTTGCCCCAGAGACCATACGTGGGGGGCCTCCCTTCCTCTTCCCCCCGTGGGTGCACTGGCGGCCACCTTCGTGCCTTCGTTGGTCCCGCTTGCGTTCCCCCCTCTGTTTGGTGCGAGTGTAGATTGTTCCCCTTCTGTGCGTGGGCATTGTTATTTTGGGGGGGTGAGAGGGGGGAAGGTGTAGTGCCTGTTCTGGGCCCCCTTCTAATTATACGTACTCCACGTCCAAGGGCCCTGCACGTCCGGGCTGTCCCGATTCTGTAATTGGGCACTGGGCTCCCGACCAGCTAGTTGAGGGCTCTTGCTTCTCGCCCTTTTGATCTGCTCCCCACAGCATCGGCCCTCGGGTCTCTCCCAGCTCGGCGCCTGCCATTGCACGCTCCTTGCTAGGGGGGTCTAGCGTCTTCCACGTGGCCCAGCGTTAAGGTGGAGTGCCAGGGCTGCGGTCTTATGCCTATGGGCCCGCTTTCTTTGTTGTGCCTGTTCTCCCTCGATGGTAGCGGTCACCCGGGGCCTCCGGATTGTCTGGTTCCCAACCCCTCCGCTCTTTCTATGTGCTGGTGGTTGCGGCTTTGCCTCTCGGGGCTGTTCACAGGCGCTGGATATGGGGAGCTGGGGGCCACGCTTTCCTCCTCCTTCCTCACATCATCCACGTGCCTGATGGCCCCCCCTAAGGTCTCCCCGGGTCTATTTCTTGCTGGGCTTCAGGTACTTCTAGCCCTTGGGGTTGGAGGGAGGGGGGGTTTGCAGTTGCAGGGCCCACTAGAGAGGCAGTTGGGGAAGCGTTTCAGATTCACCGGTGGCTTGCGGGCTGCACAGTCTCACCGTTCGCTTGATCTTGGTCTGGAGCAGCGCCTCCGGCCTGAATCGGTGTCTGTTTGGGGCCTCCAGGTCACTCAGCACCCCGAGGGGGCCCCCTCCGCTGCTGACTACTCGGGCCCCTCTCGGCAAACAATGCGGCCTATTCCTGCCGATGCACGGGATCAGGTGTGTGTAGTTGCTTTCAGTTTCTTTCCGCGCTCTACGCGCGCTTACCGGGACCTCCCTGTGGCTCCTCTACGGCAGGGTCTCTGTTTTCCGGTCCTTTGCGTCTTGCCTGGGGGCCATGCACAGGCTGCTCGCCCGCTATTCTTTGCAGGTTGCGTCCAGCGCGGCACCAGGCTTCCGGAGCTCACCAGTGCCACCCGGCCTACTTCAGTAGATGCCAGGCAGCCGCCATTTTGAAGTCAGGCGTCCCGGCCTCGCGGCCGGCTGAGTGCGCTCGATCACCTCTCTTCTCCGCTTTGCCACGGCACCAGTCGGTGCCTCATTGATTAAGGGACTCGGTATGAGCCCCCTGGTCCGTTATTGAGCCCCCACTTCGGCAGATGGATGCTGCTTGTCGGGCCCATTAGCAGAGCCTCAGAGCAGCGCGTCCGCCATCATGGCTGGTTAAGCCACCCCCCATCTCCTTCACTTGCATGATACCCTGTACCGCATACCCAGAATGAAAGAAGAAGTAATGCTCTAGAAAATGGTTTCCCAAGCATCATCTCGGAGCACTTTGAAATTATGGGCCTCATTACGATGTGAGTCGGAAAGCCTCCGAATGGCATTCGGATTTTCCTAATCCGTATCGGAACCCATGTTTCAGAAACGACTCGGAAACATTTCTGACTGACCGATTACAATAGAAGATAACCGTTCGGTCTTTCCGACTCAGTTCTGCCCAGCATTCGAAGACTCTGAGTCGGTCGGGGCCAAATTGTACAGCTTAACGGACCGCATTTTCGACCGACATATTCCGATGTCGGATTTGGACAGCCTTTCCGAATCGGTCCATCTGACACAAAACGGCTGTCAGAAACTGAATTTTGGGGCCCGTAGCAGGCTCCCTTTCACACGGAAGCCTCTGTTTGGGGCCCGTGGGGGTACCCATGGGACCCCTCTTTACAACCATGCACAGGGTGCCTGTGACAGGGTGCAAAGTTTTCTGCAACTACACCTTTTTTCAATGGGAGCCTGTGTTGTCGGTCGGAACACAGGCTCCCATTGAAGTCAATGGGATTCCAACCGAAAGGTGTTCGGAACCATCGTAATCGGTCGGTCGGACTCCCTGAACCCGAGTCGGTCGGAAATGATTCCGACAAGGATTCAGTCGGAATTCTTTCCGACTGACATCATAATGAGGCCCTTTGTTGTGAAACGTTTTACTTTTCTAGTTCCAGTCATTCGGAAAACTTTCATGAGATGCAGTGACAAGCCTAAAGACGCAGATTTGAATTATGAATATGCTGTCAAATCCCTTCGAGGGACAAAATACCAATGCTAGCCCTCAGCATGGTCCACACTGGCTTGCAGTGTTTTAAGATTTTACTTTGCCTAAACAGAATTCAAATGTGAGAACTTAACGCTTCGAGTATTACGGCACATTTCAAAGAACCAGTCGCGTCAAACCTGTGATCAACAAAAAGCCATCAAAAGCTTTTTGCTCTGCAATTTGAGCCTAAATGCTCAATGGTATTTGCAAGGCGGTAATCACCATCTGCCTGAGAATCTCTTCTGATGTCCCTCGTTCTTGAAACTCTGTGGTCGACTAAACCTCTTTAATTCTTTTTTCTGATGGAAAGAAACGCACCAGATCCAGTCGTTGGCTTCATGTAATAATGTTTGGATTCCTAATGAGAAATTGATGACTCGTTGGAGGATTTAAGAATGTGGATGCCTCACATAATCATTAAAGAGAGCGGGAAAGTGCTTGAATCTCTGACATTATTGCTTTTACAGCTAATACGCACTGTATGGCCTGCTGTTGGTGCAGTGGGTGATGGTTAATTATCCAGGCTTACCTCGGTTTCATAATGCATGCTTCGGGCGTAGGGCTCACTTCGATGTTACCACCATCGAAAGAAAAGGACCTACGATGACAAATGTCAGCGAATTGGCCACAGGCTCTTCCTACAAGGTAACCATTGATCGACAATTTGTCAGAGGAGCCAAACAGTCTCCAAATATTTTGCTATTTTTTTTTAAAGCACTAGAAACATTTATTATTTTGCCTTTGCTTTTTACAAGGGGAAGTGCTCAAAGGATTTTCATTGGAACAGCATGATTGTCATACAAGAGGGCCCGAACTATTATAAACGCATAAGCATAATGCTTTTTCAACAGCTGTTGTCAAAAGCACTCTCATCAAAATGGAGACACCACAGAGAATTTTGTTGCATTAATAGGGGCATTAACAAAAGGTTTTTGCCCGTCACCCAAGTTAGGTGCCCTGAGCCGAAGATAAGTGCACCTAGCCAGGGCGAAGGGAAATTATTTTGATAATAATGTCCTACATTGCATTCATTAACGCCGTTAGAACATGCTAACTGAAATCGGCGGTAATGTAGAAAACTTCATGTGTGGGTTTCATTTAAAAGCTTACATTTACTGTATTCTCTCTGCAACACAACATGCTAAAATTGTTGATTGATAGTCATCGTGAGACATCATAATGAGTAACTTAAAAGCAAAATAGTCATGTCACTGAAGGTTGAGCACACGGGTTGGCTAGTGCAACATTTCTATAATGCAAGATTCAGGGGAGGGGGCTGGGAACAAACAGAAATACGTTCTAAATCGGGCCATATTTCTGAAACCACCTTACATGACTTAGGAACTGATTTCAGGTTTGAGGATCGGTTACTCATCACAAACATGATAGATGTCCCGTCCACCTTATTACAACTTACAAATGCCATGGGATATAAAGCACTTGTAATTAGGCGGATGGGATATCCGTCACGTTTGTGATGGAGTAACCCGTCCCTGAAACTCTCTGTCTGCCAAACTGGAAATATGGACCATGGAGTCACAAAAAAATGCCTAATTCCACGTAGACGGGTTATTGTCTACTTCTATCCATGATATTGGCTGAATATAGTTTTACAAACATTAGTTCTGTCAACTATTTTAGAGTCCTAGTGTGGTGGAGTTTAGATCTTCATAAGTAGGTTTAGAAATGTTGTATTGCGACAATATTTTGCGTATTGACCTGTTCGTGGATATGAATTAACCCTGGGCGAAGTACTACGCTACGCTCGCGTAGTTTGCGAAGTTTGCGCTACTTCGCACTACGCGAATTGCACGTAGCACAGTGCAAACACGCGTAGCGTAGCGGTCATTTTTTGCTTGCTCGCGGTCCTCAACGTCAAGTTGGCGACCGCGAGCAAGCAAAATGACATCCCGGCGATACTTTTTCTCGTTCGCGATCAGCAACATCAAGTTGCCGATCGCGAGCGTGGAAAATAAACCTCCGGCGAGATTCTCAACGCGGGAGGTCAGGTTTCTCATTGCGAGTGGTTGCGAATGCTCGCGACCGCTCGCGATGAGAAACTACCAGTCCGCGTTGAGAAAGCTGCCGCTCGAGTAGAAATCTACTCGAGCGGCAGAAAACGATCGCTTGCACTGTGCAAGATGCGGTTTGCACTGATTGCACAGTGCGGACAAGCATCCGGCACTGTGCAATCAGTGCGAACAGCATTTTGCACAGTGCACTACGCAGTTCGCGTAGCTCGCGTAGTGCGAAGTGCACTTCGCGTAGCTACGCGTAGCGCTACTACGCGGACTACGCCCAGGGTTAATATGAATACACTCATTTTTAGCTTTCGGCATGTCATTTTTTTATTTTGTGCTACCCTGTTGTTTAAAAAAAAGTGAGTGTATCCCCTCTGCCCTTCAATTTAGAAAGGTTAAAACCAATCTGCCATTCGAAAATGGCCTCACAACTCTAGAGTGTAAGGCCAAAAAACGGTGGCCATATTAACACTACAGTCTGATTGCTGCAATTGAATATAGTAAGAGGCGATATCTTTGTACTTAGTGCATTTGGCAGCATTTGAATTAAAGAGTTATGTGTGATCTTTGTTTGGACAGTGCAAAAGTCATTTTAAGCTTTACTTCAATCAGCGTCTCATGGAGCAAATTATGAATTATGCGGCACGTCTGATGTCAGGCCCAGATAAATCCTTCAGATACATTTCGACAAATTTAAGAGAGGGAAAATCCCAAAAATAGCAGGATGTTATTTCCCATGTTGCAGCCAAACTTTTAATGGGCCATAATTATCAGAATAACCTCTGTGTTAGATTTTTTCGTGTGCGATAATTAACACACAGGAAACTGGCCACTCGTAATGAGGGCTCTGTAGTGTAACTTAGCACATCCAGTGGCGTAGCTAGGCCCTAGGCCGCTTGTGGCGGCTCCTGCGTTTGCAGCCTGCGGCGGCCTAATCGAAGAGCGCAGGGGGGGGGACCTGGAGGCTGGCGAGACGGCCGCAGTTAACAGCGGGGGGGGGCACCCGCTGCCCCCAAAACTCGTGCTGCCTGGGACGGTCTGCCCCCACCTTCCCCTAGCTACGCCACTGAATTAGTGCCGCCGGGAGTTGCCTAGTCTCACCATTCACTGACCCTAGCCTATGGGATCAGCAGCAAATGCATTTAGTTACCCCAATCAATCAATCAATCAATCAATCAGTCAGGATTTGCAAAGCGCAGCTGCTTCACCCGTGAGGGTTTTGAGGCGCTGCCCCAAACTCCTGTGAGCAGCATAATGCCCCGGGCACCACCATAAGCCCCTAAACAATGACACACAACACTGTAAAGAGAGGGTGCAGATAGTAAGGATGCTACAGGCCGTAATGTAAGCATGGAAAATCTGCTATACGACAGTTATTAATGCACAAAAATACCCCACAACGCCACTGCCTTAGCTGCGCTGATTACAGCTAAGACACTGCAAAATGCCTCATCAGTTGGTGACACCTCTTAGGTTATAAATGATGGGTTGAACCCTCCATTACCTATATCTTGATTTGGTTTTGGCTATTTAGAGAGGAATTGTGCAGCGAGGAACTTCTAGACTGGAGATTTATATTGTGTTCAAGCTTCTTCACAGCCTAATGCGGCTCAAAAGATATTATTTAAAAAAGTCAGTCATACTTTTATGATTTGATTTTGAAGGAAAAACAAATTAAATGCACAGCCCCACATTTCAAGGTCTGTGAAATTCTCGAGTTCCCTGGACATTTCTTGAGCTGCAAACTGATGAAATGTTCAAGTGAGAACTAGGGCCGGACTGGGAACCCAAAGCAGCCCTGCCAATTTTGTCCGACCAGCTCCCGGGAGGCAGTTGCGGCTCCTCCGCTAAGGTGGGAGAGTGTCGCCGCACTGTTCAAAAGGAAAAATACAATGATAATAAGGTATTGTTATTATCATTGTATTTTTCCTATGGAAGAAATGGCTTGTGGGGTGGGACTGGGCAGCGCAGGGGGAGGAGTGGTTTGCACTCCCTAAGTGCGCAGGACTGCTTGGCCGGCCCTCTTGAACCGGCCAAGCAGTACTGCGCACTTTGCATCTTCCCCACCAGGCTGCATTACACAGCCTGGTGCGGAACATTCAAAGCCTCCCTGTCCCCGTCTGAGGGCTGAGCCACGACACTCAGACCAATCACAATGCTGCATTGCAGCATTGTGTTTGGCTCAGGAGAGCCTGTGTGCCTGGGTGCTTTCTGCTGCTGATGCCGGCCGAGATTGGAGACTGGAAGATGATGAAGACGGAGGAGAGGCGGCCGTCCAGCCGTTTCAGGTAAGTCCTATTGTTTTTCCATTCGCCCTCCCCACCCTTCACCCCTCCACTCCCATCTGGGAGCAGCCGCTACTGCCTGGAAGGGGGGTTGCAGGGGGACGTGCTAGTGAGAATCACTGCTGCTGCTTTTGTTACTCGGGGCACATACTGCAGCACCACTGCAAAAACGGCCCCCAGTAACAAACCTGGCCCCACTGCGGCAAAACTGGCCCCCACCCTTCCAGCCACCTGTGAGACGCCTGATGCCCGATACGGCCAGTCCGGCCCTAGTGAGATTTGACTGAAAATAGGGAATTACAGCTGACTCGGGTGCGCTAATTGATATATGTAGTGATTCCCCATTAGTTAGGGAAGGGTAACTCGGAATACCACAGAAAGGTCATTTTGCAAAATAATTGAAACTCGTTATATTGGTAATTTTGAGTTAAAACTTACAGGCTGAATAGGGAATTACAAGATTCATGGGAAACTAACGGGTGCCCTTTCCTTTTCTTCCAAACATTTGACATGGTACAGCAGGTGAAGTGAATAAGTGAAAACAGAACAGATAATAATTTAATACATGAAAGAATAATAGCAGAAGCAACGATCTCGCATGACATTCCCCCTCAATGGCTGCCATCTTGCAATGGGCCAGTATTCCTTCATCTCAGACGTGGGAATTCCTTTGTGGGAGTTGTAATCGGGGTCTTAAACGAGACTGCAGTAAAGTTCAATTTAACTTTCATGGACTCCATTGCGAATGTGACAGGAATACCCTTCCAGTATTAATGCACCAGAAAATACAGATACCACAGGTATAGGTACTTTTGGAGTACATGAATACTCTGGTATTACCTACATGCCTGGAAACTGGACTGAATCGAAAGTTGCATAAATCTTGGAATGGAGTCTCTGAGGGCATCTCAAATATACAACACTTTGGGGTATATTCACAAGAACGTGCGATAAACATTGCCAAAATAGCTTACCGCAACTTCTCACATCGCAGTCCATCGCGGGAAAATAACGCCGTGTTAACGTGGCATTCACAACACGGCAATACCGTGCGATAATCGCACGAGAACGCGTCAAATGTCCGCGAAACAACTACCGCGACGGCGATAAAAATGCAAACCCCAACGCAAAAAAAGTTGCGATGGGTCCAACTGCGATAAAATCTGTGTGATAACTAGCGAGAGGCCAGCAAGTCCCACGCGTCATGCGAGGAAAAGCACAAGAAAAGCACCCAAAAAGATCACACCAAAAACCAGAGGAACCGCGGAGCACCAAGGATGCACCCGGACCGAGTGCAGAGGACAACGTGAAGCCCACAGGACCCACGGAGGCCCAGCCAGGAAGCCAGGTGTCGTGGAAGGGCAATGAGAAGAGGGCGAAGAGGACGGGGTACAGTGTGCAGGAAACCCGGATCCACCTCATGGATGAGATAGAACACCACCACCAACTGTAAGTCACCTCCAACGTGTCATTGGCAAAAAAGACGCTGAGATGGCAGACCATCTTGGACTATGTGAATGCTGTTGCCGCGCCGAGGAGGACAATGGAAGAGGACAAGAGGCGCTGGAATGATGTGAAGGGCAAACCCAAAAAGGAACTCGCTGCCAACATGAAAGCAGCAATGCACATTGGAGGTGGGGGGCCAGCAGAACACCAGGAGCAGGATGAAATGGAGAAAATGGTGGCCACAGTCATCAGTCAGACAGGAGCAGAGGACCCGAACACTGCTCAACATGACCTGACACAACATCAATAGGGTGAGTACCTACCAGGGAGTGGGGGGACGGGGGGAGATGGGCACAATGGCACACATGCACAATTAAGCAGAGCACACTGCACACCCACAATGACTCCGGATCATGTCCCTGATCCCCCTGGAACACTGCAGCACACACACAAACACCAAGTAGTCCCACCTCCACCATGTGCCCAAAGGGGCCCCCAACCAACACATCACCAATCACACAACCAACACATGCACACGTGCGAAACCCAGCGAAGATGCGTATCCGTCAGCCACACTGACAATGCAAGAGACACTACAAGACGAGTATCATGGCTGCAGTCCAACTATCATGTCAATGTGTAGGCCACGACACTGATGCAGCTGAGTGTGGGCCAGAACCGCAAGGTGCAGGTCACACTCGGACACATCCACGTGCACAAAAAACCCCTGACGTCAACTACACATCCGCCTACCGACCATGACCACGAGTCACAACACGACAAAGGGCACAATTCACTCAAGTCAGCAACATCTCAGCACTGTAGACGCACAGAAGTGAAAGGCACACCGCCTGAAAGGGATGAGTGGCAGCCAATTCAGAGCTGCAGGGGCGACTCAGCCACAGTGCAGCATACACACATAAGAATAAGAGCACCCCAACATTGTCAACAATGTGGTACATACTGCAACACTTCCACAACAGAACACAGGACACAACTGGTGCCGCATGCGTGCACAAAATGGCCAAGCACATCTGGCATCGCAGGAATCTGTGACATGACAATGGACGAGTACAACCTGTAACCTGTATCAGTTTTATTTACACATGCAGTGCCAGTGGACAATTTGTACTGTCCCATTATTGTACAGGACGGACACAAAGTGTCGTGCTCAGGTGAA
Source organism: Calotriton arnoldi (assembly GCA_963921515.1). NCBI lineage: Eukaryota > Metazoa > Chordata > Amphibia > Caudata > Salamandridae > Calotriton > Calotriton arnoldi. The sequence continues at coordinate 199,326 of CAWUFW010015752.1, read as the reverse complement.
GAAATTGCCAATGAGGGTGTTCCTACGGGCTATTCCTGCTGCAGCTGCAGGGGGGCGTGAGCCACCTGCCCCATCGTCCTCATCATCGTCCAGTGCATCTGGCACTGGGATCCATGGGGCATTGGAGCGCACACAGATGTTGTGCAAAACACAACATGCAACGATCATCTTGCACACAATGTCTGGCCTGTACTGGAGCCTTCCACCTGTGATGTCCAGGCACCTGAAACGTGACTTCAACACGCCAAATGTGCGTTCCACGATGCTCCTGGTGCGTTTGTGGGACGCATTGTACTGCCTCTGGGCATGTGTGTTCGGGTCTCGGAGGGGTGTCATCATCCAAGTGCAGAGTGCATATCCCTGATCACCTGTGACAGTGCAGAGAGAGATGAGTCAATAGGTGGTTCAGCATGATGTGTTGGCAGGCACACTAGTCCAGTGACGCCTGTGCTGGCTGTGCGTGGGGTGAGTGTAAGACAGCCCCCAGGGAGTGTCTGGTGCTGGCAACAACTACAATAGTCATCACTCAATCAGAAGTTCAAAGTACAAACAGCAAGGGACCATGACTTGAGGTGCACAGAGTTAGTGGCCCCGGATGCACAGCGGCCGGCACGGGCACACCGCCATGGGACGGTGACTTGCGATGCACTGGGTTAGGCCCATGAGAGCTGAGCGGGTCCTCGTAGATGTCCAAGGTGACTGTCGCTGAGTGTATCGTGGGACAGTGGAAGGTGTTCCCCCAGGGCATGATGCAGAGGGCACAACCAAGCAGCAACAGGCAACATGGGGGATATGAATGGCACAGACTCATGCCACACACCAAGTCCGTACCTGCCAGATGATGAGGACGACAACCCCCATGCCACAGACTCAGACGCCACCAAAGTTCAACCAGAGAGTGACCATGACTCACGGCGCACGGAGTCATTGGCACCAGGGCTGCAAGGGGATGCAGTCTGCGATGAGGCATGTACATTGGTGTAAACTCAGCCATTCAGAAATCAAGACCCAGTCACAAATGTGGGACCTACTTGACCGCAGTGTCGGCTGGTGGCAGCGGTGTGCGTGGGCCAACCGCAGTTCAGCCAGCACCTCCTGGAACTCCCACACACGGCGTTGGAATGTCATGTGGCGATGACGTGTGGCTCACGGAGGCTGAGGCACCAGAGCTGAGCATGTGTGCAGCCTGCGACGATGCCGTGCCCTGGCTGGTCCCGCCTTGATGTGATTGGTGTGAGGACGGCTGGCCCGCAGTGCATGCCGGAGCCAGTAGTCTGCAGGGGCCCACAAACACGTGTCGCCGGGTTGCGTGGAACAGGGTTAGTGGCACCACGTGTCGCTGGCTTGCGTTGAACTGGGTTAGTGGCACCACGTGTCGCCGGCTTGCGTTGAACAGGGTTAGTGGCACCACGTGTCACCGGCTTGCGTTGAACAGGGTTAGTGGCACCACGTGTCGCCGGCTTGCGTTGAACAGGGTTAGTGGCACCACGTGTCGCCGGCTTGCGTTGAACAGGGTTAGTGGCACCAGGTCAGTTGTTGCTAGTGTTTGGTCACCTCCGTAACGAGGATCCGGCTTTCATCCGGACTGAACCGCATCTTCCTCTTACTCCTCTCAGTGCGTTCACTGGTATGGACTCTGCCATTCATGAATCACGACTAAGTGCTGGATGTGGGACCTACTGGACCGCAGTGTGGTCCGTGGGCAGCGGTCAGCACGGGCCCACAGACACGTGTCGTGTGCTTGTGATGCAGACTTTGGCTTCACTGATCGGAGGGAGTATAGTGATGTGGACGCTGCCATAGACATTTGGTCACTGCCATTCAAGGCTCAGTTCAATATGTGCCATCAACTGGGCCGAAGTGGACGCCGGTGGGTATGTAAACAAAAAAGGAGTGCTGCCTGCATCGTGGAGGCCAGCAATGGTCTGATGTGGCTGCCAAGGTCGCGGGCCTGGGGCTTGGAGCTTGCACCGGCACGTGGTGGGCCCTCTTTGACACACGCCGGTGTCGGCAGGTGAGCGGAGCGGCCTTGGTGCGCTGGGGCAGGCAAGACGGGTCTTGGGACCAGCGGCCTGGGGTGCAGCAGGCGCACAGGGTCGCAGGCCCCGCCGGTCACGGCGTCGGCCTCGTGGTGGGCTGAGAAGCGCCGCCCTGGCAGACATGTTGGCCATTCCGGAAGAGAACCACGCCCAGAGCGACGGGGTTTTTATTCACACCCCTACGCAGGCCTGGCGTACGCAGGGCCAACCCACTCCGCCAACGCCTACAGGGGGGATGTAACGAGCGACACTTCCGCGTTCTACCCCACAGCCTGTGGTGACATGGTAGTGTCCACTGGCCACTACACTCCATGCACCAGCAGTTAATGTCCACATGGCCATTTCCGTGGTTTGCACGCTCAAGTCTGTCCAGCACATCCACGCCACACTTGTCATTGGGTAGGTTCTCATTCATTAGTCTCTTGCCTCCTTCGCACATGCCTGCTTCCAGCCTCTCCACACATTCTGCTATTGTGTGGCTGTGGTGCCATGCCGTAGCTGGGTTGTGTACATGGCAAGCCCAGGTTCCCAATAGAGTTGTGTTGTCGTGTCTGGTCGGTGGGCATGTTGTGTGGCATATTGCATGTAGTTTTGCTGCGTGCCCATTCCCAGAGTCGTGAGTTGCATGACTGTGGAGTTGAGGTGTGTGGTGTGTTCATTTGGTACTTACCAAGGAGCAATGCATTTCCATAGGTGCCATCCTGGAAGCGCTGGTTGATGATGGACTGTCGGAAGATGAATGAATCATGCACACTGCCTGGGTAGTTGGCCACAACATTGGTGAAGAGTCCCCGGTGGTCCACTATTGCCTGCACATTGATGGAATGCATGTGCTTTCTGTTGCGCTAGTGGTGTGCAGTGTCGGCAGGGGGCACAAGTAGGACATGTGTGCAGTCAATAGCCCCCAACACGTGGGGGAATCCAGCTATGGCGTAGAAACCTTGCTTGGTCTCCAGCTGCTCCTGCGCAGTGTGGGGGAATTGAAGGTGCTGGGGTACCAGGCTGATGATGGCATCCAGGACAGGTGCGATGAACTTGGATAGGGCTGGCTGTGAGACTCCTCCGACTTTGGCAGTTGTGGGTTGGAAGGTACCAGAGGCCAACATGTGCAGCACAGCCAGCAGCTTTGTCTGCGGAGGGATGTTGGTTGTCCGCTGTGTTGGTACCGTCAGCCTGTGGGCGATGTGGGTCAGGATGCGGAGGATTGTTGTCCTTTTGAGCCTGTAGTGGGCAATGACCTCCTCTGGCGTTAAGTCTGTGAGGCTGGTGCCTCACAGACTTAACTGGGGGGGGGGGGGCAGGGCGGGTCCGGGGGGTGGTGGCGGGCCTGGGGGGCGGTGGGTGTTGTGGCCCTCTTGGGTCTCCGAGCTGCATGATCAGTAGCTCCATGGCGTCAGTTGGTCTTCAGGTGTGGCTCTGGTCTGGGCTCCCTTTCAGACTGCAGGTGGTCGTCCCGCTTAGCACCAGCAAAAGGCAGGTGTTAAATACCTGCTGCTACCGCGGCTTATTGCCTGTTTTTGACTCGCATCGCAGATCTGGCTGTCTGTTGTGAATCGCGCGGTGTTGTCTTTTCGTGTGTTTTTGCACGGACACGCCTATTCTGCATCTCATTAGCGTTAGTTGGTGGCGTCGACCGTGGCGATGTTTTTTGCGGCAGCTATCGTGGATTATGTGGTGATGTAGGCAGTTAGCACCAGCTTGTGAAAGGGGCGGTAATTCTATCGCCACTTTTGCTGCGGTAAAGTGCCGATAACTCGGCGATAAGTCCTTGTGAATATGCCCCTTTGTCCACTGGTGAACCCTGCTGATGTTACATAATTTAATGTCTGTTAACACTTTCTAAAGTACCATTCACATCTGGAGTATTAATCGCAAATGCAGCTTTAATGTTCGGTAATGTAATGCAACTAAAACATTTAACTTCATTAAGAAAAACCCGTTTAAATACATATTTAGAAAATATGCTCCTAAATTGTTCAACACTCTTTTAGAATAGACTTCATTTTTTTTAACATGATTTGGATGGTGACGAGACTCTGCTTTGCTGTGCAAGGAGCAAATAATACTATGGCAACCCCATTCTTATAGAAAACCCTCTTTATCAGAGAAGGAATGTCATTTAAGAACAGTAAGATAACACCTTGTTTTTCAATGTATTGGCAATACAAAAGCTTCCCCTGTGTGACCTGTCGCCTGATTGTTCCCATTGCTGTGGGAATTATGGTTTGTAACCCTACTCTTAAGAAAAAGTTAAATTATTCTTCGGAACAATTGCTTTCACAAGGCACTTGGCAGATTTCAGGTAATCTTCTGCATACTCTGCGGTATGTGCCAAGAGGGCTGCTTCAGGTCAGGCAAGCACTACCGGCTCTCTAGAGCTCTTATTGTCCAAGGGAAGCATTCCAGGGCAGTACTCCAGTAAAGTATTCAATTGGCCTGGATCACGGCTTTTCTGAAGGAGAATAGTGTTACAGGAAGTATTTACCAGTGCAGCCAGATGTTCCCAATGTAAGCTTATTACTGGCTTCTTTAAAAGGACTCAGAACACTGTATTGGAAACAGTGAGGTAAGCAAACTATCAACGCGCTATGACGCAGTTTATGGAGGAAGCATGGGCTAGGGTTTTTAAAAGGTTTCGAAATCAGTCAAAAAGGTCTCTGGTTAGAGTAAGTGCTCTGTAAGCTGTGAAGCAGTGTAAGACCATTCCAGTGTAAATCAGGATTCCTCCTGATTCTTCAGGTTTGAAGGACTGAATTTCTCTGCTCGAAAATTGTTAATATTTTATACCTGTTGTATACCTTTGTCTCTAGTATATTAAAGATGTGCTAACTAATATGTTAACTAAAATATACATAAAATATATTAGCAAGGAGTAGTTGTCACCAACAATGGGACTTGTCAGTTTTTTTTCGTCTCAAAGACTTCTTGTGGTTTACAAAAGTCTCTTGTACTTTGACGTACAGTTATCTTTGTTGGTTGCCTCCAAAGAAGCGTCCGCACATAATTTCTTCAGCAGAAAAACTGTTTTAAAAATAATGGAATGTTTTGAACCACCGAGGAATCTAACTATTTCAGACTTAGGGCCTGATTACGACTTTGTTGGTGCGGCGCTAGGTCCCCCCTGCTGCTGCACTACCAAAGCCGTGGTCGGGCTGCCTGCCTGATTAGGAGTTTCCTCCTGTCAGGCAGGCTTTTTTTGGGGAGGGGGGGGGTCCCACGGCGGTGCCTCTAAAAATGGGCGCCTCAATGGGAACACCAAAAAACAGTTCCTGCACGTGCAGAAACTAGGGTGCATGCACACAGGGGGGGGCACATGTTGTGCCCCCCCTGCATGCACCCCAGGGCACAGTGGCACAAGGGGGGCGTTTGTTTCCTCCCCGGCAGGGTTTTCATGGAGGATGATCTACCATGAAAACCATGGCAGGGAGGAAACTCATAATATGCTTGGCGGGACTGCGGCGGTCCCGCCAAGCACATTGATGCCTCCTGACCGCCGCACCACCACCATGGGACGGTGGTTCGCTGGCTGCTGTGGTGAGGCAATGGCGGTCCGACCACCCTAATCATAATAGGGCAGTCGGAAGACCGCCGCTGCCGCACCCTCACAAGTCTGGCGGTCCCTGGGCCGCCAGACTCCTAATCGGGCCCTTAATCTACCTTGAGTTTATTCCAAAAGAAGATCCATCATGAGTTGACAGCATGCTAGTGACTTGGGCCTCTGAGTGGGTTGCAAAAGCACTGTGGCAACTAGTATAGGATATGCTTAGGATAAGACAGTCAAAATATCGTACCATTTTAAAGGAAACCATGACACAGCTATCAGGTATATAGAATCTACTTTCTTGTTAAACAAGTAAGTGGTAGCCATGGGTCTTTTAACTTGGACACCTAATGAAAGAGACAATTTTAAAGTGAAAACAACTTATAACAACCTAGGAAGCAGTGCTGGGAAACTCTGGTGAAAATTTTAACACCCTCGAGGAGTAGTTCGTATTGAGCTCAATGGTTTGAACAATCAAAGGCCTACAAAATGCACAATGTAATTTATCAGTTTTGCAAAGTCTTCCTGTGCTCTGGGTACCCCCAAACTTTTTTTGCTGGATGGTACTGGTGGTAACTGACTCTGACTGACCCTGGGCTCTGCCTAACCATGCCCTGGGCCAGTGCAATGCTGAAGACACACTTAGAACACAGTGAAAACACCTACATACACTAGGGTACACTATGGGATAGGGTACCCCTATGATTGGCATGACTTCCCCTATAAGGCCCTAGTACTTATTAGGGCAGGGGGATTGGAACTACCTTTATGCCCCTAGTATATAATAGGGCATGGTAGTTTAAAGGCCAGCAGCCTTTCTGCACTTGCATGTGCGCACTGCTGAAGCTTAAGATCAGTTTAAAAGTAGCCCTGTGTTGCAGGACTGCTTTTAAAATGCAAATTGTGCCCAAACTCGACTTTTTGTTTGGGGCATGTAAAAATTGATAAACTACAATGTTTGGGCATATTAGGTACCCCCAGAGACTCCCCTAGGTGTCCCAGGGGTGGGGGGTCAGTACTGATAAGGAAAGTCCTTATAGAAAGGTTTTTATATGCCCTGGGGTTAGTGAAGTTGCACATTTCACTCCCCACATTGTAGTAAAGTGCTTCCCAAAATCGACTTTTGTACTAGGAGCACTGTGAAGTGAGGATCTGCAATATTTTGATATATTCGGAATCCCTAAAGTCTTTCATAGGTGTACCAGGGGTGGGGGGGTCCTGTAGGTATACGCAGGGTCCTTATAAAACATGTTTTAAAGGCCCTGGTATTGGAGAAAGTGTCCAGTTCATTTTTCCATTGCAGATCCCCAGCCCATAGGTTAACATTGGAAGAAGTTATTAATTAATAACTGGAGAAGGGAAAGTCATAGAAGTAGGATTAAGCAACTGAGTAGAATGATAATGATAAATCCAACAATATGGTGTTGTTGAATTTATTCTAAAATGTACAGACAAGAATTTATAAGACTTTCTTGTCTGTAAACCAAAATTCAGCACTCTAGTGCTCTGCCTTGATTGGTCAGAGATAAGTGGATTAGCCTGGCTGCTTTGGAGAGGTGATAAATGACCACTGGGGTTAGGAAGCCTTTCTGGGAGGAGAGTTTGCTGGACATAGGAATGCCAGAGCCAGGGGGAGAGGTAGTAAATAATGCTCTTCAAGAGAAGGAGGAGACAAGCTGGAGAAACCGGTTTCATTTACACCGCTCCCCTCTGCCCCACAGCCAGATGGGGGGGATTAAGGAGGAATTCCCAGATGTAAGGGGAGTGGACCTATGCAAATGAAGCTATCCTGTAGGCTGGTTTAGTTAGTTCTGCTCCCTCTGCTGGAAAAAAGCCATAATGAATGTTGGAGAAATGGTGCTCTCTGGGAGAAAATAATGCCACACTTTAGAGGATGTGGTCATACTCTGGGGTGTTGCCTCGCACCTCATTGGACAGGAGTGATCTCCTGCTTGACCCAGAGAATTTGGAATAAGTATCTGAGAGGGACAGAGCCTCCCAGATCTGCTGCTTGAAACTTGAGAGAACAAGGATCCCCGCTGAGGAGTTTGATTTGCAACAACCAGGCCCTGCACTCTGAAGATTGCGCCTGTTGCACCATCTGGAAGTACAGCCCTGTAAATTATCTTGCTTCAAAAGGACTAAATATTGGACTCCCTGCAAGCCACAGGTTAACAGAGCTCACCTGGACCATCACCACCACGGATCTCCCGCCTAGACAAACTACCAGAGGATTTGTAAGAGTTTAGTCCAAGTGGATTGTGGGAACTGAAGTGTCAAACTTTCATGGACCATCTTGGAGATTCTAGACCCTTGGAGTAAGTTGTGGACACTTTGGGACTGTTTAGGGAACTTCAGGAATAAGTTCCGGAAGTTTGGAGAAGTTTGGAGCAACTTTGGAAAAAAGCTCCATAAGTGGACCGACTCAACCTGGCCAGCCAAGCCGGCGACCCTCAACTGCGAGCCCGCCTGCTGTCCAGGTTCGTCCCGCTGAAAAGCTACGGAGGTATGACTTTCAGAGTTTGACCGGGAGTAGGTGGAAACCCAAGCTGGTGAACCATCACCGAAGCTGACCTGGTGAAGAGCAGCGAGGGACCCCTAAAGAAAAAGCTACGTAAAAGTTTCTAAGTCCGACTGTAGAAAAAGCGACCGGGACCAACCTCTAGAACCAAGCCGCCCACCATCAACCGCGAGCAGGCCTGGATCCCTGGTCAGTCCCGCTGTAAAGCTTCCATAAGGTTGACCAGGAGCTCGTCGCAATATTTAAGCTGGCGAACCCCCACCAAATCCTGACTGGCTGAGAGCTTCGAGGGACACCGGGAAGAAAAGCTCCACAAAAGTTTCTAAGTCAGAAGGTAAAAACTTTGACTGAGCTCTATTGCAAGGGGTAGCCGCAAAGGGCTCCATTGCGGTCAGCCTGAAACTTTGACTTTGACCCGGTCTAGCGCGACCAGATGTCCCAATAGGCGCTATCTGTTTCTATGTGCTATATAGTGCTAACTCTTTAAAAATTCATATCTCCGTTTCCCTGCATTGGATTTTTTTTCGTGTTGGTGTCATTTTAAAGATAAAAATATTTCCTATTTTTATAAATTGGTGTTGGAGCTTTATTTGTGTTGTGTTTTAATTATTTACTGAATTGGTGTTTTTAAATGCTTTTTTAACCTGTCTTTGAAGTTAAGCCTGCCTGCTCGCAGCCAATCTACCAAGGGTTGAGCATGGGAATAATTTTCTGAGACCTGTACTGAGCCCTATATTGTGGTAGAGGCCTTATTGCCAGGGGCAGCTATACATTTGCCTCAACTAATAACCCACTTTCCAACAATCAGTCAAAGCAAAATAATGCTCATGGCAAGAGTTTATTAAAATATTCAAGAACAGTAAATTATTGAGTTTTCTATGTCTGGTTTCTAACAGATTTACATACTTCATACACAGCCATGTCACTCACCAACAGCACAATTACAGATTAATTGTATGTGCTAGTGCATCCAATAAACAGACTCAACTACAACTAATTTCTCTCCAATTTCTTTACAGGTACTGTTGCATAAAGCAGTTATTGGTAAACTGGGAAATATACAATCAGAAGTCCTGATTCTACGAAGTTGTGAAATGAGGGAGAGGTTGACTGCATCAATGCATGAGGTTCAGGATCAAGGTAGGATTGACAGTATTTCATTGAAGAGGAAATATGGGTAGCGGTTTATTATTGTTGTTATGATTGGCTTACTTAGGAAGTCACTATCGTTTACACCAGATTCTAAATCTGGTAACTCACTGCTATGATGTAGCAACAGTTGATATCAAAACTCGTTTCCCACTGTTGTTACATCATGAATGCGATCAAGGCCAGGCTGACAAAGCTCCCTGAGAGCCTTGGCAGCACAGCACTGCTTGTCTGCTTTGACTGAAAACAGAAAGCACAGCTGCATGTGAGGGAAGGAAGTCAGGAAAGCTGGTGGAGGCTGGATAAGAATGGCAGGTGAGGTGTTTGGTTTTTAACATCTTGGTCAGGGGGGAGATGCCATGTTATGAACCCATTACTCATCTGCCCCTGTGTAGCAATTGAGAGCAGGGGCATATGGTTTTGGCAGCCATGCATAACCTAAAAATATAGATTGGTTAAAAGTGTATTACAGAGATGTTTTTCACCTAGGGGGTTCTGAGTGACATCATAGACAACGCAAGCTTCACTCTCGTTGTCTATTTGATGTCACTCAGAACCCCTCGGTGAAAAACATCCCTTTAATTCACTGTTAGCAATATATAATTCTATATGTGAATGTCAAAATGTAATATAAATGACTTTCGTGCATTAAGGATTAGCAGGCAGTTCAAAATCTACCCTTGAGAACTGCTGTGGGGACTATATTTCTAATAGAATATCCTAATATGATTAAAAAATACTTATATAAAAAGAATACATTCCATAAGTCAATTCAAGGTCTCACCAAGAAAGGGAAGTGCTCCAGAATTTATTACTGTCAAGAAGATAAACAGACTTTATACATTTTTAAGTCAGATAAATGAGAATCCCACTGGGACAAAACACCAGTGCAATACAGATTATGAGATGCAAAATGCAATTCTGTCATTTAGTTCTATATTTTAGTGCAAAATACGTCCTCGAGATTTTTATTTTGAGAATTTATTTCTTGCTTAAAAATACTGCAAACAACAAAACCACTGGGAACAACAGCCACTCATGTGCTGTTATGACAGTGCATTTGTGGTAATTATTTTACCACAAATGGCATGTTCGCAGTTGAATGATGTGGAATTTTGCATAAGTGTAATGCAACATTCCTGAAATTACACAAACTATATGGACGTAATTTAAATTTTGCCTAGTGGTGAGGAGATCTGAGAATTCACAATGAAGTCCCTGTTCTGCTTAGGAGGCCTGTAGGTAGATTAGATGGAAGACGGAAGTTTGAGTTGCAGTGAAGGGGAATTAGCATGTCAGGAGCTACATGAAGGCCAGTGGCACTTAGGATATGTGATGCCGTTGCACTGAACCATGTTTCTATGATGAAAAAGGTGTCAAGCTTGTCATAGGTGGTGAGGCCTATGATGTCTGATGTGCGGAATATTGAAAAGCCAGCGTTCAGGAGTGTGAGTTGGAATGTGTGTGGATACAAGGACAGTCATTGAGCACACATTGCTATGGAAGGGAAGATTCAGATGTCTACATTAGAGTGGTGGTGCCTTGCAGTATGTCCCCGAGATGGATTGCAAAGACATTACCCATTGCACAATGTGGCCTATCACTGCCACCTAAAAAGGACTTTCATTAGTCCCACATGAAGACAATTCAGATGATGAGGGTGACCCGCAACACCAAACACTCACCAGGATGCAGCAAGGGCAGCTGGAACAAGGACACACAGAACCAACTACTTCTATGGTAAAGGAATTCCATTTGAAATTAAATATTATTGACATTATAGGTCTGTCTGCAAAAAAATAAAAAAAATTCTGTTTAATCACAGGTTTGGACTTCAAAGAAAAGCAAAATAGTTGTCAAGCGTGACAGGTTCTCAGTGATGATTAGCTCTAACAATGCAAAAACAAATATGTATTAGGTCCTAATATCTGTATAATTAAACTTAATTTCTGCTTCAGCCCAAGGATTCTTTTTCAGTGGTGGACTCAGCACCAGTTCATTCCCTCTTTCTCACTGCAATGTCTTTGTGGTCCTATCGATATGATTGCCACAGACTCAATGCCTCTTCGCTTTCAAGTCCTTATTTTTCTTTTTCATCCGTATATTCTTGCTAGGTTTGCAGCATCTCTTTGGCTGTAGTAACCCACAACTGTCCCTTGGCAACAACATTGCTGCAGTGTGTCATTTCTCTCTGCATATTAACAGTCCTAATTGAGCGGATACCAGTGATGGTAGCCATTTTCTCCACAGCCATCCTATGGCCCTGCGATCAAGCATATTTGAGTTAGAATGTCATTGTGCAATACACCACATAATGCAGTATCAGCATCAGTAAGGAAATCCATGATGAGCTTGGAAACCCTGGTGTATGTAGGAGCCATCCCAGGTGAAAGCTACATTTGAATAAAATCATGGTTGTGGGACATGACAAGTGTGCTCTTCATAACAATATTGCGGACCGGTGATCTTATATGAACAGTACTACAAATCCCAGGATGCATTTCACTCGGCTCAGAGATTTATGGTTTTGATGTAACAATGGTTCTTGTGGCATGTGGCTCTTTACTGCACAACACAATCATCTACGGTGTAGGAATGTTAATTATGTTACAAAAAGTTAATGTTGTTTGTTATGTTACCACTAAAATGGTGGTGGATGGTTTGTTGCAGACATGTTTGTTTGACTCACTATTGTCACAGCCAACGGAATCCAGGTACCCTCTATGATCTCTTTCATCCTGGTGGGTTGTAGCTCAGTGCATGGTCCAAGTTCAGTGCCAGATGCTTCTCTTCTCATGTTGGTTAACGGCTTACCCCTGAAATACTAGTCATGCTGCCTTTTGTACATCTCTCTGAGCAGTGACTCCAACAGCATTTGTGCCTTCTTACAATCTCTGGAATACTCATCTATTCCTGTCCTCCAGGAATGTTAGGGATCCATTTCAGAATATCTTGTCATGGTTGGCTACAGTGCTACTCTGTTAATATTTCCAGCTCTTGATCATTGATTGAACTTTTGTTTTCGTTTTCTTCCTTCCTCTTCTCAATCTGCCACCTAGCTTGCCATTGCTAATGTTCTTCTCTCTTGTCTTAGGCTCATCTGCTCTCTTGTGTGTTTCAGTGTGGAAGGTTGGGTTACTTCCTATTTATGATGTAACACCAGTTGAGGTCAGTTGGCCATTTGCAATTTTCGACACCCCAATTCACAATTTTCAATCGAATTCACAACCTAATCGCAAATTGGAAATCATTAATTGCTATTTAAGACTCATGGGGGTATATTTATTTTAGAATTGCTGCTAACCAGATTTTGCTTGATTTAGCGGCAATTTTCTTAACGATGTCTATCGCCAAAAACTACCACCCTGTTATCGACGCATTTACAATATGTTGCTACATGGCGATAGTATCAGCTAGCCACGGCAAAAACTGCAGCTAACACTAGCGACAAGGCGATAAAATATTTGACGTTAGCAAAAGAAAGTGACGAAAGGCCAATTAGCGGCAAAACAAATTCACGTTAGTCAGCCCAACATCACTTTTCAGCCTCTAGAGGTAAAATTAGCATGTAAATAGACCTCTAGTGAAAAAAATAAAATACAAATAATGGAATGCAGAATGGAGCAGCCAGGGTCAAGTTCAGCACAGGTCAACAACCCCCCCCAAACCCTCCAACAGCCAGGATGACCAGCCAGAATCCCAGGGGAAGAGGAAATGCAGAATCAGGGCCTAATTTATGAAAAGTAGCGCTTTGCTGGGGAAAACCAGTGATGCAGCATTTTTCATCGTGCCATCCTTGCAACATCATGGCAGCCAATGCCTGGAAGCGAGGACAGTCTCTGGGCCTGGAGGCCTCGCTGGGCCTGCGTCTGAGACCCAGAGTAAAAGGCGACAGGGCAGTGGAGTCGCTGCGGCCTGACGGTAAAGGCGGGCCGCGTCGGGCCCAAGCCTGTGGCCCGTGGTGGTAGCCAATGACATGTCGGCGATCGCCCTTACCTGGTGGCGAAGTCTGGCAGGTCGCATGGAGACACGTTGCTGACCTGTGTGAGAAGACCGCCTGGCGCCCCTTGGAGCTGTGATCGGTATGTCATAAGGTTTCTGCACATACACAGAGCTATGCACAGGATAATGGGACCCCGGAATACAGTGGTTTGCCTACCATATACCGTAGCACCCAAAAACCCCAACCCAACTAGCTTAGCATCCCATTAGCACCCAAGTACTAATGTTTGGACAACCCAGAACACGGTATCTTTATCTCAGGACTCGCAGAAGCAAGAACACTCTTTCGTCACTCACTCGTACTTGTCCACAAGGTGCGTAGGAAGAGACACTGGATAGGTTAAAATGTTTATTCCAACTTACGTGCTCTAATGTACAGTACACGTGTCAGCACTAATAGCATAATGCATATGACTAATATAAGCAGCATGGTTACAATTCCATAGAATACAAACGGGGAAAGCATTTCATAACTCAGTGGATAAATGTCTAAATAACATTACCACCCTCCCAGTGCAGTAAGATAGTTTATTATAATAATAGAAGACCTCTGGGCTTTGACTAGCGAACCCCCATACCTCAGTCTCTAGATGCAGAATTACATCAGCAGGACATCATAGCTCTTCTCACTGAAAGGGATTTCTCCAAGTGTGTTAAGCGCTAGTAAACCACAGTATTAAAAGCATACCAAATTCTTCATGGCAATTGCACCTAATGTTATGTCTGGGTGCGCGAGACTGGCCATATCAGGAAGAACCAAAATACATTGTTATGCGACCTTGTACATGTTTGTGCAGACGGAGCCCAAAAAGGTGAACAACAGAAAATGCAGACAGTGCAAAAGAACTTGGCACGAGCAAAGGGCGAGGGGGGCCCGGCTCAGTGTAACGTGCGCAAAGAAAAGCAGCATGGCAGCCAGGCCTAGGCCAACATAACAAGGCAGGTAACAATCCACAAGACACCCTCCCCTGGTCAGTCCAGCGGCCAGGACAGAGGCCCATCAGAGGACAAACACAGCCGTTGGAGCACAGGGAGCGCCCAAACGGCGAAGGGCAGGTCAATCCATGAAAGTGTAAGTGCAAAGAAAAGCCATACCCTCCAGGAGTTCATCATTGGAATTGTCATAAAACATAGCTGCCATCCAATCCATGAGATCAAAAGAGCAGGAATGCTCCTCAACAAAGGGAGCATCCAGAAGCAATGCGGGACAGCTTGCGTGATAATTGAAACAGCTTCGTTGTAGGAGATCCTGGGCAGCCGCCCAGATATCCCATTGCGCCAAAATCCCCAGTGCAGCCGCACGCGCCATACAGCCAGCAACGGAACAGTCCTGCTCATGGGCCTCTAAGGGACCCATCAACTGAACAAAATCCGGAACAGACAATGACGAATTGGAGAGGCAATAATCCAGAGTCCAGGTGAAAGGACAGCGGACACAAGTCATCACAGGTTGCACGCAAGTGAAATACGCAAAGCGAAATGAAAGAGTATATGACACACTCAGTGTCGCCAATGGCAAGACACCAAAACCGGCCAAAAGGCGCTCACGGAGCAGCTGGAGGCGTTCTGGATCGAGCAGGTCCCATCGGGGAGCAGCCATTGCGCAGAAAGCAAATTAAGAGCAAGACACCAGCCGCTAAAGCGAGGATCAATGGGAAACCGCCAAAGACACTGGAAAAAATAGAATGTATGAAAGCCGGGATGGCACCAAAAATAGTTTGGAAGGAGGACACCAAGCCCGACCCCACGACCTTAAAAAAGTGTACTAGGCCTTCAGTGTTAGATGCGTTAAAAATACGATGTATTAACTCCCCAAAATGTTGGGGGAGATTAGTGTTTAAAAGGGCCTGTATTTCACTGTGGGTACTCGCCACCTGGAGAATGAATGTCTCCCGGGCGGACGTGAGCATAACTTCCTCATTTAATAATAGTGCCTTTATTCTGCTCAGTCTATTGAAATCTGCTTCCATGGTAGGGATGGAAGGCCAAATAGAGATATCAACCTTGCCATGAGGGGGAGGAAAAAGCACATTTTTGCAGCAGACAACCCTGTGCGAAACTGTTACAATATAAGGAATGCCAGCCTGCAGGCCACAACAGTTTTCGTTATTTAAAAGTAAATAACTACCATTGGAAAGGAGAGTGAAAGTAGGAGAAATAACAGGAGCAGGAATACCTTTCAGCACACAAGCAAGATTAGGAGCGGAAACGCTACATGAGCCATGCAATTTAATGTGTTTACAAATAAGCGAATGACCCATAGTCGAGTCGCAGTACTCCCCCGTGAGAAAGACTTCCTTGCCGTCCCGAAGGCATTTATACATGAAAGGCAAGGACCAGAGTTCATGCAGGAAAGCACTGCCCAAGGGCCGGTAACGGCCCACAGGATAATGTTTCATGCACAAGTCAAATTCAAACAAGGAAAAAGGTAAAGCGATAACCCCATGGACTAGCCATACAGCAGAATCGAGTTCTGCAACAGAGAACGGCAAAGGATCCATCTTTTCGATATGTAATAGAGTGTAAGTTGCATCTTTCATGGACATAAATTGCTGTTTGTCAGTTAAGTTAAAAGGTAGAAACAAGGCAGAGGTGTTCAAAAATGCCAAGGAACTTTACCTAACTTGAGCGTTTGTAAAGTCCATGCAAACTGCATAACTGAACGCAATTGATTCTGACCATGATATAACACAGAAACATCATCTTGTACAATATCAACAACAGAGGACACAATATTCTCCAAAGTATAAATGCGAGAAGACAGGGTATTAATACTATTGTCAACAACAGCAAGCACCTTTTCCAAATTTGCTTGATCTATTTCCCGAAGACGGGAAGCAGCTTCCATTTGTGATAGCTTCCAGAGTTCATTATATGTCTCATAAATGAATCTTTTAGGTCGGGGACCACGAGGTCCCAAAACAAAGTCGGACAGATCAATATTGCCTGAAAGGAGGGACAAATGTTGTTTAACAGAATCAAGGGACGAATGTTGCAGCCATTGTTTGCATAATTTACCAACAGAATATGTAGTGACAGTACGGGAATCAGTAAATCTCGGATCAGGCCTATCCTGTGTGTAACTAGCTCCTGAGTCGTGAAAACGCATTTGACATGCATTTGATGATGTAGGCCATACCAACCAGGGTGACTGAACTAGCTCAGAAACATTATACGAATTATTTTGTAACAGAGCCTGCAGGGACACGAGGGACATATTGAATCGTGAGCTTTCATTGGGAAAACTCGACAGGGATGGTATTGATGGAGTATTCAATTGTTTAGTGGTTGCTAAGCCCCAACATGTAGTCTGATAGATGGAGACATTGAGGAACATAATTTGTGTAGGGATGAGGCAAGCACGGTGTAATGCCTCGGTTCCCTGTACCTGCCATGGCTTGGAGCCCCAAATAGATTTTAAATCCACTGTATTATCCCAGTACTCATAACCACCCACAGCTAGGGCACTTAGAAAGGAACCTGAATAAAGCAATTTGGTGTGTGTTAACATAATTTTCTGAGTTGATGTGTTATTTAGTCTAAAATAATAGGATGCAGGGTTCGACCGATTAAAATCAGTAAAATAATTAAACTTATTTCGAAGAGTTTGAGAGCTACCTGGCAAGGGGTTTGGACAATGTTCCCATTGGGTATAGTTAATAGAACTACGCAGGGCACTGGGCTTATGGAGAAAATGATTACCCCAATGTTGGTAACAATACAAATCGGCATAATTAGCAGAATTCATATATAGATCTTCAGCATTAAAAGATGCATAATATTTTAAATCGGCAAACAATGCTTCAACGGCATGCACATCCCAATCATCAGAATGAATATTATTTTGTACTACATCACCCATTGAAACACGAAGGACATTAGGTACATTAATAATTTCCGTCGGACCATGGATTTGATAGTTCACTGCATCCCATACGATGCCATCAGCAACTGGGAAAGCTGAAATGTTCACAAATGTGTGGTCACGCTTCATGATGTGAGACGAGGAATGAGGAGCCAAAGTTCCAGAAACATAGTCTACAGCAGAGCGTTCAGGTAAATAGTGACCATTAATTAGTAGAAAAAACACTGTGACAAAGCCAATGGACATGAACAAAAATATCAAGAAAAGTACCAACCAGATGTATGTCCAGGGTGGAATCAAAAAATTGTCTCTAAACCAGGATATAAAAATACTGAACTTGGATGGAACTTTTGAAGATGTGGAATCCGAATCAAAGGAATAACGAGTCGGGCTTAGTGGCGATATTGGTTGATGTGCCACCGATTCAGATGCAGGATAAGTATACTCGTCCTCGTCGATGTTGGTGGACAGTTGGGGATCAATTATAGTTTCAGGCAAAGTAGAGGATTCAGGCAAATCAACCATCTCAATTACAGCATCAGCGATCGTTCGTGCAGATGGACTATGAACATATGTCCGATAAATGGCAGGACAAGAGACCGCTGGTGTGACACTATTCAGGATCGGCCAGGCGCTGTAGCTTGACATTTTCCACTGAGATGTATCTGTTCTCCTTGCGACCAGGAAGCGGTGGTAAAATGACTGTACGTGTTCCCTTCAAGCCCAGAACTGGAACCGGTGCACGAAAAGAGGGGCCGAATTCTTTTTTGTTTTCAACCTTTTCTCGAACCAGTTCTCCAACCTTTGGAAGCCAGCCGGCTACCGGAATCTGCAACGCAGGATCTGTGGCTGAAGGCAAATGTGTAGTTGCAAGTTTGTCTCGGGCTTCTTGTAAGTCCTGTAACATAGCAGAATGGTTATCTACATCAAACTTGGCGGATTGCGCCGCGATGTCTGGACCCTCAAGGTCAGGCACAAACATTCTTATGCCAAAGAGCATTTCGTATGGGGTCCGCCCACCCAGAGGTCTTCTAGGGAGATTATTAAGTGCACGCTGAACGGTATACAAATGGGCCAGCCAGTTCCTGCCAGTACCTATAACCCTAGCTGTTAAGGATTGCTTTAAGTCACGGTTCATTCGTTCAACGATAGAGTTGCCCTCAGGCCTATACGGAGACGAAAATTTCACCCGCACCCCAAGCGAAGCCATTGCATCCTTGTAAGCCCTAGAGGCAAACGCTGGACCTTGGTCCGAATGGAAGGTGCCGCATGCGAAAATTCCCACAAAGACACGCAAATCCCTGATTACATTTCGGGCGTCAGCACTCCGTTGTGGCCAGACCCAGAGAAACCGTGTGCACGAGTCCACTGCCACTAAGATGTATTTATAGGCAGTGTCTGATGAGAATGGACCGCAGTGATCCAAGTAAACACACCCAAAGGGTCTGTTAGCAATGCAGAGCGGGGTTTGTGGTGGACGTGTTACCGTGGAAGGCTTAATCTGTTGACAAACATCGCAAGAAAGCACAAAAGCACGGGTGTCTTTATACAATCCACGCCACCAATAACGCTGCTGCAAGATGGAAACTGTAGCTGACACACCTGCATGAGCCGAAGCCATGCCTTCGTGTGCAGCTGATATCAAGGCACTCCTGCGGTCCGCGTTGGGGATCAGCCGATCTCCAACGTCAGGTATAGTTACATAAGGAACCTGATCGGGACTTAATGTGTAAGAATACTTGGAAGGGAAACCTGTAGGGTAATTATTACCTTCCTTGGTTGCAGCAATAGCTGCTAATATAACAGGGTCTATTTTAGACATGGACCTGGTAACCGCTGCTACTGAACACGTGACTACTGCTGAACGGGCAGCTTCATCTGCCAGATCGTTACCAATAGCGTGTGCGCCCACCCGCTGATGGCCTAAGGTGTGAACCACCTGTGTGAGGGGCAGACGTTGTTGCAATTCTGCCACTCGAACCCAAAGCATTTTATGCTTAATTGTGCTCCCTTTTGCGTCCTTGTAGTCGTTTTTCGACCGGAAAAACAGATTGTCATTGTAAGATTGTACACAGTAAAAAGAATCACATACAATAAGAGTGGTCTCATCCTGAGAAGCGAACTCAAGCGCAAGTAGCAATGCATGCAGCTCGGCCAATTGTGCGGTACTATCTCCAAGTGTGCGAGTATGCACTGCAGAGGATTTGAACTTTCCATCTACAAAGGAACCCGCAACAATAGCACATGCAGCTGAATAAGCGTGCTTGGACCCAGTGGCCGGTTGCGCCGAACCATCGGTGTAGATCACACATTTGTAATCCTCAAGCGGTAATAAAAACAAAGGAGGAGGATGAACGAATTCATACTGCAAAAACTCCTGAGTCTGCAGAGAAGAATCAAAAACAAAAGTGACGTCCGAAGACGTCAAGGATGTAGCCCATTGTATCCAACGGGGATGCATTGCTTTTGAGTTCGGTACACTTGCCTTTGTTACTGCCTCTAGGGCAGGACAGGGTGTTACCACTAGAATCCGCTTTCCCTGTGCCAGTGCGCGTTCTTTTAGAATCGCCATTTGCACTGCAGTTAGAACTTTTTCGACAGAGGTAAAGCGCAATTCAGCGGAAGTGTACAGATGTGACTTGTATGCGATGGGTACTGTATCACCTTCATTAAAGGTTAAGTATGTGAATCCCACCGCCCCCGGAATTATTCTAATCACCAGGTTTGTGTGGTTATCACGAGTCAAAAGATATTTAGACTCCAAAAGGTCTGTCTGCAAAGACTGCAGAATTGAGGTATGCTCAGGCAGCCAGCAAGACCTTGAATAAGTAGGTTGTATCAAAGCATACAAAGGCTTGATACGCTGGGCATATTCGGGAATGTAAGTACGCCCGAAATTCAGGAAACCCAGCAAAGACTGAAGTTTCTTCAGAGTATTTGGGGGCACAAATGTGCACATTTTTCCAAGAAATGGGGGGCTAAGCCCTTACCTTCGTTGTTGAGCTCATAGCCCAAGAACAGAACTGTAAATTCAGCAATGTGTGACTTAGCAAAGTTAAATTTGTAACCCTGCTCCGCAAATTCAAGAATAATGCGGTCCACACGGGACAAATGCTGAAATAATTCGTCGTCCGTCAGATAGATGTCATCTACGTACGAACATGCGTCTTGATCAATGTCATTTAACAAAGAAACAACACGGGCGGCGAATATACCCGGACTATTTTTGTAGCCCATGGGTAAACGCCGGAACTGGAATAATTTACCACCGGAAGTGAATGCGGTCCATTGACCACTCTCCGGGGCTAGGTTGTGCGTGTAGAAACCGTTTGAAAGGTCAAGTGTCGTTTTGTATTTTTTACGAACAAGACTGTCTACAAGCGCAGAACTGTGTGTATTTTGCACCGCAAAGTTCCGACAATGAGTATTTAAATGCCGGTAATCCAAAACTAAGCGGTACGTTCCATCGGGTTTAGAAACCACGAAAAGGGGATTGTTCATAGGTGATACGCATGGTTCAATTACTCCCTGATATTCCAACTGTGTCAGAATTTCGGAGACGGGGCCTTTTGCCTGCCGTTTGATGGGATATTGGGGTTGTGGCTGCGGTAGTGACCGCAAAGGTATTGCATGAGGAGGTGATTCTTCATCCCATCCCACATGGTTGCGGTATAACGCTGGTGCCAGGTACACAGCCCACTCAGCTGCAAGTGCTTCAGCTTTGTCTTTTGGGACATGCCGTGAGAAGCTTGGAAGGATTACCTCCTCTCCTTTATGTGCAGCTAAAACGAATGGGGGTGGCCAATCCACCTCTGCTAACAAAATGTCATATGAAGAGGTTAGATTTTCCCAAAAAATCCCTTTTATTTCACGCGGTATGTCACCTTCAATTTGTATGACTATATTATATAGTCTGTCAGGGGTGCCACTCTCGTGTCAGCTGTCTCTACAGTAACGAATGTTTCAGTTGCTGTCGCCTCCATATGAGGACGTAGCGCCTCCCGCACTATGGTAACTTCCGCGGCGCTGTCTAGGAGGGTCACTGCCCACGTCCAATTCTGGAGTCTCGTTCTCACGGTCTGAGGCATATTTCGCTGTGACAGCGGCAACTTTTTTCTTCTGAAATTGCGGTCGAGGAAGATGAAAGTCTTCTGCTTTCCCTCTGACTTGTTGTCGAGGTTGGTCTCGCTCCTGGGGAGCCTCTCGGCCCCTTCCTCTATCTTGCCGTCCTCCTCCACCAGCCTGTGACGACGTCTGGGCCTGTGAAGAACGAGGAGAACGCGTATCAGAGCTCTGAAACCTTTCTGGTGATTTAATCCTTGACCTATCACGTAAATCATAAGTACGTTCAGAAGAAACCGAAACTGGGGAAGCGCCTCTCGACCCCGGCTTCTTTTGTTGCTTACCCTGTTTTTTCTGTCTCCAACTCTTTTTAGTGAAGACCGGTTTATCATCTTTCTCAGATGCACTTTTTGTTTGTGTAACTTGTGTTTACGATTGAGTTTGCATTTTTACAAAAGGCTTGTTGCCCAGGCTATTTCTTCCAATTGTTTTATAAGCCCGGGCAATAATTTTCGGTAATTCGCTGGGCCTGTCCAACTCTGGGACCAAAGCCAAAGCATTCGCTACCTGAAAGTTCATAGCATCGCCCTTGACATTTCCAAGGATCAGCTCAGCTACTACATCAAACACTCCCACTAGTCTCATCCCTAATTCCACAGCCGCTTCAGGGCCATGTTCATCCTGTACTTTTTTAATTACAGAGGGTAGAACCGTCATGGAAGGAGTTCCAAAACATTTTGAATAAACTGCTGCGAATACCTTACCCCAGTTTTCACATGATGTCAAATCGGGGATTATGTCTTTTGGCAAACTTATCGTGAGGATGCGATGTTTATCTACTGGGGATGTATGGGGAAACACTGCTTCTATCTGATCGAACTTTTCTGCAAGCCAGTAAGGATAGTCGTCCTTATTTTGTGGACGTTTGCCCATCACAGAATTTACCATGACAGGACTTATGGTCACTCCAGCGGCTATAGCTGGTTGGCCTGCGACTACAGGAGCAGTTCCATGTAGGCTACCTGTAACGTATGTCACTAGGGCTCGATGCACTCGTACCAATTCGGTATGCATAGTGCGCAGTTCCGCAAGCGGTAATGCCAGATAATTTGGATGCGGGGTATACCCGGCCAATACAGGCCAAGTGGCCCCCTGAATTGACAAGGGGCCTAAACGAACTGCGGTAGTTGGTTGTGGTAGGGCGCCATTAAACCAAACACGGTGCTGCCAAGCCGTGAGAGGTACTTCAAGAGTGGTATAGGGTCGATAGGCAGCAGGAATAACGGTGGGTTTATATTCATGAAACAGATTATCATCTGCCTCCACCGCTTCAAAAGTGATCCAAGTGTAAAACACCTCAAAGTGGTAAGCCGGATCGGCTTGAACCACAAAGACCAAATCGATCCCTGTATCAGGCACTCCATACACCCGTAAGTGGTCTCGGAGTGCTCCTCGACTATGTGCAGCAATCGCCACACCAGCCATGACTAAACAATTATATTCGACAACCTAACAGGGAGCACAAAATGGGTTATTTATGTAACCTTTTTTAATAACTTCAAGCTTGAAAGAACCTATAAAGCGTTCAATATAGGAGGTATCACCATCACTTACGCCTCCGGAAGCGTACGTGAGGGTTTTGTGGACAGGCACAAGTACTACTCAAGCGTCTCGCAGTTAAGCAGCCCCACGGTGGTCGCGCCATGTCATAAGGTTTCTCCACATACACAGAGCTATGCACAGGATAATGGGACCCCGGAATACAGTGGTTTGCCTACCATATACCGTAGCACCCAAAAACCCCAACCCAACTAGCTTAGCATCCCATTAGCACCCAAGTACTAATGTTTGGACAACCCAGAACACGGTATCTTTATCTCAGGACTCGCAGAAGCAAGAACACTCTTTCGTCACTCACTCGTACTTGTCCACAAGGTGCGTAGGAAGAGACACTGGATAGGTTAAAATGTTTATTCCAACTTACGTGCTCTAATGTACAGTACACGTGTCAGCACTAATAGCATAATGCATATGACTAATATAAGCAGCATGGTTACAATTCCATAGAATACAAACGGGGAAAGCATTTCATAACTCAGTGGATAAATGTCTAAATAACATTACCACCCTCCCCGTGCAGTAAGATAGTTTATTATAATAATAGAAGACCTCTGGGCTTTGACTAGCGAACCCCCATACCTCAGTCTCTAGATGCAGAATTACATCAGCAGGACATCATAGCTCTTCTCACTGAAAGGGATTTCTCCAAGTGTGTTAAGCGCTAGTAAACCACAGTATTAAAAGCATACCAAATTCTTCATGGCAATTGCACCTAATGTTATGTCTGGGTGCGCGAGACTGGCCATATCAGGAAGAACCAAAATACATTGTTATGCGACCTTGTACATGTTTGTGCAGACGGAGCCCAAAAAGGTGAACAACAGAAAATGCAGACAGTGCAAAAGAACTTGGCACGAGCAAAGGGCGAAGGGGGCCCGGCTCAGTGTAACGTGCGCAAAGAAAAGCAGCATGGCAGCCAGGCCTAGGCCAACATAACAAGGCAGGTAACAATCCACAAGACAGGTAGAGACGCTCCTGCGCACCGACGTAGGGAGGTCTGCATTGCATAACATGCGCCACCACTACACTGGGGTGCACGGAGGAGATTGCCAATGTTGGGCCTCGCCTGTCTGCATTACAGGCCGGAGGATGTGATGCTGCCCGGACGCAGTGGAGGGTGGGGACCTTGAGCTGCGCTGAACTTGTGTGGTAGGAGCGCTGCAACTTCACTCCTAAGGGGGCCCTGTTGCATCACCTGCATCTGGAGGTTCCCCAGTGGGCTTGGTGGCGACTGCTGTACCCAGGCTTGTGAAATACAGCCTGGCTGAGGCTCCTGCTGGCTGAGTCACAGATTCGGAGAGAGCGTGGCTGATTGAGCCCCGGTGTCGATGTCCAGGTGAGGAGAAGGTGGGACACGGAGCGGAGGAGGCTCGTGGGTCGAGTCGGGCCTAGCCCTAGCACCAGTGGGTGGCACACACCGTGCCCTGAGCAATCCCCGCACTGTGGCTGACCAACATCACAGAGGGCATTGGACAAGACTGGTGGGGGACTCCACTGACTGGCTCTAGTCGCTGATATTGGCCTTTGGTGGCAGCGGGTGCCAAGGGCACAGGGGTCGGTTCAGGCTCAGGCCCTTGGGTGCGCCTCTTGATCTGCTGTCAGTCACTGGGGCATTGGAGAACACGGAATCTGGTTGCCACTGTTAAATCGGAGGAGGCGACTGGGTGGTACTGCCTTTCCTCGCCCCCTGGTTGTGAGCTCCTGGGTGTATGGGGGATTTCCATCGGTGCCGCCCGAATGAAGATTCCTGGCTAGCATACACCTGGAGGAGAGGGGTGGCTGGCCGCACTACACCGCATCCCATACATAGTGCCTGGGCATCAGGCGCAACGTTGGACCGACTGCAGACGTGGGTGGTGTCGACCTTTGGCCACTCCTCCGTGTCGGTGAACCGAGCAGCTGGGGATCGCCGGCCGCCAAGGGAGGTGACAGCCTGAACATCAAACTAGACTCTGTACTCGCAGCGGGTACTTCCCTCAAACAAACGGGCCCTTCCTTTGAGGGCCGCATAGACAAAATCACAGTTAACTTCACCCTGGAGTGCACAGATCATTACAAGCTGACTTACAAGGTACACAACATTGAGCAAGAACTGGCCAAAGTCCCTTCGAGTACCCTGAGCACAGCTTTGGAGGTGTAGCAGCTAATGGCACAGGTGAAATCACTGGAAATAACAGTGGAGAATGCGGAGGGCCGCTCCCAGCGTAACATAATGAGGGTGTTGGGTCTGCCTGAGGGAGCAGAAGGGGCTGATGCAGTGGCATATACTGAGACATGGTTAAGTGACTTACTGCCAGCTGGTGCACTCTTCCCATTCCTTGTTGTGACGCTGTCCTGATGGAGGTTCACAAGCTGGGGGAGGTGAAAGTGGCTAACGCCGCAGTTATTTTCTTCCCTGACTACGCCACAGGGTGCAGAGGCAGAGGGGCTCGTCTCTAGTGGTTAAGCGATGCCTCCGAGAGTTGGGCATCAAACACTCCCTTCTCTACCCGTAAAGGCTTCGAGTGATCTCAGATGTTGACATGCAAATCATTTTCACTGCTGAACAGTGCTGGACCTGGCTACAATCTACTGGTTGCCAAGTGCTGCGGACAGGGAGTGAAGGGTCTGCCACAAGCCGTCATCCATGGAGCCAGTTGTACTTGGAGGCGTAGGAGGAGCAGGCATCCCCGCCACAACTACAAGCCACCCCCAATCTGCAGCAGGTTGTACAAGAGAGGCGGAAGGAGCTGCATGCGGTGCCGACTATACGTAATCGCACTCAGAGACTGGATCCCCTCACTTCCCCTGAACAGTCCCCCAGCAATGTGGGCTCCACTGTGACGTGGTCATCCGATGCAGAGTCCGTGCAACCCTCATATGGCAAATAACCTAATTTAATGTTGACTGGTTGTGGGTCTGTCCTTCTTCCACGGTTACAGGCAGCTCCGGAGAGTCTCTGACTTTCGGCAGTCCCTGGTCTCCAGCTTCCTGATGCTGAAGTTCCGGTCTACCCAGGTCAGCACTTAGAGGGGATCAGGTCCAGTTGCCACCCAAATGGAATGGAGCAATTGTCCAGATCAGCGATGCATATCAGGGGCGGTGGTGGGGGTCTCCTTGGTGCTCCTAGCTGCAATGGCATGAGGTTCATGGCGTCGTTAACCTTGACAAGGATGAATTGTGGGAGTTCTTCGATTATTCTAGCAGCACTCTTGCAATGCTGTGACATCCCGTGTTTGACGTTCCGGTTGCGCAATGTGCCTCAGCATGTTTACAAGGCCACGCAAAGACACTTTACGTGGCTTTTCTTGAACTTGTGAATATGTGCCTTTTTTACGCATTAAACAGTGTGAAAGGGGCGTTCCATGCAGTGGCGGCCGGCATGGCTCGTGGGTGGTGGGCGGGTGTGTGTGCGGGGGGTCACCAGGGGTTGCAGGGGGGTCACGATTGTGGGAGTGTGTGCATAATAAAAAACATATTTAAAAAAATATATAACTTAGCTTGCCACCGGGTCCCGCGTCTCTGATCCTGCTCTCCTCGAGGAACAGGAAGCGCAGCCAGGCCCCACTGACCAATCACAACTCTGCAATGCAGCGTTGTGATTGGTTTTGAGTGTGCTGATTCGACGCTCAACCAGGGAATGGAGGCCTGGGCATGTTCTCCACGCAGGCTGTAATATAGCCTGCATGGAGAACGGGGAAAGTGCGCATGACTGGTTTGGGCGGCCCGGGAGGGCCCATCAAACAGTCATTGCACATTTAGGAGTGGGCAAACCACTCCTACCCTGCCCTGCTCTGAGAGCAGAGCAGCCCCGCCCACCTGCAAAGCAGCACAAACATAAAAAGATAATAACTGAAAGTTGATATCATGTTATGTGTCTACTTCTCGCACTGCTTGAAAGCAGTGGGGCTATGCTCCTCCGCCTGGTCCATTGGGTGTTGCTGTGGGCATTCCCACACCAAACCAATGGAATCTGAAGCATTCCCAGGTTCATGAGAAACTGTAAACCTTCGGAATGCATCAGAATCTAATGCCACCCCAAGGGTGACGTTTGGGAGGTGCTACGAGGATAAATGTTTTAATTTCTCCTCTTTTTTCACTTTTTCAATGTGTCCAGCATTCTGCAGCACACAGAGAAAGAGGAAATACCCTGGGTTGGTAGGTTTTGTGCAGGTATGTGTCCCTTCCTGCACAACATCAATCAACCCCGCAACACAATCACCCTTGCACCGTGGCGCAAGGGTGCCTGCATTGGCGCATGGCAGTCATTGTGTGTCAACGTAGGTGAAAAATACAGGGGGGCTTATCCATGAGCCCCTTCCAACAGTTTAACGCCGCCAGTGCATCATTTTCTTGACGTACTTGCAGCTTGAATTTTGCACCACGTTGCGCCGTATGCACAAAGTGTCGCATCTAGGCATATGTGAGACCTTGTAAAGCCCTGTGCCATATTATACCTGCATCAGGTATGATGTATGCAGGGTGGGCATTTCCACACAACTAAAGCCTCGTAGGAGTGGCTCAGTGAAATCTATCAGATTTCACAGCAACAATTCTAGGACGCCAGTCCGTAAAAACCTTACGCCTGCCTCATGGCAGGCATAAGGGTAATGCAGTGCCATAGGGATAGGCTGGCCCCATGCATTACTGGAGTTCTGTTATGCTTGCGACACAACTGCAGCAATGTGTGACTTTAGCGCTGACAGATACGTCAGGATTCCAGACATATGTCATTGATTGCGATATGGAGCGCCATACAGTAAATACGGTGCAGTCATGGTGTCGCAAGGAGGGCGCAGTGAAAAGTGCCCAATCAATGTTTTATCAAAGTGATGCAACACTTTTCATGAATGGGGCCCAGGAATGTGTTCTATCTTTTTGATAGGGCGCATTCCTGACCTTTTATTTTGGCGCAGGGCAGCGCAGTAATATTCCTTGCAGTGCTGTCCAGCACCCAGACATCTTATATATGGGCCCAAGTGTTTGCACCAATTTTAAGACCAGCGATTTTCTGGCCTTAAAAACTGCCTCTAATTGGACTGAGCAGCAGTTTTGGGTGGTTATCGACGTACTGGGATTTCCTTGTAAATGTCGCAAAGTGTGTTTTGCTGCAGTTTTTTCACGGGAACGCCTACCTTGCATCTCATTTTCGTTAAGTCCCCCTAACAGAAGTGGCGATCTTGAAAATTCCTGTTTACGCTGGAAAATTGCCGCTAAATGCAGTTAGCGGCAACTTGCAAATAAGGCGATAAAAAAAAAAGCTGCAGTAATATAAAGAAATTGACACTACGGCAGCGTTAAATATGCCCCATTGTGTTTTGAGCATTTGAAACTGCAATTTGGCAATTGAGATTCACTATTTTTCACCATTTCCAAATAGCAATTTCAAAAGTCCCTATATATTAAATTTGACAAGAAAATGAGAAAAAATATTTGTAGAAGGTGTTTGTCATCTTGTGCATACTTTGCTTTTTTCGCAAGGGGCTAATAGTCACACTGAATAAGAAAAATAATTGGAAGGAGCGAGCCAAATGGTGCAATAAAGGTTGAAAAAGGTAAGTTTGCGGAGGGGTTCCGCAGATCACTCTTGTTTTCCCTCATATGGTCCTTGTACTGTGTCGTGTGACTGTATATTTTTTAATCCATAACTCTGACGCAGCTTCTAGCAGTTACTATTGTTAGAAGTGCAAGTCCTTCTTTTTTCCCAGCCATGGAATACACCTCCTGTTCCTGCTCTCTCGCTGGCTTCGACACCCAGGTAGCTCAACATTGTACTGATCTACCACAGATGGAAGATGTCCAACTACATAGGACACAAGTTTACAGTTGAGGCACTGACCCCAGACCACGCAGTGAAATTACACTACACAAAGATCATTGTTAAAACAAATAAAAGCCAATGAAGCTTCTGCCCTTAATGTTAGGAAAAAGCCCAAAAAGTTGAGTCTCGCTTTTTAACCCCCACTACAAGAAAGGCAGATTTGGCCTGCCCCAAAACAAAGGCTTTTACTATTTTAACAATGATAAATATCTGCCTGAATGACCAGAAAAGGAGTACCAATTCTCATTCATGGGAGAGGTATTGCCTTCATGAATGACTACTCTGTAAGACTAGGGTACATCTGTTTCAATTCCACCTGCCCCGGGAGCCAGTCTACAATTGACCCTAATGTCATTCTGCACCATCTAGCCTCTAAATAGCTTCCCCTTCGACGTGAGCCTGTCTGCATTAACCTCTTGATCCAGTGGCCCATGAGGGAACCACAAGAATGTTCTTTGGCTAGAATGCTGCCACCTCATAGCAAGAAATAGGTTTGCATGGCACCTGATATTGATTCTTCACTTGTACGTTTCCTCCTAACATCAGAGACTCCATAAGGGTTTGGATACATTTTGGGAAGCTTGTCAGAACAAGCTCCTGGACCTAATTGGCCACTCACTAGAATAACTGATAGGCTGTGGAGGCTATATGTGAAGTGATTCCTGTTGATCTGCCTCTTTACAATCCTGGCCACCACATTATTTTTGCCTTCTTCGGATTGAGAACAGCATTTATGGCTGAGAGTCACTGCGGAATGGTAATGAAGCTCTGCCCACACATTAGCTGCGATAATTCACAGAAAAGCTAGTTAGGAAAATGCATAGGTGGATAGAGTCTTCATCTAGAGTGATGTTTCCCATGCCACCGGAAGTGGAAGTCATTCTTCTAGCAGAGGCTGTTTTAGAAAACCCAAGGCCTATACAGTTTCCACTCTGATGCAATGCTGTTCTCCCTTTATAGTCACTATTGTCGCTGAAAGGGCAGATGATCCAAGGGAGCCCCAGTAATCTATAATCAGAGCAAAGGAAATGATACCTCATTTTAGTCTAACATTCTTTGCCTTGAAAGAGGCATACAGATAACAAAGTCCTTCTAAATCAGTGATTGATTGTTTCTTTGGACATTCACCACTGTTAATTACGTGAGTAGCATACCAATTCATCGTTATTTTGCACACCATGTCACCTCAGTTTGGACCCAGCTATATGCAAATCAGTCTTGACCCTGCTTCAGTCAGGACAGTCTAGCCCAAACTGCCAAGCCAGGTCCTCCCTGAACCTAAACACAAGCAACCCAAGACCGGTTTTGCCCCAGTTATGGGTTCCTCAGCCGGGTACAGCTTGGTTCCAGTGGCACAGTGTGCACGGGATCCACGTCTGGGCATACCCATCCCACCTTGGGCGACACACTAGAGTATACAAAAAAGTGATGGATGGAATTCTTGAATTAATCTCAGTCACTGGTAATTACTCGGGCAGCCTCCCAATCCATTGTTATTTTGCACACCATGTCAAATCAGTTTGGACTCAGTTTATATGCATATCAGTCTTGACACTCCACTAATCAGACCAGTCCAGCCCGAACTGCTAAGCCAGGTTCTCCCGGGACCAGAACACAAACACCCCAGGACTGGTTTGCCCTAGTTATTGTTTCATCAGCCGGGTACAGCATGGTTCCATATACACAGTGTGCACGGGACCCACATCTGCGCATACCCGTCCCACTTAGGGAGACACATTAAAGTATACAAAAAAGTGATGGATGGAATGCTTGAGTTAATTTCAGCCACTGATAATTACTCGAGCCGCATCCTGCATCTGGGGTCGTATCAGGGGCATTCATGTCTTAAGAGCATTAGCCTCCTGCCTTCACCTTTCCATATCGATGAACCTTGACCACTTACACTGATCTCCACTTTCAATGTAACTGTGGTCATGGCAGAGTTACTGACACAGTTCTTCCTGTGAAGTTTGGACCATCTTGCACCACACATTTCATAGGCATTGTAGGGTTGCTACCTGATTGTTGATAGGTCATTTGTCCTGATTTAGACTGACGTATTAATTATCCTTGGGCTCGAAATGTAGACTGTACAGTTTAGATTGTCTAGATTGATCGTGGCCAAGAACCCAATAAATTATTGCAGTGCACTGTAAATAAAATCACTGTACCTCCAAGTTTTATTCTTAGGATTGCCGATCACCACTTGAACTTTTTTTAGTATGTTTTCAGTATTTGAGCACTGTCTCATCACTTGATTCATTGTAGTGACTATATTTATCATTGATTGATATTCATATGCCTAAAATTACTAAACAAAAATGCTTTACTATAATCTACTGTCATGATTCAAGTTTTTTTCTCGTTGTTACAAATAATTGATGGAGTAACCCTATGATACTAATTCCATATACACAACCTTGAAACAGAGATATTTTGCTCTACCGGTCTACTCATAGAATATGTTGCTAAATGTACCCAAAAGTAAATATTTCTCTTTATGCTGCACATTTCTATGCATGATTGCGGAGTGAGTGATAATTAGTATGAAGTGCTATATGCTTTGCCTTGTTTGCTATCTAAAGTGATGAGTGCAATATGTGTATGGGTAGGAGATAGTTGAGATGGTGCTAGTATACTAGACAGTAGACAAGGTATTGATGGAAGAACGTGTAGTACTTTGAATACACTTGTGGTCATATGAGGAAGCTTAGTTTTTGTGAGGCCTTAGCGCAAGGGACGTTTGGGCTGGATGACAATGAGATCCAGAGTGAGAGGGTGAGAGAGTGGCAGCTGGGGTATCTTGATTGGTTGCCTGGGCCTGACAGCTGATTGAGACGCTGGAGCACATCATGTGACTTTGCTTTGCTCTGGTTACAATTTGATTCTAAAGGTGGTGTTGTTTAGGCCTGGCATTAGCCAAGACCTTTTGATTTTACTAAAATTTGAATAATATACTTACATAATAGTGCCATTCAGTCACCTCTCTTCATCCATTGGTCTGCTATGTCATTCACATTTTGCTTTCAACCACTACAGCATAAAGGCACGGGCAGTGGATCAGCCTACTGAAGCCACTGGTTAACTTCACTTTGAGTGACTGCATTTTGCTTTCACAAGGAGCACTTCCACACACAAGCTATTTCCCTTCAGTGCCAGTGTTTATTTTTATAATTACTTTAGTGTGGGCTTTGTGTTTAGAGCCTGATGTGACAGTAGGATGCTTCTGATGTGCATTCCTTATTTATCAGACCCATCTCCTGCCAATGCTGCTATAAATTCTTATTGGAGTTTTTTGCTTTTAACTGCTGATATTTCACAGCATGCCAAGTCAGAGTGTGTCCATTTGAAACTGTCCTGTATTAAGTTATCCTCTTTTAATTTTTTTATTTCTCTCCTTTCTTTCTTAATTTCTTTCCTTCCTTCTTTATTTCTCTTTGCTTCTTTTTTCCATTTTCTTTGTCTTTCTTGCCTTCTTTCATTCTTTTTTCATTCGCTTTCCTTCACTTTCCTTCTGTCTCCTTTTTCTTCTTCTTTTTCTCTTTCCTCTTTCATTCGTTCTTCCTTGACTTCTTTCTTTCTTTCTTTTTTCTGTCTTTCTTTCTTTTGTTTTTTTCTTTCTCTTTCCTTCTTTCTTTCTCTTGCCTTATTTCATTCTCGTCTTCTTTCATTCCTTCTTTCCTTCTCTCTCTCTTTCTTTCCTTTCCTTCTCTTTCTTTTTTCCTTTCCTCCTCTTTCTTTCTGACTTCTTTCCTTTCTTTACCTTCTATCTTTGTTTCCTTTTATTACCTTCTTTCTTCTCTTCTCTTTCTTTGCTTCTCTCTTTCTTCATTTCTCCCTTTCCTTCTGTTTCTTTCCTTCTTTTCTTCTCATTCTTTCCTTCTTTCTTTTTCTCTTGTCTGCTTTCATTCTACTTTCCTTCTCTCTTTCTTTCTCTTTCCGTATCTCTTTCTTTTTCCTTCTCTGTTTCCTTCTCTTTCTTTGCTTCTTTTTTCCTTCTCTTTCTTTCTTCCCTTCTCTCATTTATTCTTTCTTTTCTTCTTCCCTTTTTCTTTCTTTTCCTTCCCTCTTTCGTTCTTTCTTTACTGCTCTAAATTCTTACCGTCTTTCTTCTTGTCCTTTTTTTGTTTCTATCTCAAATGCAAGAGGATTGCAATCAATGCCAGACTGACTTTTTTAGTTTAGTGTTAGCCAAGACCTTTCAATTTTACTAAAATGATGTGTATAACATAGTTACAGCCAGACTTCATCCATTAGCCTGTGGTTGGTGTCAATACGATTTTTTCTCCCACCCACTCCAGCATGCACTAAGGAGCAATATATCAGCCAACTACAGCCATTAGCTGAAGTTCACTACGAGTTACATCATCCACCCCTTTCATAACGAACACATCTACACACAAATTAGTTCCCTTCAGTGCCAGAGAATCAGTGAATACTATGGTAATGTATGTTTGTTTTGAGACCGAAAAAAAGCTTTTGCCTGTAGCAATTTTTTTTTTTTGGGTAACGATGAGGGCCAGGAATACTCCCAAACAATAAACTGTTGCAAAAACCATGACAAAATAAAACAGGAATTGCCAGAATGCAGGTGGGCAATGCCAAACCTGATGGCTTTGCCAATGCTTTTTTTCATTGCAGATTGCTCCTAACAAAATAGCTCAAACCACTCGATTGGTTACATGGGGCTGCTTCCGAGCGATCATCTGTGGTGGAATACAAACAAAGATGAGATAATGGCGACATCTATTTTGTGAAAATATACACATGCAAAAATGAAAATTTTACACTCTGTCATCACGGGCCAAGCTTTCTGCTGGTACATGGCGCAAGTGGCGTACTTTGATTAAATGAGAATAGCCATGTTAGAAAGGCTGTCTGCTTACTTGTGGTATTATCTGTCATATTAGACAAAGCAGTTGTTACATGTGTTCTGAGCCTCACCCTGGGTTTTTCAGTTCGTCATTGCCATCCTCAGCGTCAGGGCCTCGAGCAGTGACCTTGCTAAATGCGATTAACAGTGTGCAGCAGAATGAAATGAAATGAAATGAAATTTGTACTTGTAAAGCGCACCCATACCCCCAAAGGGGTGTCCAGGCGCTGTACGCATACCGCTGTGGAACCCTTCCTGGCTTTTCCCTGTGAAATGTCCACTCCTGGGCACCCCCAGGGTGAAGCCAGGCATCCCAGCGCTGTTGGGGCCGTTGTGGAGATTAAGCAAGCTATTGCCCAGAGTTGCAGAGTGGGACCCATGATTAGAATAGGCACCGAGGCGAGAATTATCAGGTCCGAGGAAATTGAGCTCCAAGACCCGCCGAGGCGGGAATTGAACCCTGGTCCCGGGCCAGATCTCTGCATCAGGGTCTGCCGCTCTAACCATTGAGCCACACTTCTCCACAACGAGAATGTACTGCATGTGTGGGAATAGAAATGTTTCCGTTAACTTTGCTTGCGCATTATTCTATGCAAGTTAGCATTCGCGGTACCATTTTATGTTTGGCTGCCATCTTGAATCATGTTCGAAACTGCCCCTCGCCTCTTCGAGGAACGGGTTGTGGTACGTTTTGTTTCTCCAAGGTTGGGCCTTGTACTGCTAATCAATACACTGTTCTTATTAGCGCATACCTTTCACACTAGATAGAGGCCTTCTCCCACTAGTCTAGTGGCGGGCACGGACAGAGCGACCTTGAGTAGGAGATAACGTGTGCCCGGCCTCAGGATTGAAACCTATCCTTCTGTACTTCTTTGTTTAGCTGCATCTGCTTGGAAAATTCCATTGTGGGCGTGCCTTCGTTGGTACTGAAATGTACATAATGTATCGTTATGCTTGCTGATGCCAGTCCCTCTCTGCAGCACTCCTAAGAGACTGGGCAGACCGGACTCCGCTCGAGCGTATCTGAATAAACATATATTGGTTTGTATTCTCTACTGTCTGACCGACTCTTCATTTGTATGGAAGGCTGAGAGGTGGTTGCGAGTGACCCGGGTGACCCTAATCGGGTCACTTCCTTCACCTGCATGTGTACGTCGGGCATTCGAAACAAGCAGTACAATGTGATAATTCTTTCTACAAGTTATCAGAAGCTGTTATGCAAAAATATTGCGACAGTAAATAAGGTTATTTAACAGGTAGCTGTCTGAATAGGATCACTTCCTTCAGTTGGCGCCCGAACAGGGACTCCTTCGGGTGAGTGACCCATCCCCTTCTGCGGACGGGTGGGGAGGTCGAGGCTATTGTCGGGTCGGACGAACAGATCAGGGATCCCTGCATGAGAGAGTTCCTGTACTCGCAGCTGCCCCTTCTGTCCCGCCGGATGGTGCCTCGCCCAGTGGTCATCCGGACTGGAGTCCTGAACGGCGAAACCCTTGGATCTGACCGTTAGGTCTGAAGAGTTGGCAGTGGAGAGTAAATTTGTTTTGACCTGCAAACATCAGGTGAGTTTGTTTTGGTTCTTTGTTTATATGGTACCATTTTGGTTTGTATTTGGTATGGTCTAAGGGCCGTCTTTTCGGATAACACGTTTATAAATGTTTTGCCAGGCATAGAATGGTGAATTTGTTTTCTTTGAAAATGCCTGGAATAAGTAAATTGGTTTCTTTGTGCTGTCGCTGTTATTATGCAGATGCTGGATTGAAAGAAGCTCAGCCGGCGCTTGGTCTTGGCCCTATTATGTTTAGTACATTATGGCACAAATATACAAGAGACAATGCCAAATTGCAGTGGCCGTTGACGGGCACTTTTGATGAACAAAAAATTGGGTTTTTACAGGAAAGATTGTTTGCGAAGGGAAGTAGGCAGTCTGTCACGGCTCCTGGAGGGAGTGCTGCGGGGCGGTGGGGCGGGGTGGGGGAGGGGCAGGGTGGGGGGTAGTAAACTCCAGTATACGGCCAAACGGAGGTAAGTACATAAATAAATAAATAAAACGAATTACATTGCGCGCGCTGCAACACTAAATGGCGACGTGCCGCGCACAATGTAATTCGTTTTATTTATTTATTTATGTACTTACCTCCGTTCGGCCTTATGCCAGAGTTTACTACCCCGCACCCTGCCCCTCCCCTGCCCCGCCCCACCGCCCCGCAGCACTCCCTCCAGGAGCCGTGACTGGGCAGTCTATGTTTGATTCTCTTCGAACGTGGCAAAAGGAGGCTAAACAGAGACGATTAAAGATGGAAAAGGAGGGAGAATGCAAACATTGACTCAGAAAGCTGTAGCACATGATAGAGAGAAACAAGAGATAGGAATTGAACGTGAAAATAGGAGGTTTCGATTACACATTGATAAATCTTATGTAGCCCAAGAAGAAAATGATACTTTTGTGGAGGAATTATTAGATAGTCGACCCCCACCTCCGTATGCCCCACAAAATATATATTCCGCCTGTTACTGTTGTTTCTACTGTCTCTGTTCCTGTATCTACTGCTGCTTTTTCGACAGCCGTGGCATCGGCTCCTTCTCCTCTTTCTCTTCCTCCTGCTTCCTTTCCGCCCGCAGCAACTGTGACTGTTAGCATCCCCCTCAAGCCCATTGTTTCAGCATCCTTCTCGCCAGGTTTTTCCCCTGTGACGCAGCTCTCAGCATCACTGATATCTGTCACTCCAGTTGCCTCTCCTTCCTTGGTTTTTCATCCCCCGGTTTCCTTGAGTGATGGGACGCCTGTGCGCAGGTTTGGAGATGGAGATTGGACAAAGTTTAAAGAGCTCATGGGTCCGTATGTGCGATCTGAAGTGGGAGATGCAGAGAAAAAGGTAGTGGCTAACCAGGCTGCACAGTAGGCCCGTAACCCCATTTACAGTGTGGAAGATGTGTGGAATGTGATTAAAGATGACAAGCCTTTTGTACAACAGCATGCCCTTAAGCATATGTCTGCTACTCTGATCGGTCTTTGGGAGCAGTGTTTCAAAGATGCAGCACCACAGATTTTATATGATATTAAAGATCATGTATATGTTACTAATATGGAGCCTGGTCAAGTTTTTGGTAGTGTTACGACATTGATTGCTTACCAGGTAGGCTACTTGGGAAGAGCCCCACTCCGGTATCTCAGTTCCCGATGCGGGAGGTTCATCCTAAATACCACCCCGAAATGCCAGAGCTAACGGAACAGCACGGTATTGTCACTAGACCAGGTGTGGCGGCCCGTTACCAAGAACAATGGGTTTATACTCATTGGAAAAGGAGTGAAGTTTTGTCTCTTAAGACTCAGTTACCTGATTCTAGGAAAAATCCTACTGCATATTATAAAGAATTGACTGAAGCTGCCTCTTCAACAGTAATGACACTTGCGGATATTGAAATGTTCTTTGGTTTACTGGTTCCGGTTGATATTTGGAGGCAGGTGAACACACAAGATCTTGTAGCGGAACTGGGTGGTACATGGGATCAAATTAATGTATGGGATCAGGAGAGGAAGCCTGGCAATAAACCTAAGGCAGAGATACTTGCTTTGCCAGGCCGCATTATCACGTATATGCATTCTCTTATTCCGCTGAGAAAGGTTGATTGGGACAAGTTAATGGCTTGTCGCCAGAAGAAAGATGAGAGTGTGTCTGAATTTTTCACTCGGATTGAAGATGTGTTTCTGGATTATAGTGGGCAGGATTTGTCTATTGAGGGAGGTGTCTGGTTGTTTGTTAATAGATTTATTCCAATTTGCTTCCTGAGATTGCGACTTGATTGCAGGCTTCCGAAAGCACTTGGTCCACCTCTTCCCCTTCTGTTATTTTGAATATGGCACAGTACTATGAGCATAGGGAAAATGAGGATAAGGAGAGGACAGAGAAGAAGCACAAGGATTTGAAGACAAAGGTGTTGTTGCAGCAGGCTTCTAAAGGGAATGGTAGAGGACGTGGTGGTTTGGCCTGTCAGCTTCCACATACTGGCAGGTCATCGAATACTACACCTTTAGGGCCGAAGCAGTGTGCGTATTGTAAGGAGAAGGGGCACTGGCATAGCGAGTGTCCCGTGTTGTTGCAGAAGGTGGCAGTCCCTAGAGGACGAGGTTCTCGTGGACGGGATCGGGGAGCTGGTGGGGCAGACAGGGCTCCAAATGCTGCGGCCTCACAGGGTCGTTCTGATAATAATTACTTTGCTGACCCTCAGGCAGACAGTATTATCATGATGATTATGACACAGATGAGGTGACAGGAATGTCTTACAGCTAGGACAGCCAGGGACAGAGTGAGGGACCAGTTCTGATACCTGTAGACCAACGCGGTCCTTATGTTACTGCGGATTTGAAGGGCTCGGCTAAGGACTTTTTGGTGGATACCGGTGCAACGAACAGTTCTATTTCTCGTTCTTTGGTCCCTGGGGCGGCTCTGTCTGGCCATAATAATGTTTCGGTAGGTTTCTCTGGTGTACCGGTCGTGAGCCCCATTTCAAGACCTCTTGCATTGACTATTGGTCCTTTCACCGTGGATTCGCCATTCTTATTGACATCTAATTGTGGAGAGAATTTGATGGGTTTGGATTTGTTGAAGAAATTGCATGCTATGATTTATTGCTCCCCGGCAGGTGTTTACATGACAATCAGTCCGGATGTGGCATGCGCTGAACAGTGTCTGTCCAAAGATGTGCCCCTTCCTGCTGAGTTTAAAGATGTGCCGCCCACTTTGTGGGCAACAGGCGACACAGATGTGGGCCTGTTACAAATATCGCCGGTTTCGATCCAGGTTAAAGATAATGCTATTTTTGCCTTGTATCCCTCAGTATAAAATACCGCAGGCAGGTGAGCAAGCTTTATTGCAAATTGTACAGGATTTGATTGAAAAAGGTGTGGTTGAGGAAACGATTGCTAATATTTGTAATAGCCCTATTCTTCCCATTCTAAAATGGACACCTTCGGATTCCTCTGATGATCATGCAGATGTTTATCGTTTTGTGATTGATTTGCGCAAAGTTAATAAAATAGTAGTTCCCCAGTTTCCTGTGGTCCCCGACATTACTACTCTTTTAACAATGATTCCTTCTACTGCAAAATTCTTCCATGTCATCGATTTGAAAAATGCATTCTTCAGTGTTCCTATCCATCCAGATAGCAGGTATTTGTTCGGTTTTACACTAGCTGGCAGAAGTTTTAGATTCTGTCGAGCTCTTCAGGGCTATCCTGAGAGTTCAAGTATCTATAGTCAAGCTTTAAAGAGCCAATTGGATTCCCTTTCGCTTCCTACAGGTAATGTATTGGTTCAGTGCGTTGACGATCTCCTCATCGCTTCTGACACAGAGCAAGGTTGTAGGGATAGTGCAGTTAAATTGTTGTTGCATTTGGCACAGCACGGACATAAAGTGACCCTTTCCAAATTTCAGTATTGTCGACAGGAGGTCACCTATTTAGGTCACCTACTGTCAAAGGAGGGTAGGAGATTGACTCCTAAGTGCATTAGTACCATTGTTAAAATGCCTATCCCACAGACTCAGAAAGATGTGCGTGCTTTTATAGATATCACTTCCTATTGTCGGCAGTGGATACCTGGCTACTCGTTACTAATAAAACCCCTGCTTGCCCTAACACTAAAAGATGTGCATGAGCCTCTGCCTTGGACGCCTGACTATCAGCAGTCTTTTGAGCAATTGAAAACTGCGCTTTGTTCGGCTCCAGTACTCGGCACTCCAGACTATACTAAACCATTTGTGTTGTACGTTCATGAGATGGCTAGTTGCGCGCTTTCTGTTTTAACACAAACATTTGGAGATAAGCAACGGCTGTGGGCTTATTTCTCTGCTGTTCTTGACCCTGTCGCAAGAGCACTCCCAAGCTGTCCAAGAGCGGTCGCGGCTGTGGCTGTCTCCATAAGACAATCGGCTGGACTCGTACTTGATACTGACCTCACAGTCATGGTACCCCATGCTGTGGATACACTTTTGAACAAGACAAAGACATAGCACCTCACCAGAGCACGTCTAACTGGCTATGAATTGACCTTGTTCGCCAAACACATTACAATTAAAAGATGTGCCATTCTGAACCCAGCCACGTTACTACCCCTCCCTTCTGAAAATGATGAAAATGAGAAACATGATTGTATCTTCCGGACGGAAGAAGAGACGAAAGGACAGGTAGACTTGACTGATGTTCCCTTATTTGACTCACAAGGGGAACTATATGTTGATGCCTCTTGTTTCAAATTACCAGATGGCACTACAACTGCTGCTTATGCTATCACTACATTGCGTACAGTCATAGAGACATCACAAGTCCCTTATCAGTCAGCCCAAGCAGCTGAGTTAGCCTCCCTTATTCGAGCTTGTGAATTGAGCGAGGGACTGGTTGTCAATATTTATACTGACAGCCAGTATGCCTTCGGGGTCGCTCACAATTTTGGGCGACTCTGGGCTGAGAGCGGTTTCCTTACTTCCCATGGTACAAAGATCTAACATGGTCACCTTATATTGAGGCTTTTGTCTGCATTGACGCTCCCTAAGAAGTTGGCAATAGTGAAG
Organism: Calotriton arnoldi; assembly: GCA_963921515.1. Classification (NCBI taxonomy): domain Eukaryota; kingdom Metazoa; phylum Chordata; class Amphibia; order Caudata; family Salamandridae; genus Calotriton; species Calotriton arnoldi. The sequence goes on along the minus strand of CAWUFW010015752.1, from coordinate 159,284 downwards.
TGTAGCGCCCATAGGAAAATTACTGATGATGTAGGGAGGGGGAATGCTTTTGTGATCAGACAGCTAAGGAAATGGCACGGACTAAAATGAAGAAAATGTTTGTAGCAGGTCCCGCTAGGTGGGTACCTGAAGTTACCATGTTTGAGGATACGCTTGAGAATGTGAAATAAATACAGAGTGAGGCTACAACAGAAGAATTAGCAATATGGCAAGAAAGTACAGCACAATTGAACGATGGATGTTGGATTAATAAGTCAGGAAAGCAGAGATGGATGTTGCCAGATGCATATGTTCTCCCTGTAGTCACCATGGACCATGGCCCAGCCCATAACAGAGCTAAAGGTATTTGCAAGTTGTTAGACCCTGTATGGCAAAATGACAACATTTCAAAAACAGCTGCACATTTAGTGAAATACTGTATGGTGTGTATGATGCACAATCCTGGAAATGGTACCCCTACACCACCCGGTAATTTTGCACCACCTACTTTCCCATTTGAGGTCCTTCAGATGGACTACATAGAGCTAGACAGGTGTAATAATTTGAAGTATGTGTTGGTGGTTGTCTGTGCATTTAGTAAATGGGTTGAGGCTTATCCTACTAAAGACAATACAGCTGTTACGACTGCAAAGGTACTCCTGAAGGAGTTCTTTCCTAGTTTCAGCTTGCCCCATTTGATTTGGAGTGATAACGTAAGTCATTTTAATGCCAAGGTCATTCAGCTAATTTGCGATGGTTTCCACATAAAACAGAAGCTTCATGCTGCAAATCACCCACAGTCAGCAGTATTGGTTGAGAAGTACAATGGTACTCTCAAACTGAAATTGGCGACGATTCAGGAGACAACAGGGTTACAATGGTCAGACGCTCTACCATTAGCTCTTTTGTCGACAAGAACAACAGCACATTCTAGAACAGGATTGTCACCGTACGAGGTCGTGTTTGGATACCTGGCAAATGTCTGGGGTGTCCCACGACCTCATCGGTTCTCTGATATTGAGTACCCCTTGTTAATTGACTATCTGTACCAGCTAACTGAAAATTTGCGTTCTAGTCACCAACAGGTCCATGAGTCCCTGCCCGCTACACGAGAGGGACCCGGACGCGACTTTCGGCCTGGAGATTTCATACTCATCAGAAACTTCCAGCGGAAGAAGAGTTTGGAGCCTCGTTGGAAGGGACCAGAACAGGTCCTCCTGTCCACTCGTACTGCTGTGAAGGTCGCCGGCCGAAAGAACTGGGTGCACGCTACCCACTGCTGCAGGATACCTTTGACCGTGCCCTATGATCAATGGGTGAGGGATGGAATAGGGGACTCTGAGTGCGAGAAGGTGCCTCAGTTCATCCCCTTCAGGGATGCAAAGCAAACTTGGACCCAAACGGATTTGGAAAATGATGAAGTGCTAATTCCAGCGGTCCCCCCAGAAATACGAGCTATTAAGGAGCCGCTGTTTGTTGATCCAATGGTGCCTGGGGCTACCAGGTACAATTTGCGTCCTCGGTTGAGGAACAGTGCACAAAAGGAGAAGTCAGATTAGATAGGGACTGACTGTGTAAGTCAGGTGTACTTTGTCATAGTACCAACTGAATTAGTTTAGGATGATGTGAGACTTGTGCACTGTTTGTTTTCGAACATTGGACAGGATAGCTCAAAAAGTATCCCTTTGGGGGTACATTATCCTGATCAACGTGGGATACATCAAGAGCTTAGTACAGAGCAAGCTCTACCGCCGGTGCTCAAGAGCGCCAACGTATTGATAAACAATAGGAGCCTGTACCAGTGAGGCTCTGACGGACACTGGGAACACTTACCTTTACTAATATTTTTGTTGCACTATCATTCCTGTGGCATTTGTCTCCTTGCTTATTTATGCATCCGTTTGGTCGGCCTATTGATTAGGAGGAACAGCCCTTTGCACCACCGCGTTCAATGAGGGGTTGGTCGACAAAGAGTAAAATAGTCTGCATACTAATTGTTGTGATTGCAATAGTGACAATATTTGGAATATCTTGGTTTTTAGGGGAGAAGTTTCCTGTACATTCCTTAGTAGGTACTACTCCCACTCCCACTAAACACATTTTTGTTACTCTAGCCCCACACAAAGAAGTACATAGGCAGTCCTAAACAGATAATGTCTTCATACAAATGTTGCATCATGCTCATAATGTGTCCAATACGACTAATTGTTGGGTTTGTGGGCTGCTACCTTCGGTCACTCATAGGAGCGACAATCTGTTGTCTATGCCACTGTCGTATATTGGTAGCTGCGAGGGTTGGTATGAATTGTTTCAGTTAATGTACTTCCAATATCAACTTTCTACTTCGAATATAGCATCCACTGATTCTCAGACTGCGAATGAATATTTACGCTTCTACCACGGGTTTACCCCCATAGGACCGGCAGGGCAAGGTACTCTAGGGACGATGTCCTCAAAGTCATGCTTGAAAACGTACCACAAAGTAAAAAATAATACCTGGTTTTGAATGGAAATGGCTGATTTCAAATGGTTTAACACATCTGAGTACTTTCAATCCTTCCGAGCTCAGAATATTACCAAAGATAAACTAATACCTGTGTCAGTGGTTAGTAAGACAGCTGGGTTTTGCGTCCAGGGAAATGGGGAGATAATGGTGGGGGAGAGTAAATGCAATTTCACATACAAACTGAATACGACTAATAGTCCACCTTTGATCCTACCCCACAATGTCTATTTTGTCTGTGGGTCGCAAGCTCATGTCTGGCTCCCAAGGGGATGGTCAGGCACATATTATCTCTCTTTCCTTTTTCCCCCTGTATATGTTGCCCCATCTAATTATCACAAAACACATCAGCTGCAACTTAGGAGTATATTCCTGCCGCGAGTCAAAAGGGTAGTTGACACAAAGGATATAGATCAGACTGACACCACCGCACAGCAATTTGGAGACGCTGTGAAGGGCCTACTACCTTTTTGGGGCCCCATGGCTTATAGCCTTCAAGTTCGTCAGTTAACTAGAGTTGTTGAGGCGGTTATCAATACAACAGCTGGGATAATGACAAATGTCTCTGCTGAGCTCCAGGCTATGAGGTTAGTCACTTTGCAGAACAGGATGGTGCTAGACGTTATACTTGCAGATCGGGGTGGGGCCTGTCGCGTCATAGGCAGCAGCTGTTGTGTTTCCATACCTGATAATGCTCCCAATGTTTATTCAGCCATACAAAAATTACATGGAATATCCGCTGAAATACACCAAGAAGTAGGTACTTGGACACTGTCAGGGTGGTTTTGGAACACGCTAACTTCCTGGAGTTGGAAGATCCTCACTTTCTTGGCTGTGGTTGCCGGTATCTTCTTCACATGTTGCCTCTGCATACAATGTCTCCCAGCTTGTTGTTCCTATTGTGTTAATATCCTCACTCCCAAACAGAAAATGTCAATTCATGATACTAATGCTGCAATTATGTTACAAAATGATATTGAGGATTTGATGCAGATAGACGAAGGTATTTTTGAGACCACATCTTTCCTTGTAGCCTCTATTCCCGACACTGACTATAAGAACTGCTCCTAATGCTGATATTCCTTTGTCTACGAGTATGTTATGTTTTGTTTGACCATCACATAAACTGGTAAGCTTATGCTAAAAAGAGGGTCTGTGGGAATAGAAATGTTTCCGTTAACTTTTCTTGTGCATTATTCTATGTAAGTTAGCATTCGCTGCACCATTTTATGTTTGGCGGCCATCTTGAATCATGTTCGAAACTGCCCCTCGCCTCTTCGAGGAACGTGTTGTGGTAAGTTTTGTTTCTCCAAGGTTGGGCCTTGTTCTGCTAATGAATACACTGTTCTTATTAGCGCATCCCTTTCTCACTAGATAGAGGCCTTCTCCCACTAGTCTAGTGGTGGGCACGGACAGAGCAACCTTGAGTAGGAGATAATGTGTGCCCGGCCTCAGGATCAAAACCTATCCTTCTGTACTTCTTTGTTTAGCTGCATCTGCTTGGAAAATTCCATTGTGGGCATGCCTTCATTGGTTCTGAAATGTACATAATGTATCGTTATGCTTGCTGATGCCAGTACCTCTCTGCAGCACTCTTAGCCGCTTCGCCGCGATCGGAATTCCGCCCAGGTGCTGGACATTCCGATCGCGGGTGTGGTCGTGACGAGCTCAGCTCGTCATGCGCACAGCGCGACCGCGCAACATGACGAGCTGAGCTCGTCATGAGCATCGAAGGGGTTAAGAGACTGGGCAGACCAGGCTCCGCTCGAGCGTATCTGAATAAACATATTGGTTTGTATTCTCTACTGTCTGACCAACTCTTCATTTGTATGGAAGGCTGAGAGGTGGTCGCGAGTGACCCGGGTGACCCTAGTCGGGTCCCTTCCTTCACCTGCATATGTACAACGGGCATTCAAAACAAGCAGTACAATGTGATAATTCTTTCTAAAAGTTAGCAGAAGCTGTTATGCAAAAATATTGCGATAGTAAATAACTCAGGTTATTTAACAGGTAGCTGTCTGAGTAGGATAGGATTAAAAATACATTTGCATATAGATACATTGTCCGTAATTTTTTTGCAATATGGCACGGCTTTTTCTAGCGAAATCATCATTTACATATTTGGAGCTCATGAGAGTCCCTAAGGAGAAAGTAGCAGGAGCATGGATTTTTTTCTGCATTATCCTGTGAAATTGTGCATTGTATCTGCAGCCTTTTTCACTGTAAAACAAATCAAAACAACTTGTTGCATCACTTTGAACAGCTCTGCATCACTTAGCACCTTGTGCAAAACCCTACTAAACCCTAGGTGACTTTCAAGTGTGATGGCCATCCATCTTTGAAAACTGATCGCATTGTTACTACAATTTAAATGGTACAGGAACTGTATAATCTGAGATTAAGCAATATATCTAAATTTCAATACTCCGTCACCTGCTGTGAATTTATCACATTATACTTGGGTTTCAATATAAGGGGTGGGGGAACTTGCCGTGTTTCACTCTGCGTTATTCCTTTGAGTTACATAAAAACGGCATGAGAATCCATGGAGTTCCATGAGTGGGTGGAATTCGGCACGGCTCGCTGCTCGCGCTTATTGTTAGCACTGGGAGATTGTTTGGCACTGTAAAATCTGCGTGAACAGCACCACACAGCGCTGCTTCATTCTGTCACTCGAGTGGGTTTTCTACTCGAGCGGCAGCCTTCTCAACACGATCAGTCGCTACCTGCCGTGACCTCATGCTTTGAGAAATCTCACCCTAAGGCATTTAGCACCCGAAAATCCCAATAGGGATGCAGATTCTCGCTCGTCAACTTAAAGTTGGCGAGCCAAGCACAAGGAAAAACCTCGCCACGCCGTGGTTGGTGAAGTTTTGCTGGAACTCAGTGTTCCAAGCGGAAGGCGGCGTGGGCAAAACTCCCCGAACTCCGCCGGCAAAGCAGAATTTATCGCCCACCCCTATTCAACATAACTTCATGACTAGGGTTGCCTGGTAGGGGATGGCACTGGATAGAAAATGCAGTGTAAGGTGATCTTGCCTTGTTTTCTTAATTTACTGACATTGGTTTTATGATTCAGATTTTTTGGTATTAGTCACCTTTAAATATTTAAAATAATGAATATGAAGTTTCCATTATCTTCCTTCTGTGACCATACATTGACTATGGCCTTCATTCTGCGTGAGTCGGTTTTATTGTATGGTAGTTGCACCCCAAGAAAAATTAGTTTTGCACCTTAATTTTTTCCCCTAGGTTGACTGTCACACGATTCAGAGGTTTCGTCCCTGAAATGTCTTTTAACATGACGCAAGAGATTTATAACACAGAGTTTCTGCAAATTTTCCCTCTTTTTAATCAGTTTTCACCTTACAAAATTCAGCAGGTAATATTACCTGGTGAAATGTGCACTGAGAAAAATTGCAAGTGTGTGGTATTGCAGCAAAACTTGGAATACCTGATCCTAGTATTTTCAGCACCCTCGGAATGAGTGCCTCAGTTTCCTATGTAACTTTACATTATAACAGTATATTGCTGTACATTTAAATTTTACCATTGCTGGAAGGATATTATTGGTAAAATAGAGATGAATTTATATTAGACTCCCTGAGAAAAACGTCACATGAACATTTGTTTCAAAATATTCAAATTTTCATAATAGCATTTACTTTAGAAAACGTAAGTGACAATGTAAATGTGTAAATGAAGGACCATGCTGAGGTGCTAGTGCTACGTGCAAGCGAAGGCACCGAGGGGCATATTTACAGAGAAGTCGCAGAGCGTTTCGTTAGTCACCTTGTCTTAACGCTGCACTCCCCCCACTTCTGAAACATAGGGCTGCACCATATTTACAAGAATATGGTGCAGCCCTGCGTTTCCCCCTGCGCTGTTGCTAAGTTTAGCGGCCTAGCGCCAACGCAGGCGCCCTTGCACCATAGTGCAAGGGTGTCTGGGTTGAGGGGAAGATTGTTTATGTGCAGGAAGGTCCCCCTTCCTGCCCATAAACAATCTTTAAATGCTGCTTTGTAACTTGTATGTGTGCTGCACAGAATTTGGAAATCTGCATTTTTTTAAAATGATTGTTTATGTGCAGGAAGGGGGACCTTCCTGTGCATAAACAATCATTGGCCTTTTGCTGTTTTCATGTGTGCTGCACAACGCAGCACACATGAAAACAGCAAAAACGATGAGAAATTAAACATTTATCCTCGTTGCGCCAGGGTAAGACCAGGTTTACCCTGGTCTTAATTCTGGCGCTGCCTCCTATTTATGCCTCCTTTGTAAATAGGGGGCAGCGTCGGAATCAATGGGTGTTGCTGTGGAATGCCCACCGCAACACCTATTGCCCTCCCCTTTCACGCTAAGCATAGCGTGAAAGGGTGCCTTATTTACAAGGCAGAGTTAAGCCACGTTACGTGGCTTAACGCTGCCTTGTAAATAAGGCGAGGCCCCTATCGCCATCACCACGTCACTGAAAGTGACGTAGAGATGGTGATAGGGGCTTGTAAATATGCCCCCAAGTGCAAAACAAGGTGTGCAAAGCGAGGTCAGAAAAATACACCCAAAAACATAGACTGTATGCAACCATTATAGAACATCACGTATTAATATATAAAAAATATGAATCTTGCAACAGACTTGTCTATTTCTTGGACTAAACGGACTAAAAATAAATCAGAAGTGAGACCTGTTCATCGATCTACAGTGTCACAAAGAGCATTTGTAAGAATAACCACGTCATCCGTCTGGGATGGATCTTGGACATGCTAGCCAATTCGATCAAACACGATGGCAGCTGTGAAGGGCATTCTGCAGTCGCCAGACAAGCGAATGGGCGAGATTACATCAGTACATATGCAGTCATGCTGTTAAAGTCATCTACTAGAAACACATGCTGTCATCAGTACATCAGTACAACCTACACAGACAAACAGAAAATCCAGAGAAAGTTCATGCAACACATAACCATGGAACACCTTACGGGGTTCAGATGGAACACAAATACACAAGGCACACACAGATTGTAGAAACCAGATTGGGCATAGCAGATGTTCTGACACGGAAGGATACAGCCAACCACATGGGATAATGAACACAGGGCTGCTACTTAATTTCCATGCAGAAGTTGTGGCTATATACCGATAAAACTCATTTATGGATCGTGACCAGGGCTCGAGTCGGGGTACCACGCGGGTGGACGGCGTCCCCCCACTTATTTTACCGGGAGCTCGATAACTGGAGCAAATGGAGCCACACATTCACTCTTTGGCCTCTCTGGGGCGAGATCGGAGCTCATTCAGAACGCTGCTCACGCGCTGGCTTCTCTGATGCAATCGCATCTAAGGGGTGAGCGAGGGGAGGCAATGAGTCTGATGGTGTAAGCCACCTTTCGTGACGTCACTTCCTGTCGTGACGTCAGCGTCCCCCCACTTCTTTTTTTAGGACTTGTGCCCTGATCGTGACTCATATGCCACGTAAGTGCCAGTCATCCTACTCACAGTTTATTTGACAGAGCTGCTCCTGCACAGGGTGTACGCGACGTTTGGACTTCCGTTATGAAGTAGGACAAATCCCGGAAAGCATTTGTAAAGAGTCTGACTTTTCTAGCACAGATTTTTTGCAGGAAGGGTAGCATGTCAGGTTGTAGGCTACTAACCATCCGTTGGGGGTAATTTTCTCTGCTACCACACAGGGTTGCCCTAAGTCCAAAGTGATACTGCGGAAATGTTGAAAAATCTGCAGAGTCCATTGTCTGTGGCAAGAATTCCAGATGAGACATTGGCAATAAGTGGCTGGTAAATGGCTGGCTAAGAGAGGTGGGGCGGCTCTAAGCTTGGAAAATTTAACTGGTGTCACAAAGAGCTCCATTTTATCAAGCTTTTTTATTTTAAGTTTTACCCCTTCTATGCATCAGGACACAAACTGTCACCAAGATGTCGATCATCACTATCGTCTCTTACCTGGAAGAGTTGCTCCAAATTAGAGGTTTCCAAAGTTTAGACTATGCCTGTGAAGTTAGGTATATATGGGAATCTTTACCCATCAAAACATTTTCCAATGCCTCCTGAATTCACTCAAGCTGCAGTATAACTTTTTCAGCACGAACCGATAAAGGAGTTTAGTGGCTATTCAGAGGCTGCAGAGTAGTGGTCGGGCAGCTCACAGCCATGGACCCGGATCATGGTGCTGTTTGCTGCAGTGCACCACAGAGAGGCAATTACTTTCCTGTGTTTCCGCGTTCTGTGGACAGAAAAACATGCATTCATTTGGTGTTATTTTGAGTTGACATGAGAAAAAGATGCCAAAAAGAAATGCACAGATATCTTCTGTGCCAGCACATCGCAGAAAGTTGCATCATGATATGGCCTCAGAGCTTCAAGTGGAAATATTTTCTGCTGTTGCCCAGAGTTTTGTTTTTAAATCACATTTGTTGGGACGGAAAAGTCCTCCGAATGATAATGGAGGTGCTCCCCTGTACTGAGTGCCCAACCATACTGATGTCTGGATCCCTAATGCTGATTTTTGTTGTCACAGGCAAACAGATCATGCATGTGAACCATGACATAGGCCTGTCTCACAGACTGCGGTCTTTTTGGACCAGGAGAGGCACCCAAAGTTCTACCCTCATAGTGGTGGAGGCTATTGCCTCCACCAGGAGTTAAGTAGCACAAGCATGGAGGTGGCATTATACCGTGTAGTGATCAGTAGGAGTGAACAGGCCCTTTGTACCCTTTGTCACTGGAGTGAGGCCAACACTTTCACTCATTTTAAAGTTCTGCTGCTGGTTTCTTAACTCACCCTTGGCCTACATCAGTTTGATGTGTAGTGCTGTGTAGCGCATAAGTGGTGTATCTGTGCTAGGTACATGTGTGCCCTGAAAGCATACAATACAGGAATAATGCACTACTGTGCAGTGCATGCATGTTGAATGCATGTCCTGGGTGTATGTATACCTATGATTGGTACAGTACAAAAAGGATACAGTGCTGTGCATTGTGTGTATGCTATATATATGCACTGGGTATATGTGTGCCTTTGAATGGTACAATACATGGAGGTCCCTGTGTTCTATTTTGGGAGACCCAGGCCTGCATGGTGAAGCATGAGGAGAGGAGGTAGAGGACCGCACCCCGACATAATTGTGTATTTCTGCATTCCTGGAAGCTGGGTGGGACACCCCTGGGAGAAAGGAGAGCCAGCCCCCCACCCCCATACACTTCAAAGCGTGCTCTTTGATTCAGTGAGAGGACACAATGAAGGGGCCTGGGCACATCTCAGTAAGGAGATGAGGCTCATAAGAGAATCCTAAAGAGTAGGGTTGTGTGCCCTGGGCCAACCTTTTGATACACATATCACTGTGGCTGACATCCAGGTGTGAACTCTAGTCACTCCCATGGCCTGTGTTGTGGGGCTATGAGCAGTTGGTGTCACTCCTACTGTGACAGACTGCTTTCATGTGGAAGGAAGGGCAGAGGAGTGGGCACTTCAAAATAAGCGACCCCCCAACATAAACTTCAAAGACTCAGACTCTAAATCCCATTTGGTGCCTGGAAATGGATTATAAGAGGAAGAGCTTGAGACCCCAGAAATTACCATCTGCCAAGCAGCCAGAGGGGCTCTGTGAGGAGGGGAAGCTGTGTAAGACTTCTGCCTGTGACCAGGACTGGGGGCCAAAGCCTGCTAGTCTCCCTGCTGGGTTAGGGGACATCACCCAGAGAATCCAAGATCACCTGCCCTGGAGCCAGGAGCACCATCACGTGCCTGCTTGCCAAGAATACTGTGAGCTGTGAGGAAGAGTACATCATTGGAGGGAGTGAGTAGACTCCCTTTGCAAGGTGTGAGGAAACGGCTGCTGTACCGCTCGAGTCATTGCTCGTGTGCATGCTGAGGTTTGTGTCCCTGTATGCCAGAGGAGGGTCGCCCTTAACTTAGCCATGTGCAACACTGTGCCAATTGGGTCGGAGCCTGTGCGCAGTGAGGAGCCACGACTCTGTATGCCAGAAGGGGCCATGCTGTGAGGGATGTAGCCCTTGAGCCATGGTGAGTCATGATCCTGTATGCCAGAGGGGCCGCTGTTGAGGACTTCCCTGTGCAGGGCAGGCTGGAGCCCATGTATAGGGAAGATACAGTGCCCTTGTATGCCAGACGGGGTCACTGGGAGCAACAAGATACGCAACCTGATCTACAGCCCCCCGCAGGAGAAGTGAGGTCGCAGTGGGAACACCGGCACCTCATTGAGGCAAGGGACCCGCTTCAGGATTGTTGCATTCTCTCCTCTCCGTGGGGCCGATTTGACATTTACCCTGCAAGGTGGAGCCACAAAGGACCTCCGGTCACTTCTGTGGAGTGACCGAATGTGAGGAACTTTGCACCCACTGAGTGCAACTTACCTGGGCCGCTTGCCGCAAACTCACCTGATTCAGCTGCTGCTCCAAGCGCCCACAGATGGGATGCGCTCAGGCACTCCGGATGCTCTAAGTCTGCAGGTATAGGTAAGACTGATTTCGAGCCAGTCAGGCCTAGAGGAACTTGCTTGCTAGTTAATGCTACAGCGCTGGAACACAGTTGACTTTAAAAAAGAGTCAAAGTGGACCCTTGGGACTCAGACTGCTAGTGGGGCTTAGCCTGGATGTTGCCAATAGTGAATGGAGAATAACCACCATAACTGTAAGTGAGTGGGACCCGGAGAACTGCCTAAAGAAACACCAGAGCCCGACCTCAGGGGAGACTGTGTGCTTGTCTGTGAACATTGTATTTCTCCTTTGTGTTGTTAGCCATAGAAATAAAACACTTTTCTTTTTTCATGAAAGCGAGTATTTGGCTGAACAATAATTTATTGCTGCTGCTGCATAGATTTTGAGTTATGAGCCTGTGTTCACTTCTGTGTGTCCACCTCCCCCCCGAGGGAGCCTTGGACTGCTTGACCATGTTACTACTGAGAGTCGAGTTAAGAAGGTGGTAGTTAGCCAATTTGCTCAGAATCTATTATAGGTCAGCCCACAGGACATAAAAAGTAAAAGGTATCAACCTCCACGGTTGGGCCCAGTTGCTCCTACTTTCCCCGTGGCCCTCTGAAAGGGGTTCTGACAATTGGCAGCAAGGAGAGGCATCTATCATTTAGGAGTCTGGATACAAGTGTTGCATTGACCATTTCCAATTTTCCCTAGCAGTACAATAAAGTCCAAAGATGTCACTTTCATGTTTTCAGAAGGGATCTGATTCTGAGGATCTTTGTCACATCCCTACAATATGTGCACAATGCCGCATTCAGACAATGTGCATCTCCAGCATTGGGAGAAGCGAGGAAAAAAAGCAGATTGTAGTTAGAGAGGCAACCAATGCCATCTATGTAAGGTCTTGAAGTAGCTTAGTTTTGTTTCAACTTCCCTTGATTCTTTATTGTGTGTACTGATCAATTCTTCCCATTCATATTCTGTGTAGTGTATAGTTAATATTTATTCCCATCAGGTTTTGGGTATGTGTTGTGAAAATCTCTGATTAATAATTGTCCAGTATAAGCCAGACGCCATACCCTTTTGGGACCCACAGGTATGCATGCATTTCTCTATAGCCAATTGGGGCATTTTATTGGTATAAGACCTCAGGAGTGTGTACAGCAATGGATTATTTGTCTGTATTATCACCCTTGAGTTTGCAGTAAGTCAAATTCTTTCATCATCCTACAGTACATCAATCAGCATCAGTATCCATCCAGTTCTCCACATTTCCCATGACAAAAGTGAACTGCCAGAAACTACACCCCCATTAGTCTACAGGGGTGCTTTGACATGTACTCTTCCATACGACCCCATCGCTTAGTGTTCTCTGTGCCAGCATATTGAAAGGCATGTATGATAGGGTTTGAGTAGTCTCCGGTTAATGATCTCTTCATGTATATTTGATTAGTACCCAATTTCGAGTGAAGGATTACACTTTTTATATGTATTTGGGGCGGATCTCCTTGCAAGTAAGATGTACCAAGTCTGCGACAATTGATGCACCAGCCAGTATGTTTCCACCTGGGCCCCAAGGTAGTTGAAGCCCCCGGATTTCTGTTAAGGCATGTCGTTTGGACATTTTCTATCTGGACTTAGAATTTCCGCAGGGAAAAGATTTTATCCAATGTTAAGAATGGGTTTAAAGGTTCCCTCAACCGCACTATCACAAAAATATATTTAAACCTAGGAGCTACATTCATTTTAACAAGTGGACATAAGTTATTGCCCATCATTTTTCTAAGCTTCTGTAAATCAGTATACCTAGATATTTTAAGTTAGAGGTTTTCCATTTAAACCGCTTATTCGCCAGTGATCAGCTAGTGGCACCTTTAGTCAACAAGAATGCCTCAATTTACCGGTTTATCCTATTACTTGAGCACCTCACAAATAAGGAAATTAGGGATATCAGGGCTAACAGTGATGATGCAGGAGCCTACCATATAACATCATCTGGTCATCTGCTTAATGAATTGCCTTTTGTTCTCCTACAACTATTCGAATTCCCTTTCTCCTTTTGTATTGTCTGTTTGATGCTGCCTATGGTTCCAGTGACAGTAAAAACAGGAATGTGGAGAGTGGGCCGCCCGGCCTAGTACCCATCAATACTCTAAAGGGTTGTGATATCTACATTTATCAGGGATATGGGTCTGCACCCACAGCAATGTAGAGGGGTCCTTTTTTGTTTTAATGTGAGGAATATACGAGCTTAGTTAAACCATGACTAAATCCTTCTCTTCTAACATGGCTCTTTAGAAACCAAACTTTTATATGGCTCTTAGAATTTTAGGCTTTTTAACTTTGGTAACTTTGTAAAATCCTTTTGGCAACCCATTTTCTCCCGGGACCTTCCCAGTTACCACCTCCCATACTGCACCTTCTAAGAATTGTATTTACTCCTTCAGGAGTGTCAGCATCTTTAAGTTTACCATAAACTCCTCTTGTAAGTCATCACTGTCTTTATTATCAGAGTAGTATACGGCCCTGTAGAATGTGGCAAACGTCTCTGTGAGCAGGAGCCCCCCGGATTGGTGAGGGAGTGCCTCTGATTGTCTTTAAACGCCGGTATACTGTTTTTGAACTCCATAGTTTTTAGTTTTAACGCAGACTCTGCATGTTTTTCCCCGTGTCCATGTTGTTTTTGTTTTATACGTGAGAGTGCGTATTTCGCTCTAGAGGTGTTGATTTCATATTTCTCCTTAATCAGTAAACACAATTTGTTATTGTAGGAAGCTGGCTCTGTATATACTATACCAAAATGAGGTATATTGTGCGCAGAGTCCAGTGGAACCTCAAAGGTAGGCAGAGGTAAAAGTAGATAGCACCTTACTCTCTATTTGTGCTAGTGTGGGCGAGCAGTAAGGCTTTATCAGAGGGTAGTGTTACTCATTTGTTGTACACACTCAATCAGCAAATGATGTCACACACTCAAAGTCTGAACTCAGACCAATTTTGTTTGTATAAAAATATTATTTCGTTGTATTTATTTCTTAGAACCAAGCAAGCCTGGCACAGGTAAGTGATTTATACTTTGCAGTAACAATACAGTTTGAATTGCAGTTGTATATATACTTTGGTTTGGTTACAGTAGAATTACTGGAATTGCAATACCTTGAGATACTGTACATATACTTTGTATTGACTTTGCAATAGGATGTCATGTAAATTACTTTGCAGATTACTTTTCTTACGCAGTGTAGTATACCTGGATACTGCACTGGGACATTTCCTGTAAACAGGTAAGTAAATACGTTTTGGTTAATTGTACACAGTTATATAGACTTTTGATAGATTTTCCAACTCCACACTTAGAAACTTTTTCATAGAAAACAGTCAATGTTATCCTATGGGAGGAAATAGTGTTATCAATTAACATGTAAGTACTTTGTTGTGGGAGTTGGTTTTCTGGGGTTTGACTCAGGTGTCTCCCAGGGTCGAGGATGCACTCTCAAAGCACCCTCAGTGGCACTAGGTCGGCCAGGTGCAGAGTGCTGAGGCCCAATGTTATCCAATGTGGGATAGAGGGCCTCCGGTTGGTGGCTGCTCAAGAGCAGGCCACAAGGTTGTGGGAGCAAAGCTCCTGGACTTTAACTCAGGCGAATGGGGGTTCAAGTTAGCACCAAAGGTACACCCTTAGCGGCACTAGGGCGGCCGGGTGCAGGGTGCTGGTTTGTCGTCGGGTGCCCTGTTACTTTCAATGGGGATTCTCCAGTTTGCAAACACACTGCAGGCTTTGGGACGAAGGTCTTCTGGGAGCGACCACCACTTGGAGAGGTAAGTTGGGATGCTGGGGGTTGGCTAGACACCGTCGGTTGGGCCACCCAAGGCCGTGGGGCGTCGGGTGCAGGGGTGTCTTTTAGGGTCGGATCTTCATACCAGCTCCTGGTCTGGGTTGGGGGGACCCTCCGGAGTGAGGCTGCAGGTGTCGACTGGAGGCTTGAGGCAGGTCAGGGATCACTGGATCTTGGGTCAGGATCGCCGGGGAGACCTCCTCGTGGTGTTGGGCCACTCGAACTCGGGCCGTGGGCGATGGGTGCAGAGTGGTGCAGACTCTCGGATTTTGCCAGAGCTGGAGTCTGTGGGTGAACAATTACGATGTTCATGGGAGACACAGTCTTTTCCTTGGAAGGCAGGGCAGGTCCTCAGGGTTCTTGAGGTTGCTGGCTGCAGGACACACTGGTGTTTTGCTTCTGCAGGTTCGAGGTGGGGACAGGCCGGTAGGGCTGGGGCCAAGTCAGTGGGGGTCCCCCTCTTCTTAGCTACGGCACGGCTGCTCGATCCTTCTTCTTCTTTTCTTCTTGGTCGTTATTTGTATGCTTTCTTTGTTCAGGGTTTCCCCCTAAATACTGTATTTAGGGGGCGTTTTAGGGGTCTCGAGGTCAGTAGCCAATGGGCCACTGACCTTAGGATGACTACACCCTTGGTGTGCTCACCCCATGTGGGGGAGTGAGCACAATCCCTAATCCTGATTGGGAAGTGCCTGCCATCTGCAAGATGGCGGGCACTGAAGAGTGGGCTTCATCTCGCCTCCCCCACCTGAGGGGTGGGGTTGGCAGAGGTGGGCACACCTTCTGGGCTGGCTAGTTTTTCACGCCTGTCTTCCTGCCGAAAAGGAGGGGAGACAGGAAGGGGGCCTGCTCCTGATAGCAGGAGAGGCTGGGGGTCGCATTACAAAGGCTGCAAGGCCTTTGAAGCCCCCCTGCCACAGATGGCTCTTCCTGGCCTGGGGGAGGTGTGACCACCTCCTCCCAGGAAAGGCTTTGTTTCTGGGCTCAGGTAGTGAAGGCTCCCACCCCAGGGGTCCAGAAACATGTCTCGTGGTGGCAGGCTGGTGTGTACCAGTCAGGGAACCCTCCAGAGGCTGGTAGTTTTTCAGGGGGCATCTCTAAGATGCCCTCTGAGTGCATTTTTAATTAAATCCCACACTGGCATCAGTGTGGGTTTAATGTGTTGAGAAGTTTGATACCAAACTTCCCAGTTTTCAGTAAAGCCATTATGGTGCTGTGGAGTTCGTAATGACAAACTCCCAGCACTGTATACTCTTAATGGCATTACTGCGCTTACAATGTCTAGGAATTGGTCTAGACACTGTAGGGGTACAGGGCTCATGCACCTGAACCCTCACCACTGGTATAGTTCACCCAGCTAGAAGGGTGGCTGACCTATGCCAGGGCGGTAGGCATGGCACACGGATGTGTGCCATGTCGACTCTTCACTTTGTTCTGCACCAAAACACACAGCCTGCAATGGCAGTGTGTGTGTGTAAAGGTACAGGGCCTCTAAGGGTGGCACAATAAGTGCTGCAGCCCTTAGAGGCCTTTCCTGGCCACAGTGCCCTTGGTACCCATGGTACCTTTTACAAGGGACTGACATGTTGCCAGAGAGGTGTCAATTGGGGGTACAAGGTACAGTTTTTGGGAAAGAACACAGGCTCTGGGAACATGATTGGCAGGGACCCAGGGCACATCAAGACAAAGGGCATCAGTAGTCTGGCAAGAAGTGGGGGGGTTACTGCAACAGAAACCCAGCTTCCTACAGTTATCATTCGCTGAGGTATTATAATCTTTTGTAAGGTTAATAATGGTCTTTTCCCCTCACTTGCGCCTTTCCCGCCACCCCCTTGTTTTATTCAGATATCTTCATTGGAATTGCTGGGTCACTTTTAACATCTGGCATTTTATATCCGTGCAAGTTTAACCTTCATGGTCCAGTGGGTAGGCACATGCGTCCAATGTCTAACTGAAATCTGATTAAGTCATGATCCGATACATCATTAGGGATGGTTGTGGCATCTTCCATTCTCTTCAGTAATACTCCCATCATTAAAAAGAATTTAATATGGGAACACATCAATTGGCATTAAAGAAACTCTAATTGGGAGCATTTTCCTCACTAGAGTGACAGGTCCTACTTTTCTTTAAGGGGTCTGTGAGGATGTGCCCCTTTGGTCTGTCTCAGCTTTACATCCAAATAGTACTTTACCCACCCATTAAAGTTTTTGGGTATTCGTTTTGTAGGCCCATGACCGGCCATGTAGCGCCTAGAAAAGAGAAAGCCTTGTTTTCTTCTTATATAAAGTAATGTTGCAGCCCATTTACATTCAATGATAGCACTGATAAGTTGTCAGGTCTAATAGTTCCTGGATGTATTATTTTTGTTTCCATCTCTCAGATACCTCCTGCAGCAGGCACTTCTTCCATTTGAAGCATTCACCACTGCACTATCATGAGTCATGTCTGGGCCTAGTACGTCCCCATAAATACATACTCTCAGTGACTTCTTATTTCCTACTCTGTTATGTTCATGTTGTACACTTAATTGAGCTATCTACAATGTTTTTCCTTTCTGAATTGAATGCATAGGTGTAATGTCCAATCACTGGTTATAGTTTCCCCCGTTTGATTTGTCTACTAGTACTGCACTTCCTTTTCTAATCGTTTCTCTATCATATTATACAGTCAATTTACAGGGTATCCTCCTTTCCTAAAATTATGGAGGGATTTGTGGTATCCATCCAGCTATTAGTTTTTTAAGAGTGTATCTCGATTTGTCTCTCCCTCCTGGTCAGTCTTCTGCTCTTTTCCTGTCACCTGATGCCCATCTGTGTGTAATCACTAAAAGGCTATACTGCTCCTCTCGTTGCGATACCATGTGAATGATCCTGTAGCTGACCAGGACAATGATCGGCTTTTCCTTCGAAATGTATATGTCTGAGTCCTCATGAGAATCCAACAGAGACTCTAGTTCCTTTGTTCTTCAGATTGTTTTGCTTTTCCACCAGTTGTTATTAACATTATCGCCAGATCCAATAGTGCAAACAGGATGTCCCTTTTTTGATTTATGTCATATGAAAAGTCTTGACATATGAGCATCTTTTGGTTTTCATGTTTGAATGGGCTGTGTTTCTTTGCTGCTTGTGAAAACCTGGCTCGCCTGATGAAGTCTTAAAAAGCAGGTAATAATTTCCCCCGGCACAGTACTCTCATCTTGGTTCAGAATTCTTTGGACCTCTAACGGTGGAGTGAACATCTGCTTTATGAGATCCCGTGCAAACCTTGTAAGGAATCCAATCATGTCATCCACTTCTAATTTCTCAGGTACCTTGGGAGGTGCATGCTATCCCTTCAGATTCTATCTTCAGGTTCCATCATCAGCTCCTGATGTTCCTGTGGTCTAATTCTGATGTCAAGTTAATGGGTGCTCTACAGATCCTGGTCAAACTTCAGGTTCTCCTAAGTCTTATATTGAACATTGCAATGCCATTTCATATTTGATTGGATATTTTTCATTGTTGTGTCTTCCACTAAGTGAACAAACAGTATAATCAAGGTCCATTCTTTTATTGTAGTCTCCAGAGCTGTCTCGGTCACATTGTGCAGTTGCTGTTCCATGCTGGTTTCCTGTGTAATCCCTGCCACAGTTTATACAAAACACAGCTGTGTTTTTGGCTTGGGCTTCAGCTTTTGGGCCGCGACGGAGTCGGTGACGTCTGTGCAGCGTGCAGCGAAGCAGTGTGGAGTGCGGTGCCCACAGGACGCGGTGCAAGCAGCGGCTCGTTGACGGAGTCGGAGAGACCAGGGTTGTGTTGCGAAGCGAGGCGGTGCTCTCTGCGGTGCCTTCAGGACACAGAGTCTGCGACGGACTTGGTGGCGGAGTCAGCTGCTCTTTTCTTCTGCGGCGACTGGAACCAGGGTAACCAGAGACGGTGCCCAGAAGGATGGTGAGGTCTTTGCTGTTCCTGAGACCTCTTGAACAGGGGGCAAGCTCCACTTCAAGCCCTTGGAGATACTTTCCCAAGCAGGATGCACACACAGTTCCTCTCCTTGGCAGAAACAGCCACTGCAGGCCAACCACAGACAGCACGCAGCAAAGGGCAGTAATCCCCCTCCAGTTTCTCCAGCTCTTCTCCTTGGCAGAGGTTCCTCTTGAAGTCCAAAAGTGATCTAAAGTTCTGGGGTCTGGGCTCCAATATTTACACAGCAAAATCATGTGTTCTCTGGTGGCAGAGAAGCCCTGTGCCCAGTCAAAACCAGTTCTGTCCTCTGTGGTGCAGCTTCGTGGTAAGAGGTGGAGACAGCATTGTGTAAGGCAGACCAGGCCCATTCAGATGGAAGGAAATCACCACCCCCTACTCTAAATGTAGCCCAGGTCCATTCAGCCCAGCCCGACTCACCCTGGAAAGGCAGGGCACACCTAACCCCCACAAGTGGCTGTCTGAACAGTATGCACATCCCCAGCCCCTGTCACTCCAAAGCCAGAAAGTCAATACACATCCTAGCAGAGGCACACTGGATGGCTAAGCAAGAAAATATCCACTTTCTAAAAGTGATATTTTCAAACACAGAATGTAAAAATCACCCTCACTGAAAGATGAATCTTAACATTCTGAGTTCAGGCATACTAATCTTTATTTTCCTACCTTGTTCCCAGGGGTAGTTATGCTTATAAGATGTTATAAGCAAACTCCCCACTCTATCCTATGGGAACAGGTAGCCTTACAATAGTGAAAAACGAATTTGGCAGTATTTAACTATCAGGACATGCCACACACACCAGGGCATGTCCTACCTTTCACAAACACTGCACCCTGCCCACTGGGGTACCTTGGGCCTACCTTAGGGTGACTAACATGTAAGAAAAGGGAAGGGTAGGGCCTGGCAAGTGGGTGCACTTGCCAAGTCGACATGGCAGTACCAAACTGCTCACAAATACTGTAGTGGCAGATCTGAGTTACATTTACAGGCTGCTTATGTGGGTGGCACAATCAGTGCTGCCGGCCCACTAGCAGAATTTGATTTACAGTCCCTGTGCACACACAGTGCACAGTACTAGGGACTGACTAGTAAATCAAATATGACAATCATGGAATCACTAATCCATAACAACAATTTACAGGCGGCACTTGCACTTTCGCACTGAACAGCAGTGGCAAAGTGCCCAAAGCATCTAGACAGTAAAAATGAAGTCCAACACACAGCAGAAAAACAGGAGGCAAAGGCAAAAATACAGGGGAAACCCATGCCAATGAGGCCAGGTCTTACACCAGAAATTGGCATTAATGCTTCTGTTGATTCTTTATGCTGCTGCAATGCACCTTCTAATGTACAGACCAACTGCCCGCCCCACAATAACAACAGCAGTTAGGAGCTGAGGCAAAGATAGGAAGGAGTTTAAAAGGACTCTGTATCTGCAATGGTATTGAATCAGCGCTTGTAGGTTGAGCATGCTGTATCTTATCTGCTGGATAGGCCTCTTTCTGGTGCGGTGGGCCTCGCCAGCTACATCATGGCCAAGTGTCAACATTCAGTACAGGTTATTTTCGATGATTTTACTCTTCATTATTTCTCTTAATGCCAATTTCACTTTCTACAGTCTAGAATACGTAAATCACCAATTTCACTCTCTGTCTCCTGATCTTTTTCCATTGCAGTGGGGGTGCTCCGCATTTATCATGCACTTTCCCACTGGTTTTGCAGCTCAGTTTTTCAGCAAATGTCGGCTTCTGAGGGTATGTGGCCTTTGTCCCACCAACTTTCCTTTGGCTCTGGGATGCTCTTGTGATCACCCAGGCACCAGAGACACAGCTGGGTCTTCACCAATGCCTGATGGACAGAGGCTGCTTCCTCTGCGTTGGGAAAGACGCAGTCTCTGCTGCTCCTTAGGCACCAATCAAGATCACAGCTGCCTTCTGATGGTCATACTGTTTTGAGGCATCCTGCATCACCTTGCATCCCCCTGATGGTGTCCTCATCCTAGCTGGTAGCAGGTAGGCCTCTACAGAACTCAGTCAGTGAGCCACCATTCTTGTCCGCATCAAGCTGTACCCCTTCAAAATAGTTTTGTGACGGTTTTTACTATTTAGATTTACATTTGGAGGATTGAGTTTTCATTGGAGTGTTGGGTTCTACCAAAGATTTAGAGTTGCTGTTGATGTCAATGAGTATGTTGGCATCTGAGATAACAGTGATTCTTTACCTGTGGTCTATAGATCCCCAGAGGCTCACACTGGTTACTCAGGGGGTCTGCAACTGTTTATAAAATTAAAGAATATTAGCAAAATAATAAACTACATACACATAAAAAGGCAACATTGAAAGATGAAGCTTTCGAAACACTCTGTAAAACACCTACTATGCATATAGTTGCCTAATGACTCACAAAATTTAGGTAACTTGCAAATTCTACCCAGCCTGCTGCAAATTAACATGTATATCTTAACTTGCTTAGCTTGCTGGTGGAGGAAGTTGCACCGAGGAAATCTTTTGTGGTATCATTTGTGAAACAATTAAGAAATTGTGGGGGATATGTACAAGGAAGTGGAGGAGCCTTCCTGGCTTAATGCCTCTCTCCTCCACTTCTGAAACGCAAGGCTGCACCATATTTCAAGAGTGTGGTGCAGCCTTGCGTTTCTCCCTGCGATGGCGCTAAGTTTAGCAACTTAGCGCCAACGCAGGCACCCTTGCACCAGAGTGCAAGGGTGTCTGCGTGCAGGGGAGGATTGTTTATGTGTAGGAAGGTGTCCCTTCCTGCACATAAACAATCCAAGAAATGCCATCCTGTCACTTTCATGCGTGCTGCTTCATGCAGCACACATGAAAGTGACAAAATTACATTTTTTTAAAGTTTGTTTATGTGCAGGAAGGGACACCTTCCTACACATAAACAAGCAATGGCATTTTGCTTTTTCCATGTGTGCTGCACAAGGCAGCACACATGGAAAAAGCAAAAACGAGGAGAAATAATTAATTTCTCCTTGTTTCGCCATCTTAAGACCAGTTTTTACCTGGTCTTAATTTTGGCGCTGCCTGCTATGTATGCCACCCTTGTACATAGGCAAAAACAACAATTGATGGACAGAATGCAGAACAATGTCGTACATTCACCCCAGTACAGAGATCTGGGCCTAAATCCATCGTTTTTTTGCTCACCATGCCATTCCAGTTTGGACCCAGCCATATGCAAATCAGTCTTGACCCTGCGCCCAATGGGAACAGTCCAGCCCGAACTGCCAGGCCAGGTCCTCCTTGGACTGGAAACAAGCATCCTAGGACCGGTTTCGGGCTTTCAGCCCTCATCAGCCAGGATAGCTTGACTTCAGTAGCATGGAGAGCACGGGACCCACGTCTGGGCATACCCGTCCCACTCGGGGTGACAAATGCAAAAACAACAATTGATGGACAGAATGCAGAACAATGTCGTACATTCACCCCAGTACAGAGATCTGGGCCTAAATCCATCGTTTTTTTGCTCACCATGCCCTTCCAGTTTGGACCCAGCCATATGCAAATCAGTCTTGACCCTGCGCCCAATGGGAACAGTCCAGCCCGAACTGCCAGGCCAGGTCCTCCCTGGACTGGAAACAAGCATCCTAGGACCGGTTTCGGGCTTTCAGCCTCATCAGCCAGGATAGCTTGACTCCAGTGGCATGGAGAGAACGGGACCCACGTCTGGGCATACCCGTCCCACTTGGGGTGACAAATGCAAAAACAACAATTGATGGACAGAATGCAGAACAATGTCGTACATTCACCCCAGTACAGAGATCTGGGCCTAAATCCATCGTTTTTTTGCTCACCATGCCATTCCAGTTTGGACCCAGCCATATGCAAATCAGTCTTGACCCTGCGCCCAATGAGAACAGTCCAGCCCGAACTGCCAGGCCAGGTCCTCCCTGGACTGGAAACAAGCATCCTAGGCCTGGCTGATGACGGCTGAATAGCCAGAAACCGGTCCCAGGATGCTTGTTTCCGGTCCAGGGAAGACATGGCTTGGCAGTTCGGGCTGGACTGTTCCCATGAGGCACAGGGTCAGACTGATTTGCATATGGCCATGTCTGAACTGGGGTGGTGGAGTGAGCTAAAGAATGATGATGTATTAAACCCAGATCAGTTGACTGGGGGTGAGTGTTTGATTAGCTCAAATGCTCCGTCCATCATCCCCTTTGGTATCGCTTTGTTTGCCCTAAGTTGGCAGGGTATGCCCAGACGTGGGTCCCTTGCTCACTGTGCCACTGGATTCAAGCTAGCCTGGCTGATGACGGCTGAATAGCCAGAAACCGGTCCCAGGAAGCTTGTTTCCGGTCCAGGGAAGACATGGCTTGGCAGTTCGGGCTGGACTGTTCCCATGAGGCACAGGGTCAGACTGATTTGCATATGGCCATGTCTGAACTGGGGTGGTGGAGTGAGCTAAAGAATGATGATGGATTAAACCCAGATCAGTTGACTGGGGGTGAGTGTTTGATTAGCTCAAATGCTCCGTCCATCATCCCCTTTGGTATCGCTTTGTTTGCTCTAAGTTGGCAGGGTATGCCCAGACGTGGGTCCCTTGCTCACTTTGCCACTGGATTCAAGCTAGCCTGGCTGATGACGGCTGAATAGCCAGAAACCGGTCCCAGGATGCTTGTTTCCGGTCCAGGGAAGACATGGCTTGGCAGTTCGGGCTGGACTGTTCCCATGAGGCACAGGGTCAGACTGATTTGCATATGGCCATGTCTGAACTGGGGTGGTGGAGTGAGCTAAAGAATGATGATGGATTAAACCCAGATCAGTTGACTGGGGGTGAGTGTTTGATTAGGATGAAGGGGAGTTCAGGAAAGCTCTAAAAACATGGCTTTTTAGCCGGGATTAGTAAATTACGTTTCGGTTTCGGAGTTCTGTCTCCCCTCTGCTGTTGGATCATGCTAGCGCCGGGACACCTCTGTTTGAGGTAGCTGTTGCGCTCTATAAATGTTGTGTATTGTATTAGCTCAAATGCTCCGTCCATCATCCCCTTTGGTATCGCTTTGTTTGCCCTAAGTTGGCAGGGTATGCCCAGACGTGGGTCCCTTGCTCACTTTGCCACTGGATTCAAGCTAGCCTGGCTGATGACGGCTGAATAGCCAGAAACCGGTCCCAGGATGCTTGTTTACGGTCCAGGGAAGACATGGCTTGGCAGTTCGGGCTGGACTGTTCCCATGAGGCACAGGGTCAGACTGATTTGCATATGTCCATGTCTGACCTGGGGTGGTGGAGTGAGCTAAAGAATGATGATGGATTAAACCCAGATAAGTTGACTGGGGGTGAGTGTTTGATTAGCTCAAATGCTCCGTCCATCATCCCCTTTGGTATCGCTTTGTTTACCCTTGTACATAGGGGCAGCATCAAAATGAATGGGTGTTGCGGTGGAACGCCCACCGCAACACCCACTGCCCACCCCTTTCACGCTAAGCATAGCGTGAAAGGGGGCCTTATGTACGAGACAGCGTTAAGCCACGTTAAGTGGCTTAACGCTGCCTTGTACATAAGGCGCAGCCCCTGTTGCCACCACAACGTCAATATAGGTGACATTGTGGTGGCGATAGGGGCTTGTACCTATGCCCCAGTGTGTCCTAGATGTCAAGGCCCCTTGCAACTAAAATGCACAGAAGTCAGCACAAATGGCAAACGTTTCTGTAGGAGGAGACTGCCAATTTAGATACCAATTTCAACCATGAAAGAACATCAGATTTTAAAAGTAGATTCATATCTAGATACATCATCCAAGCAGGACTACAGCGTATCAAAGTAATGAACTTGTAAGGGCGTCCCCTGTCCCTCCTCTGCAATTTTTGGGTGTAACACCATTGAGGATTTCACATTCAGTTCCTTCAGCCCCAGGAGAATAAATCTAAACGAACCCGATCATTAAAGAAGGATAATTGGAACTGAAAGACTGTAGAATGATAGGCCTGCTGCAATATTCCGCTCCTGCTAAACATTCTTCGGAAGGCTATAAAATCCAGCTCTAAATCTTCTTTTGAACCCAATAATACACTGTGACAATTGCAGTAAGCTGCGAGACCCAGCAGGGGAACAATGAAAGCACTTCTACAGGTTAAATGATTAGTTCTGGAAGCCTTGGACGGTGGCGATGGGACCTGCTTATACTACTGGACCTATCTGCTTCATTTGACTCTTTTGCCCACCCTCTCTTGCTTTGGAGACGGCGCTGATGGAGACATGGAAAATTTCTAGGCAACAGATGAACTAAAGACTGTGTGGTCATGCATCTTCATATGAGGTGTCACTCTGTTGAGAGGTACTCCAAGGCTAAAATGTGTCTTTCTTGATATTTCTTTCTTCTGTGGAACATTTTCATCAACTTCTTCTAACCCTGTGGATCCAGTTTCACAACTACACAGGTGAGACTCCAGTACTGTTGAGATTGATTTACTATCGGGATGAAGACTTAGCAGGTACAAGATCAGCTTTTGCAAACGTTTATTCATTAGTCAAATCTCATTTGTCTTTGGGTAAAGGCCTAAAAAGCGCCTCATGATTATAATACGGATATTCACATCGGATAAACTAAAACAAGTACTATGGATTATCTTTGACTCCACCATGTCCTTTCATTAACAAATCAAAAACTAAACAGTGTGATCACGCTCATACTATTTGAAAAGGAGAATATATTTTTGGGGCAGACCCTCATATGGTTGCTATTGCAAGGGCTAATGTTAGTTAAAAGGCTGTTTATTTTAATAAGGAATTTCAGAATATAGCTGCAAGGACTGTCATGTTTGTATTTGGGAGAGAACAGAGAACCCAAATACATCAAATCATCCCAGGCTGCTTTTGCAAGTATAGACCATTTTGCATTAGAAAATACATGGCCAAATCCCTTTTATAAGAGGAATCAAGTTTATGCTTCCACCCATAATTTATAATTTGATCGCAAATGGCTGATGGCTCTGATATTAGGAAAAAGAGCAAAGTGGGTGGGGATAAATCCTCTTCGGTGCATGACTGGATTCTGTGAACTTCGTTGCCCTTTCCAATTTGCGAAACCAACAATTCACCTTTGGAAAGCAAATAACATTATTTTAATTCAATTTACAATGTAGCTCTTTCTCTGCGCTCAAAGGCTGTTTGTGATTCTTTAGAGGTCTAAAAAATCCATTTTATGAGGATGATGTCAGGTGTAGGGCCAAAATTATTACAATGTTCTCTTCGCACAGTGGAAGAAGGTCTTGTGCCTCTAGCCTGTGTTCCAAGTAAGCTCCG
The DNA here is from genome assembly GCA_963921515.1 of Calotriton arnoldi. Lineage (NCBI taxonomy): Eukaryota > Metazoa > Chordata > Amphibia > Caudata > Salamandridae > Calotriton > Calotriton arnoldi. Next base: position 133,287 of record CAWUFW010015752.1, on the reverse strand, counting down.
AAGTAACAGTGGGCCGTGCATATAATTGAGGGATCGCTCTAAATCATTCTGTAAAGCAGCTCACAGAACTCTACATCTACAATAATTCCAGTCCTAGATTCAGGGACGGCTCCACCGCTAAGGCGGAGGAGCATCGCCCCACTGCTCTCAGAGCAGAGAAGCAAAAATAAAATGATAATAACGTCATTATTATTTTATTTTTTGTAGCTGCGGGGCTGATGGCACGGGGGAGGAGTGGTTTGCACACTCCTTACGTGCACATGGCTGTTTGGCCAGCCCTCTTGGGCCGACCAAACAGTCATGCACACTTTGCATGTTCCCCACCAGGCTCTATTACACAGCCTGGTGAGGAACATGCAAAGCCTCCCTGTCCCCGTCTGAGCACCAAACCACGGCGCTCAGACCAATTGGCTCAGGGGAGCCCGGGAGCTGGGTGCTTTCTGCTGCCGGGACTGCAGGAAGAAGGAAGCTGAACGAGATGGGGGAGAGGCGGTGACCGGTGAAAAAGTAAATGATATTTTTTTTAATCGTTTTTTATTTTCCCGCCCCCGTTCTCCCCCGCCACCTCCGCCCTCCACCGCAGTTCCTTGCCAGCCGCTACTGCCTAGATTCACCAGAATTCAATTTAGTACTTTTGAGCTCAAGCCAAGTTAAAAGTTGACACATTTGGTGCAAAGAAATTCTTGGTCACCTTACAGCATGGCTCACGAGCAACCAGTGCTGTCCAGTCAACCTCAAAAGGGATTCTATCATCTTATGACAGTACTATCGAAGGAACACATACTGGGCAGTGGAGACTTTAGATCTCCTAGAGGCTTTTGGAAGAAAGCAAACATGATCTGGTCTAGCCACTCATGTCAATGCAACAAAATTAATTAACCTTCCCTCTCTTCTAATGGCCTTTGTGTGTGTTCCCTTTTGACCATTGAGGCAGAGGCGACTCTAAGGAAGAAACTCAATAGATCAATCAATCAATCAATCAGGGGTTTGTTAAAGCGCGACTACTCACCCGTAAGGGTCTCAAGGCGCTAGGGGTGGGGGGGGTGCAGGTTCCATTCCATCAAGGAGGGGGTCTGTCGAAGAGCCAGGTTTTGAGGTTTCTTGCGAAGATGGGGAGCGATGTTGTCTGTCTGAGGTGGAGCGGAAGGACGTTCCATGCTTTGGCCGCGAGGAAGGAGAAGGAGCGGCCTCCCGATCTGGTCTTTCTGGTGCGGGGGACCACGGCGTAGGAGAGCTGGGCTGATCGTAGGGTCCTTTGGGGTGCGTGGAATTTGAGTCGGCTGTTCAGGCATGCTGGTCCGGTGCCGTGGAGGGCCTTGTGTGCGTGGGTGAGCATCTTGAACGTGATTCTCGCCTCGACGGGGAGCCAGTGGAGTGTGCGCAGGTGCAGGGAGATGTGGCAGTGTTTTGGCAGGTTGAGGACCAGTCTTGCGGCGGTGTTCTGGATGTTCTGTAGCTTGCGGGTGAGGTTTTTGTTTATTCCAGCGTAGAGTGCGTTGCCGTAGTCGAGTCTGCTGGTGACCAGGGCGTGAGTGACGGTCTTTCGGTGTTCGAGGGGGATCCATTTGAAGGTCTTACGAAGGAGGCGGAGGGTGTGGAAGCAGGAAGATGAGACGGAGTTGATCTGGCGGTCCATTTTGAGCTCTGAGTCCAGGATGATTCCCAGGTTGCGTGCGTGGTCCGTGGGGGTTGGCGGGTTTCCGAGGGCGGGGGACCACAAGGTGTCGCTCAGGCGTCTGGGTTTGGGCCCATGATGAGTACTTCTGTTTTGTTGGTGTTTAGTTGTAGGCAGCTGTTTTTCATCCATTTGGCGACGGCTTCCATGCCTTCTCGAAAGTTGCGTCTGGCGGTGTTGGGCTCGTTGGATAGGGAGAGGATGAGTTGGGTGTCGTCTGCGTATGACACGATGTTGAGTCCGTAGGTTCTGACGATGGGGGCGAGTGGAGCCATGTAGACGTTGAAGAGCGTCGGGCTGAGGGAGGAGCCCTGGGGGACCCCGCAGGTGGTAGGTGTGGGGTCCGAGAGGAAAGGGGGAGTCTGACCCGCTGCGTCCTGCCGGAGAGGAAGGAGCGGATCCAGTCGAGGGCCTTGTCCTGGATTCCTGCGTCGTAGAGTCTGCGTATTAGGGTGCGGTGGGAGACTGTGTCGAACGCCGCTGATAGGTCGAGGAGGATGAGGGCTACTGTTTCTCCTTTGTCCAGTAGGGTGCGGATGTCGTCTGTTGCGGCGAGGAGGGCGGTTTCCGTACTGTGGTTTTTTCTGAAGCCGGATTGGGAGGAGTCGAGGATGTTGTGTTCTTCAATGAATGTGGCGAGTTGGCTGTTGATGGCTTTCTCGATGACTTTCGCTGGGAACGGGAGCAGGGAGATGGGTCTGTAGTTTTTGAGGTAGGTGGGGTCCGCTGAGGGTTTCTTTAGGAGGGGGTTGACCTCAGCGTGTTTCCAGTCGTCGGGGAACGAGGCGGTCACCAGGGAGCGGTTGATGGTGTGGCGGAGCATGGGTGCGATGGTGTCGGTGGCTCTGTTGAAGATGTGGTGGGGGCCCCTGAGTGGATTGACTTCATTGTCTTCAGTGTGTCTTCGGTGGTGAGGGCTGTCCAGTCGTCAATCGCTGGTTTCCGGGTGTTGGGGGTGGTTGGTGAGGGTTCAGTGTGTTGGTTGAAGCTCTATGTGCAGGGGTATATGCAGTGTGAACTAGCATTGGCTAAGCTGAATTATGCATCCCTATAGGCCTCTGTAGAAGGCCTTGGCACAAAAAAAACATCAGAATCGAAAGTCACAAACCGAAACGAGGAAGCACACATATTATTACAGATATAATTGTGTCAGGCCACAATACCTTTAAAATATAATTGGGGCTTTATTGCGCTTACTAAACTTGAGATCCTCATAAATAGAGGGGTATTACTTTAGTTAACAAATGCTTCTTAAGAAAAGCTTTCAGATCATCTGGGTGTTACAAAGATCGAATGAAAGTGGAGTGTCTGCAGGAGTGATTATTTTAGTATAGCAGTTTTCATAACGGAGCCACAAGCAGCAAGGCAGGCTGCCATGTACTAGTGAGCTTACATGGCGGAAGTTATCCATATTTCTCTATGTCGCAGTTTCAGAATAAAGCAACAAGTCAGAGCATACCTGCAGTCTTAGGAACTGTGCTGAGACCACAAAAGCTTTCTGATTTCACAAAGAACTCCTGCCCAAAACATGCAGGTAGATATCAGTCAACTGCAGGGGTTAAAAACTCAGAGTTTACAACACAAACAACTTGTGATTTGCTATAAATAACACACCTTTAAAAATGTCAAGCCATTTGTTCACAATACAATAATATTTAACATTAAAACATGCCTAGTTTGTTTAACCATTTATATAGATAGAATAACATATTCAAAACCATTACTCCTGCTTGAGGAACTAATTTGCATTAGGAAACTTAATTACATTTTAATTTGCTTTTACTTTAGATTATTCACTAATTCTCAGCGGTATAGCCTTTTATTCTTAATTTCAGAGCAATCTCCATATTATATTATATTTAAGCACCTGGAATCCATTACAGTTCTTTGCCTTAAGCAACAGTGGCTCATGCTCTTTTGTTTACACACTTGATGTGCCTTTATTGTTTTTTATTTTATTCTTAGAAAGTTATTAGGCACCAGATACCAGATGGTTTGTTTTTCGGTTTAGAAACTACTCTTGCTCACGGTAAGAAAAAGGCTATTGTTCATGGTTTCTTAAGAAGCGCTTCCTTTCACAAATCTCACGTTCAGTGGTGTGCTACTGGTATTTGTTGATGGATCATTGGCACTGGTATATAAGGACTGATCAGTTTTTATTACAGTTCATTGCAAATGTTCTGCAAATGATGAGTAACTTGGAGTTGCAAACGCTTCATCCCATGTTTCTGCCTTCATCACATATTGATTGCTTTGAAACCACTTGTCACATCCGCAGTGTCTCCACCTGAGAACCGTGGTACCATGCATGGTCCTGTGGCTCCAGGGGATCAGAAAACACCACAAGAAGAGCGAAGCTATGAGCAGAGAGGTTGACTCACCTGCGGCTGCTTTCTTGTAAGCTCCTGGGTTCCTGGCTGCTGCTCTCTGCTCCTCCAGTGCCAAAATGGCAATCACCTGCCTGAGGGTTTGCAGCTTCCTTTTAGAGCTGGTCCACATTTAGTCCAGTTTCGGTTTTCATTCTCTTTTCTTTTTCATCATAGATGTTTCTTCCTTGCTTCCTACCGTTTTTCCCAATCCATTATGTTTCCTGTCACATGGTGTTTGATATAATTTCCTTTTCCTGTGTTTGTTGTTGATATGTAAGGGCTTCAGTCTTCATCCAGCAACGAGTTTTTTTCATGCCTTTGGCTTCTTCCTCCTGAGTAGGAGGTAGCTTTTTGAGAACACTTACCTACCACATATTCCAGTGTGCGGTGACTTTATGGTTTTCGGAAACAGTTGCACTTATCTCGTACATCGGAAGACCCGAATCCAGATTGTGGGTGAGCATTAGAGGTGGGCATAACTGGCATAATTCTCTGTTGCATAATTAGTCATAATTAGCACAAAATTACAAGTAATTATGCATAATTGTGTGAGAAGCATAATCCAGCATTTAGCTCTATTTTCGTAGTGCATATTACCCCCTAGCCTCCAGAATGTGCCAGAGGATGCATTTTGCACTAAGAAAATAGCACTGAATGCTACAGGACATGAACAGCAGTAGCCAGAAGCCACTCGTGCTCTCTTATTTCGTTGTTCCTGTGCTCCTACAGTAGGATTCTTGCCCCAAATTTCTGTTAATTACTCAAGCTGGTGTAATTGCGTAATATCGGTAATTTCGCATCACAAGAGTAATGAGTAATTACTGAAGAAACTCTTATTAATCCAGTGTAAGCAAAATGTCACCAAGGCCTAGTAAGCATCCAGCACTGAATACTACTGTCATGTCAACAATCTGATGTATTATGAGTTCTAACATTGTTGTCCTAATTATTCATTCAAAAGTAAATATACATACAAAACATCAAGAATCATTTACCTACTTAGTGAGTATCTTGCAAACCATGGAGAATGTCAACATTCTAGAACTGGTGCTTGACATGCCTTATTTTAACGATATTAAATGTGACATAGTGCTTGCTATTTGTAGAACATGTTACCTTTCTGCAGGGTCACTCCAGATTTTTCACCTTTTGCTGGAACCTATATTGCTGCTGGCTGTAGAACTCTGTGTACGTTACCCCTGCTAACCAGTGATAAAGTGACTGTTCACTCCCTTTCAACATGGTGAAATTAGCATACAGCTAAATAACATATTTAAACTACTTACAAGTCCCTAGTATATGGTACAAAGTGTACCCAAGGGCTGTAATTCAAATTCCAGCACACATTGTGCTCAGGGGTGGCGGAGGATCGATCCCCCTCTGCTGAAAACCAGCAGAGGTAAAGGACAAATTAAATAAAACTATAATAAAACAATTTTATTTTCATATTATTTTTTGGCCTGCAGGCTGCAAGTGGATGGAGGGGTGTTGCCATCCCTAGTGAGCTGCAGCTGCAGTGATAACGCCGATTCTTATCTAATTATCTATAAGAACCTTCTGGCCGCCAAGATCTTTTTACCTGTTGAATAGTGTAAAGGAGAGAATCTCATCGGGTTAGATATCAGCATTCATTTTGTCTGAAAGGACCACTGACTCCGAATTCAAGTTTGAGAATTTATTATCGCCAAAAATAACTGAACGTGCAAGCACCTCAACACGAGGTTAAAGAAATAGATGGGCACTAATACAAATAATAATCTACGCAGGAGTCTCATCCGACTCAGAATAAGAAGAATAGAAAGTTCTAGGAGGACCAACCAGACTATGATTGCTCCTATTTCTAAGTTGCTCTTCATGGGCCTAAACAAGCTTAAAATCAATTGCTGTCCCTACACTAACGCTAAGTGACATCCCTGCATAACGATTTTCCCAGGCAAGAAAAAATAAAAGGTGTCAGCTGTGAAGACTTCCTAAGAAGTGCAATCACCATATACCTAAGCTCAGCTCTGTCCTTCTCTCTGGTCTCCCCTACCGCTTCTCTGGCCTCCTCCCTCAGTGCACTATCCCTAATACAATACCATACTACAAAGGTACACGCCTTGTTTACGCCCTCTTGGCCAGGTCTTCTTTCTTGTGCTTTTCCATTGAAACGGTGACTTCATCCTGGACGGTTTCGTTGACCTTGAGTCCCAGGCGCCTTCTCCGCTGAAAGTATCATCCCTAAATTCCATTGCACTCCCCGTACCATGCCTCCCATCTTTCTAACTTTTGAAAACAAAGAGTTAGTCTTTACTAACGAGACATGTGTCCTTGCACCTGCAACAAAAGATACGTTCAACAGAAACCTTCTACTGTGCTAATTAAGTCTACCGTTTGTGCCCAGAGAGCCTTTCCAAGAGAAACCCTTTTCGGCCTACCTTATAAGCTAACATAAGAATATACCAGGCCTTCCTTAAGCATATATGTAGTCAGGCCCTTACATATAACTTTTAAACACACATCTTACTTTTCCCTATACGCATATTCATTACGATTCATTATGCAAACAATGAATTACATGTGCAACTTTAATATGGTGCACGTTTAAACTACTGCAATTACATTACACACACGAACTAATTCCTCTATGCATTTTGTTCACACAATTCAAAAAGCATTACATTACATCATTATCCTAACACCATTATACTGCTGAGTTCACTTCAATTCAGTGAACTATTCATTCTTTGCTAAACATACATGAGTATACAATGAATATAAACGAATATATGTCTGAATACATGTGGGTGCGGCCTATCAGTGATTATGATGCACCCCTACAATTCACAAGAACATTTCGCTCTATCAGTTCCCCCTTTGATGACTCCTGTCATCACATCTCATTCTACTCCCTCGGAGAAGGAACCGACCTAAACAGAACTTGTTCCCATCTTCCCTGATCTGAAGTTCTCCATGCTCTTGAGCCTTTGATACTGATTGTCCTGCAATCTTGCCAATCTCATGTCATTTTCCCTCAAAGCTCTCTTGACTCTGCCTGCTCGATACCACTTGTAGGCCTTGATCATAATCCACAAGCCAGCCACACAAACCACCAAAATAAGGAGTGGTCTCAGGAAGTACCCAAGGAATCCCTTTCCTAGGTTCGCAAACCAACCTCCCACTTGACCAAAACCCTTTCCGACCTTTTCCCAGGCCCCTTCTTCGGTCAAATCCGCTATCTTTGTGTGGATCATAGTGATGTTACTTATATATTTCTCCAGATCCTTGCTACGGTCTGGTATATAAGTGCAGCACTCTTGAACCTTCAGCATTTTACAGACTCCGCCCTCTTTTGCCAATAGGACATCCAAAGCAAGGCGATTCTGCAAAACCATACCCCTTATCGACAACATCTCTCCTTCCACCAACACCAACGACTTTGCTGTGTTCATCGAAAATTCATCCACCACCGTCGCTAACCTCCGGATCTTCACATCATTCAAGACTACTCCTAGACTAGGTATCATAGCTCCAAAGATATCCCCCACAACGATTCCTGCACTTGCAGCTCTTCTCGTTCTTGAATGCTCTCCACCCTCCAGAAGATTTAAGTCTTCTGTATGGTAAATCTTTGGAAATATTATTGATAAATAACATGTTCCATACCAATTTGCAGGCAACCTCACATAAGCATTCTTTCCACATACGTAATACACCGTAGGTATCACTTGTACAGGACCTTGGAGAAAATCTTTTGCCTCATCTGCCATGGTGAAAACGTGATCACAAGTACTCTGTCCCACTGGAACCTTTTCGTAGTAAGTCTGATAACGCCTTATACACAACTTACCCCTCTGCTCCTTATCCAACGCTATAGGACCATAGCTTCCCTTGGTCTTATGCAACCGTTCTTCCTCTGTCCAATCTGTCCTGTGATGCCCTAAATCTCGGGATTCAGTCAGCTTTCTATACCTATCTTCAACCTGATCTACAAACTTCCTCTCTACATCCGACATCAAGCAAGTCAGATTGTGTCTGTGTGCGAATGCTGTATCCAATTCCAAACTCGGTATGAAGTACTTCCTCAGTCTGTCCTCAGTCTTATAATAGTCATACTTATTCAAATGCTTGTAGGCTGGGACTTCAGGAAGCACTGCGTCGAAATTGGAAAAGAAATACTCGAACTGCTCTCTCTCATAAAACAAACTAAGCAAAAGACTACATGAAATACCATAAGTCAGTGGAAGATGATGATACCTAATACCCTCATCCACCGAAGTAGGCAACTGCATACACACATAACAATCTTTCGCATCCATCACGTCAACATACTCATACAACAACTTAGCATACGCATTAAGCTTAAAATCACCCTTAGACAAATCTACATGTAGTCTACGGCTTTCTTCTAATATCATAGCTCTATCAGCTGCCCTGTCTACCCCCTTCTGGCTAGGTGTGATAGGTGTCGGTGTCCCTGTCACTACCTCTACTTCTGGCTCATGCGAACCAGTATATGAGACTACAACTACTATGATTATAGAAATTATCACACTACTTATAAGAATGCCTATAATCCACTTTGCTCTACGATTGGGATTTCCCGGTTCCATGATTTCGAAAGTTCTCAAAAAGTCTTGGTTATCGCAAAGAACTCAGAAAAGTCTCTGTCCTTTATTTATGACTTGCTCAACCAGCTCGAGCAACCATGAAATCTCCGGGCTTTCCCTTTCCGATCACAACTTATTTACACAGTCCAGAAAAAGACTTCCCTAGTTTTCGTTCCTCTTCTTGTGGAAAGTCCCTAAGTTTATTCTTCTTCCACTCGGACCTAGGTTATCTTCTTCTTTTAGACTTTTATTTACAGTTCATTACTGATCCATAATGAGATCCTCATTAAGCACGACCAGAACGTGATACAAAAGTTCAAGACGCAAAACCAGCACTTCGTGTGAAAACGGCTCAGCTCCGAAAGGCGGGAATTCGACTCGATGCAAAAGCAATTTTCGGACTTCACTCAGAAGTGGGGGATTCGGAATCGTGAGTGTCAGTGTTCCATCTATCTCGAACCCTGGCATCCGCAGCACCACCTTCACCACCAGGTTCGGGCTCCGACTGAACACTTCCACTGACTTCAGTCTCCCTGTATTCACCACCCCTGCATCAAACACAGTGTAAGTCCACTCAGGGGTAGAGTATCTGCGACAAGGCACTCTTGTTCTCTTAGACCTTCGCCGACTGTCTTGTGCTTGGTCTTCGTCGCTTGCTTCGGTTTCAGATACTTCGGACACTGGAGCAAGGTCTCTCTCAGGTGCTAACCTCAGGTTCAGTCGCCTCTGTCTTTCAGGCCAACCTTCAGCACTTCTGTTCTTTCGTCTGCCTTCCCCTTCTATACCCAGTGCACTATTTCCTCTTTCTGCTGCATTTGACTCTTCTCCGCCCACTGCACCTTCTCTTTCTTCGGTGCCTGAACTGTGGGAACCCCCTTCAGCTTGCTCTAGTGCACCACCAGCTGTGTCAGCGACCCTTACAGCTTGACTTGTCCTCTCATGTGGCCCTGCCACATCAGCTGGATTTTCATTTGCGAGAGGAGCTGTTTCTTCCAAGGGTGCTGGAACTCTGCGGGTATGGGAAGCATGCACCCAGTTCGGCAATCCTCCACACTTTACTGCTGTGTTCGTGATAAGTATCACCTGATACGGGCCACGCCAACGGGCATCCAAACAACTCTTCCTCACGTGCTTCCGGACGAGCACCCAGTCACCGGGACACAAGTCGTGGCACAGATCACTCGAGGCTGGAACCACAGCTGCTTGCACCTGCTGGGATACAGAACGGACCACATCAGAGAGTCCTTTACAATAATCGAGAATCAAATCATCAGTGATGCTTATCAAGGCTGTAGCTGGTACTGCTGGCAGTCTCATTGCCCTCCCCATTATTATTTCATGGGGGGACAACCCGGTCTTTCTGTCTGGGACACTTCGCATGCTCATGAGCACCAGTGGCAAGGCGTCGGGCCATTTCAGGGATGTTGAAGAACACATTTTTGCCATCCGGGCCTTCAAAGTTCCATTAACTTGTTCCACCATCCCAGAAGCCTCTGGTCTGTAGCTACAGTGGAGTCTCTGGTCAATGTTCAATGCTGCACAAAGTAACTTCATGATTTCGCTATGGAAGTGCCCACCTCTATCTGATTCCAAAGAGGTCGGGATCCCGAATCTAGGGATGAGCTCCCTCAACAGTAATTTAGCCACTGTCAGAGTGTCACACCTTCGTGTGGGGTATGCCTCCACCCACCGTGAGAATATACATACTATCACTAGAATGTACCTCAAGCCATTGCACCTAGGCATCTCCACGAAATCCAGCTGTAGTCTATTGAAGGGCCCTCCTGACCTTCCAATATGACTCAGTGTAACTACAGTTTTCTTTCCAGCATTCATCTGTTGACATGTAACACACCTCTGACATACCGTCTCAGCCATTGCTCGGAACCGTGGGTTATACCACGTCTGTCTGAATACCCTCATCATTGCGTCTCTACCCAGGTGTGCCTGTCCATGTATCAATCTTGCCATCGGACTCAGCAATTCTTCCGGCAACACAGCTCTCCCATCGTTTGATACCCACACATCCACGTCTCCTTTCACACACCCAGCTTTGATCCAGCCCTCTCTTTCCTTGGTTGAGACTTCATCTTGCAATCTCTTAAGCTCTTCCCAAGTGTCTGCCATGGTCAACATTATGCTGAGATCGGTTCCCTCTTGGCTCTCTTCTATCTCCCTGCCTGTGTATATGCATCCTTGTTCTGCGCAGAAGCGGGCTACCTCATCTGCGTAGTTATTACCCAAGGATACAAAGTCCTCCCCCTTCCCATGGGCTGAACACTTTACAACAGCAATTTCTTTCGGATGCTGTAATGCTTCTAACAATTGTCTTACATATTCTCCATTACGAATGGGTGAGCCAGATGATGTCAAAAATCCCCTCTGAGACCATAACTGCCCGAAGTCATGCACCACGCCAAAGCCGTATTGGCTGTCTGTGTAAATCGTGATTCGAATTCGATCAGCGGCCAAACAGGCACGGGTCAAGGCAATGATCTCAGCTACCTGCGCGGAGCGTACTCCTTCTAGGCAAGCAGCGTCGACCACTCCTGAAATAGTACATACAGCAAACGCTGCTCTCAATTGCCCCACACTGTCTCTTAAGCATGAACCATCGACAAAGAAAATTTCATCTGGGTCGGCCAATGGCTCATCGACAATGTCAGGTCTCGGTTTGGTGCAAAGTTCGGTCACATCGAGACAATCATGGTCCTCACAATCTTCATCATCTGTGTTCGGTATAGGCATCAATGTCGCAGGGTTCAAGATGGAGCACCTTTTCAGAGTCACATTCTCTGCGGCAAGTATGACTTGCTCGTACCTCGTTAACCTATTGTTCGTTAGGTGCTGGGTCTTGGTCCTGGTCATTAATAACTCAACCGAATGTGGTACATGTACAGTCAATGGATGTCCCATTACAATGCTTTCACATCTTTCAATGCTGACACCTGTTGCAGCAACGGATCTTAGACATCCGGGCAACGCAGAAGCTACTGGATCTAAAGTAGCTGAAAAATAGGCAACTGGTCTACGGACACCTCCATGGTTCTGAGCTAACACTGCTAATGCACATCCTCCTCTCTCGCAACAAAACAATGAAAAGGCCTTGTTGTAGTCAGGCATTCCCAGTGCGGGAGCCCTGCACAAATCATCTCGCAATTGCAGGAATGACATCAAGCACTCCTCGTCCCATGGTACCGGATCACTCACATCCTTGTGCGTAAGCCTCTGCAGAGGCTTTGCTCTCAAGGAGAAACTAGGAATCCACTGTCGACAATAGCCAACCATTCCCAGAAACATCCTAACTTCCCTTTGTGTAGTGGGTACCGCCATGCTCATTATTGCCTCAATTCGATCTGGTGACACCTTCCTCTTGCCTTTTTCTAATCTGTGTCCCAAGTACTGTACCTCACTCAAACAGTACTGCAGCTTGTTCGGGGACACCTTATGTCCATTCTCTGCTAAGTGGTTCAACAAGGCTACTGTGTCAATTCTGCAAGCATCTTCTGTTTCTGAGGCAATGAGCAAGTCATCTATGTACTGCACGAGAACTGAGTTCTGCGGCAACACAAGACTTTCAAGGTTCTTCTTCAGGATCTGGTTAAAGATCGATGGACTTTCCGTATACCCTTGAGGGATACGACACCATGTTAACACGCGATTCTCTAGCCTGAACGCAAAAAGAAATTGGCTTTCCTCGTGGAGCGGTATCGAAAAGAAGGCTTGACACAAATCGATAACCGTAAACCACTCGGCTTCACATGGGATCTGGAACAGTATTACTGAAGGATTCGGTACCACTGGACAACAAGGGACAACTATCATGTTGACCTTTCGCAGGTCTTGCACGATCCTGTATTTCCCGCTCGGTTTCTGTAGTCCCATTATGGGTGAATTACAGGGACTACCTCTGATCTCCTTCAAAATACCCTTCTCAATGAAAGTCTCGATCACAGGTTTTATTCCTGCAATCGTTTCTATCGATAAATTGTATTGAGGTGTTCTAGGGAAATCAACATTCTGTTTCACCTCAATCCGCACTGGTTCAACCCCTCTGATTAAACCTATTTCGTCTCCTGCGAAATCCCACACCACAGGCGACACTGCGTCTCTCAGATCAGGTGGAAGTTCTTCCACCGTCACCATTGGGTACAGATCTATACACAAATGCTGATTGGCAATCTTAAAGTCAGCATCATCATCTCTCGTCTGGACCTCCACTCCTCGTGGTGTACAATAAATCGTGCAGTTCAATTTGCACAACAGATCTCTTCCCAAAAGACAAACTGGACTCGTGTCACATACTACAAACTGATGTCTAGTTTGGAAAGTACCTATCTTTACTAAGATCGGTTCTGTCAATGGGCTGCTCATCTTCTTGTTCGCTACTCCAACAACCTGGATCGATTGTCCCGAGAGGGGTAGGTTAGGGACTACTGCAGATCTTACAGTAGACCGGGTAGCTCCAGTATCAACCAAAAGTGTTGCAGGATTGCCCTCAATCTCTGCCTCTACAAAAGGTCCTCTCTGGTCTACCTCCAAGACCGCTCCCAGTGTGCAGTCTTCCTCCCCCTCAGGCACCGTCAGGATAAAGGGTCTAAGCTATCCTCAGCATATCGTTCGAACAGGGGCATCTGTTGGTATGTTCGTGTTCCTTGTGAAAACCTTGGAGCTTGGGGAATCTGAGCTTGAGAATTGTAAACCCCCCTTTCATCGTTCTAGGTCTCGTTATTGTGTTAACCACCTCTTGCGCGGGTGCCTGAGCCCCCTCTTCCTCTTCCTGTACCTGATTAGCTGGGTTCAAAGGACACTCGCGTTTCCAATGTCCGACCTGGCGACAAAGATGACACGCAGTGGTCTTCTTTAGTGTGGCCACGTCCACTCCTGTCTTGGGGTCTACTGGTTTTCCCTTTCCCTGTACCTGCCCATTCTGGTTTCCCTGGAAATTTCCTTGCTTTCTCCCCAAGGTCCCTCCACTAGGCTGATTCTGTGCTGTCTGCATCTGGACAAGCATCAATTTGTCTTTTAGCTTTCGGTGTTTCGAATCCACCTCATCACTACAGTACCTCGCGTACCGCAAAATTTCATCTAGTGGCTTGTTCTGCCAGCAGATCAAATGGTGCTGTATCATGAGGCTGATTTCCCCTCTCAGACCCGTTACAAACTTTGAGACAAACTGTCCCATATCCTTAGGGTCCAACACATCCAGTCCACTATACTGTTTAAAAACTTGCAGAAGTCGTTCGTAATACTCATGCACCGTTTCCTTGGGTTCCTGTACAGTCCGATCTATCTTAACCCAATCTATATCCTGAGGTGAAATCTTCGACTTCAACCATGTAATCACCTGCTCATACTTTTTCATGACATCAGGTGATGGACCATTTGTAACCGCCTCTCTTTTCGGTTCTGAAGTCGGCCACTCAATAGCGACTTTACATGCCGTCCACAAATCTCCTGGTACCACTATGTCAAACAAAGTGTTCAAATCAATCCACAATACTTTTGAAATCTTCACAAACCGCTCAACCTGCTTGTACCACTCCACCGGTTTTTCCCTCAGCCGAGGAAAATCATTTGTAAATGCAGCCAAATCACCTCTATTCCACGGCACATGCACGTACCCTCCATTCTGTACTTCCCGTAAAGGAAAATTTCCAACACCCGTCGCCCCCTCTCCTGGCGGCGGCGTTTCCCCTTCTGCTCTCTTTACTGGTTTCTTTTTGGACCACCTTTCTTCCCATTTGTCCAACAAAATCCATATTCTCATTCCTATGATCAGGTCTCTGGTGTGCGTCTTTAATCCTGTGATTCTTTTCTCCTCCAACTCCTGATCACTGTAATGCAATCTGTGTGGTCCCTGTAACGCTTTAGTTTTGTTCAGGTCCACCTCATATCTTTTGGCCAATTCCTTCAATCTATCATGTGCCATTCTAGCTTTTCGAGTCACATCTTTTGCTACAAACAGCAGCTCATCTGATCCATAGATTTCTATCCTTTCCAAAGGCAGACCCCCACTGATCATTTCGTCTACCTCTGCTTTCAGCCTCACTACGTCTAGCAACCTTGCCTGTACTGCACTCCTCAGTACATCTCGACAACCTGAGCCGTCCCGCTCATCACAGTCACTATTCTGTCCTTGTGACCTATTCCCTTCCATATTCCTGGAACCTGGTCTGTCTTCCGAGACATTTTGTGCCCTATCTCTTTGCATCCTATCCTCTTGGTTCGTTACTGTTGGTGTCCACTCCCTCAAAGCTGACTTAGATTCCCGTAAAGACCTCGGTCTTTCCGGTCTCTCCTCTTCTCGCCCACATGAAGAGTCCGCAGTAGCCGGTAACGGCGTACTTGTCTCCATTGGTCTTGGGAAATGAACCACCCTTACTCCAAACCCATTCCCACTCTCGCTGTTTCCTTCTTCCCTTCTCATCGGCACGGAGCTCCCTTCTCTCACTCGGTCTGGGTCATATACCGGTACTATAGGGCCAATGGTAACCGGTACTGTCAAGGAGTCCGGTAATCTTGTGTTCCCCGCAGGAGGCTGTGTTATCATAGACGCCGTAGCCCCTCCGTTCCTGTGGAAATTCTTCCCACTACTCTCATGCTAGTCTGGTTCTGGCTCTCATCAACTATTGCCACTGCTGGGGTTGTCTTTCCCTCTTCTGAATCTGGGTTAAATGGTGGTGGCCTCTCTGCCAACATCCTATCTAACAGACTGTCATCTAAATCACTGTCGTCCTCATCGATTCTTGTAATCTTTCCATTTTGTATCAGCAGTGGGTATAACTTATCTCCGTCGATCGTATCCGCTCTCCACTTTTTCTCCAATGCATCCCACCTTGCATCTTGGAATGCCCTGACCGATTTCTTCACCCTTTCTTGACACCTTTCCTTCTTTCTATCATACGCTGCTCTTATCCACGCATGTAGTGCCTCAAACTGTGTCGGTCTAGGTAGTGGTCGTATTGAAGCCATTACACTCTTGAGCTGGTACAGCACCTCTAACCTGAAAGTACCATATCGAGGGAACGACAAATCTCCTTCTGTTTCTGTCATTTTATGCCAATTCTCGAGCCAAATTATAGTATGCAATCCTACATTCTTTGCCATATAATGTGCTGGTGTGTCCTCAGGAGGAGCTTCCTCTCCCTCCCGAACAACCACATGTCTATCACCTCTACAAAGTTCCCTTAAAGCTTTAAAACATTTCATGATGAATCAACTTTGTATTTGCACTCAAAATGTCCGCTTTTACTTCCTGATTTCAATCCTCCAATCCCAGCGCGGTTCACACCAACCGGCCTATCGCAGCGCGGCTCTTGTCTGACGTCACTTTTCCTCCGCTCGCAGCAGTTCCCCTCCTTTCTAATTCACTTGTTCTCACTCGCATTCGTCCCAACTATACTCTGAAATAATGTCCGTCCTACCGAACAATTACCTCTCTGACCGTCAGTCTTACCAATGACCGATCAGTCTCTTGAGCTTGTTGACCTCAATCTGGCAACCGTCTGTCCACGAACGACCGGACAATCGCCTCTAATACACTCGATAGGATTCAATCACTCGATGTTCTGCACACAATAACCTACGACCTGCGTTGGTTATTCACACACTCACACATGTGTCCCTATCTTCTGTGGGTCTGTCAATGACGTCTCGTGACCCCCACAACTCTGGTCAACTTTCTCAACTCTGGGTGTATTCTACACCACAATAAATCTCCCGGTCCCGCGCGCGCTCACGGTCCGTTTCTCGATCACACAACTTTCGTTCCAACTCCGCAAGACATCACACAACAATATAACACCGCAATCTACCAAACATCACTCTTTTCATACTCACTCTACTACGAACTGCTACTTCCGCCGCACCGTCACTCTCCGTCAGTTTTCCACGACCTCCGACATCCGTCTCTCGCGGTTCTCTGGATCTGCGTCACTCGGGCTCTATGGGGCAACTTAATCTCCTATCCTGCTCTAGATCTCCCCTTACCATCAAAGGTAACCATCCTACTCTGCTACCAACTGATAACGCCGATTCTTATCTAATTATCTATAAGAACCTTCTGGCCGCCAAGATCTTTTTACCTGTTGAATAGTGTAAAGGAGAGAATCTCATCGGGTTAGATATCAGCATTCATTTTGTCTGAAAGGACCACTGACTCCGAATTCAAGTTTGAGAATTTATTATCGCCAAAAATAACTGAACGTGCAAGCACCTCAACACGAGGTTAAAGAAATAGATGGGCACTAATACAAATAATAATCTACGCAGGAGTCTCATCCGACTCAGAATAAGAAGAATAGAAAGTTCTAGGAGGACCAACCAGACTATGATTGCTCCTATTTCTAAGTTGCTCTTCATGGGCCTAAACAAGCTTAAAATCAATTGCTGTCCCTACACTAACGCTAAGTGACATCCCTGCATAACGATTTTCCCAGGCAAGAAAAAATAAAAGGTGTCAGCTGTGAAGACTTCCTAAGAAGTGCAATCACCATATACCTAAGCTCAGCTCTGTCCTTCTCTCTGGTCTCCCTACCGCTTCTCTGGCCTCCTCCCTCAGTGCACTATCCCTAATACAATACCATACTACAAAGGTACACGCCTTGTTTACGCCCTCTTGGCCAGGTCTTCTTTCTTGTGCTTTTCCATTGAAACGGTGACTTCATCCTGGACGGTTTCGTTGACCTTGAGTCCCAGGCGCCTTCTCCGCTGAAAGTATCATCCCTAAATTCCATTGCACTCCCCGTACCATGCCTCCCATCTTTCTAACTTTTGAAAACAAAGAGTTAGTCTTTACTAACGAGACATGTGTCCTTGCACCTGCAACAAAAGATACGTTCAACAGAAACCTTCTACTGTGCTAATTAAGTCTACCGTTTGTGCCCAGAGAGCCTTTCCAAGAGAAACCCTTTTCGGCCTACCTTATAAGCTAACATAAGAATATACCAGGCCTTCCTTAAGCATATATGTAGTCAGGCCCTTACATATAACTTTTAAACACACATCTTACTTTTCCCTATACGCATATTCATTACGATTCATTATGCAAACAATGAATTACATGTGCAACTTTAATATGGTGCACGTTTAAACTACTGCAATTACATTACACACACGAACTAATTCCTCTATGCATTTTGTTCACACAATTCAAAAAGCATTACATTACATCATTATCCTAACACCATTATACTGCTGAGTTCACTTCAATTCAGTGAACTATTCATTCTTTGCTAAACATACATGAGTATACAATGAATATAAACGAATATATGTCTGAATACATGTGGGTGCGGCCTATCAGTGATTATGATGCACCCCTACAATTCACAAGAACATTTCGCTCTATCAGCAGCACCAGGGAGGAGGGGGGAGTGGTGGGCACTGCTAAGTGCGCGCAACAGTTTGGACAGTCCTCTGGTGCCTGCCAAACCGTCATTCACACTAAGCCTTTCTCCTACCCGAGCTGTGTTGTACAGCCAGGTGGAGAACCAACACAGGCTCCCAGTCCATGTCTTAGCACTGAACCAGGGTGCTCAGACCAATCCCAGTGCTGCTCTCATGATGAGCGAGGCGCTGGGATTCGGAGCTGGGAGCCTGGGCAGTGTGAAGCAGTTCCGGAATGGGACGTGAAGATAGGGAGCAAGGCAGCGGCCGTTGGAGCAGGTCAGTGCTATTTTCTTTATTCATAATTCTATATTCCCCCTCCCCCAGCCCGACCACTTCACAAAACGAGTGGCTGCTACTGATTCTGCTACCCCCGGGCCCCTACAGTAACAGTGCAAACCTGACTGCACGCCTACCCTAATTAAACGGCAAATTGAACCTTTCAAAATAACCGCCTTTGAGAGGTCAAAACCTTCCACTATGTGGGCCTTATTGCCCATAAGACTAGGTGCATGGTATTTAAAAGTAATATATGTAAGAATTTAATGTTAAACTTGTCCTTACAGTGTGGAGCCCTAAAAGCTATCTTCACTGTAGCAACGCTGGCTATTCCATAGCTAAACACTGAGTTACATTATTGCACTTAATCCTAATTTTGGTTAGGAAACAGATAGAATAATAATTAAACAATTATTTTTGATAGTTATAAAAAAAATTATTTAATGGTGAAGTCAGGTTTTTTATAAATAAGAAAATGTATTTTTAAAAAGTGAGCTTATCCCTGCCTAAAGCCTGTGGAGGCCCATTTGTGTTTTTTCCTCTCACTTCTGCCAGCCAGTAATTAGCATTTGAGGAGGCGGGAAAACTTCCTCACAGAGCAGATAACAAAGACCAGGTTGTGGGGAGGTAAGGTATCGTCATCGGAGAGCCACTGGACGAAGTGGGGTGAAGATTTCTACATTCTAACTAAGTCACCTTTTTGGAAGTTGAAAATCTCCAGCAGGATGAAGCTGCATGCTGTAGCTGATGAGGGCTCCACGAGGCCGATACCCTCCCAAAGGATTTGCTCCTGCGTAAAAAAACGTAGCAGGAGTTACCACAAATTTAGGCCTACTAGCAATGTACCTTGGGCGAATCGGTGAGCAAGTAGGTCCCGGTGTTATGTTGGTTCTCAAGCCACTTTTTTGTGGAAAATCTTGTAAGTTCTAAGGTTTGGTTTTTGGCTTTTGGGCAAGTTTAGCACTACTTCTGATGATTCAGGAGTGGTGGGAAACCACCTGGCGGGCAGGACTCACTTCAGGCAGGGTCCAGGTGCAGGTTCAAGAGTGTTGGAGCTTTTTGTTTCACTGTAGCTCAGAACAGGAGGCTAACCAACTAACCCTTGGAATCACTATGGTAGTTCTGGGATCAAGTAGGCCGCAAATAGCAGGGCAGTGCTCTGAGAGTACAAGGCAAGCTTCAAGCAGCAGGGAAGTTCTCTGGATGCAACAGCGCAGTTATCTGGTAGCAGCAGGGCAGTCCTCCAAGGTACAAAGCAGGTTTCAAGCAGCAGGGCAGCACTTTGAAGTACACGGCAGTCCTTCTCAGTGTCCTTGGCAGAAGTGTACTTCTTGTGGTGGACTTAAGGGACTGAAGTCAGAAGGTAAATGTTTGACCAGGAAGAACCTGATTAGTGTACCTGACCAGCACTCCATCGTGGTCAGTATCAAATTGCGCCTAGATCCTAGACTACTACGACCATTAACTATCATTGACACTGTGTTTTTTTTGGCACTATGTTTACTTAAAACTTTAAAAAATCATATTTCTTGTTCCCCTTATTGGATTTTTATCATTCTGGTGTTATCTTTTGGTATGTTTCTTGATTTCAATGTGAACTTTATTACTCTTTTGCTACTGCATAAATACTTTGCACACAGACCTAAGTTAAGCCTGTCTGCTCTGTGCCATAGCTACCACTGGGTTGAGCTCAGGTGAGTTTAGTGACTTTGAGGGTTCACCCTGACAAAGGGTGTGATTATTACTTAAAAGAGGATTCAACCCTCCTAAATATTAATCCAATTTCTTACACTAGTTTTCAGGCATGGAATTAAGAGCAGATTAGTATGAGGCTCCTCTCAAATGGTTAGGATGTCTAAGCCTTCTGGGACACCACAGCCAGTATGGTGGTTCCACACCTCTAAATGAGGCGGAGCAATTGCAGGTTAGGCAGTGTATGAGCCTCACCATTTTGCGTTTGGGCACTTGATCTGCCAAAGCCTAAACGATCTCCTAAGAACACAAAATACAGTGGTCTATATATGTTTTTGTACCATAATGACAGCCTCCACACAAAGCTTCAGAGTTTAGAAAGGGAGGGGAAATGGCAAAATCTCATTTCTGACCCCCTTTTTATGTTTTCCTCTTAATATAGTTGCATGAAATGGGACATGCCAAAATGTGTTCACTAACGCTATTTGATTGGAAAGATTTGTGCAGATTTATGACATTGTGCCAAAGTTATAAGCAAGGCATAACTCCAACCTGGCTATGAGCTCATAGATTGCACAACAGCCATGTAAACCATAACACGCACACTAAATGCAATGCTCATGACCTTACTTGATGTGACAGATTCAATTGCAAATACTGTAAATAATCATACAGATGAAATTATATGCCCTTATCACTATGAAAGAGAAGGCCATGAATGTACTACTATTATTTAGTTTGAGTGTGTTAACTTATTACACTACGCTTTTAGTTGTTATTGATTGGTATAAGTATTGTGAGATTATAATTATCGCTTTTGGTATGTGACTTGTGGATTACATAGTTGTTGAGTGATTTTGGAATTGGTCCTATTCATAACTTGCAAATTCAATGGTTTTTGGTTTTATTTCATAACCATAACTGCAGTTTTACTGTTTTTTTCCAGTTTACTGGGTCTCATAAACAAAATTAACCATAACTTCACTGTAACCTTCTTTTTTCAGTGAAATGTGTGCTTTCTTTATCATATAACACATCCAACAGTTTTTAAACCCTTGAAGCTAACACCCAATGCACACAGTCTTCAGCAGCAGGGCACGTTACGCCCAGCCCATCTTTGACACCCAAAACCAGGGCAAAAGGCACATAGGGCCAAATTTACAAGAACGTGACTCAGCGCAGTACTGTAAGTCATGTGGCTGCTTCGTACTGAGTAACTTTCAAAGCACAGGGATGCGACATATTTACAATAATATGTAACATGTAAAGCAAGTGGGCTTGTGGATCAGGAGTGACACCCCCCTGGGGAAAATGTTGCTGTGAGCCAGCAGCTTCATGCCGCTGGATGGAGGAGATATCGAGACACTAGTACCGATCCTGTCGGGCCTCCGAAGGGTCCAGAAAACCACCACCATTCTAAAAGCTGCAATGGATCCTTTAACGCCCAGTAACGTGCAGAGGAGATGCGGCCATGGGGCACAAGACTTGGCCCCATATACTTGCTTTGGTCAAATGCGACATTCAAACCAACGGGTCGCCAGTCCCCCTCTTCCCCATTACCACTGACCAGCGTATCCGGTTGGGACTGCTCCCTCTAAATATCATCATACCAATTGCCTCATTGGAGTAAATTATATCCTTGGTCGCCCCCTTAGGAACTCTCATCTGGGATTATTGGTGTGGCCCAAGGCGATTGTGATTAGGGAGATCCACTTAGCCCTGGAAGTCAAGAATTGACTTTTATCATAATAACTCATAGAGACCACCATGAGGTACCCCTGAACTTGCTCATAAGGAGCATGACCCCTTTTACTTCTCCTTGTAGGAGCTACCCCAATGGCCAGTCCTCCTTCCAAGTCACAGTACACTCAGAGGGCCTACTCCTTTATGGTCATATCCTCCAGCGCTGATGTCTTGGACTAGAGAAAAGACAAATCAGGCTCTCAAGCAAAGGAAGATGGATATATTTATATATGTGAGTGAGTGAGTCAGTAACTGTATGGGGTACAGTTGATGGGTGAGTGAGTGTCTATGAGTGTGTCAGTGATTGAGTGCATGTGTCAGTATGGGTGAGTAACTGAGTATGTGAAAGGCAGTATAAGTGAGTGATGGGGTATATGAGTGACTGTATGCGTGAGTGAGTGAATGTAAGAGTGACTTTATGGATGAGTGCATGCTTCTGTTAGTTACTGTATAGCTGAGTGAGTATGTGTTACTATTTGTATGAGTAAGTAAATGGGTGGCTGTGTAACTGTTTGGGTGAGTAAGTGGCTGTATGATTGACTGTATGGATGAGTGTCTAGGTGTGTGAGTAGTTTTATGGGTGACTCACTCAGTGTGTGACCACCTGTATGGCTGTATGAATGGATATGCCAATGGCTGTATTAGTGGGTCTATGAGTGGCAGTATGGGTGAGCGAGTGGATTTATTTTTTAAGGAAGGGGGGCCGCTTGGCCCCGGGGACCCCATCCCCTGGGGCATGGCCACATCCTTTATTTTTTTTATCTTTTTTGGAGAGGGGCAACGCGGCCCCCCTCCTGAGGCCGATATTGCCCCGGGGACCCCATCCCCCGGGGCATGGCCACATCCTTTATCTTAAAAAAAAAAAAAAAAAATGGGTAGGCGTATCCGGCCCCGGGGACCCAATCCCCTGGGGCATGGCAACATCCTTGGGGACCCCAGGGGGAGACTCAAGCCCCCAGCAGTACCTGCCAGCTCCCCTCCTCCTGCAGGAGCCGGCATTGCTTTTGGGCACAGGGAGCTGCTAACATGCAGCTCCCTCTGCCCAAAAGCAATTCTGCTTCGCTTCATGGAAGCGAGAGAATTTTCCTGCTCTCTCTTCCATGAAGCGAAGCAGAGTTTGCTATGGCATGGCGGGAGCAGTGCTCCCACCATGCCATAGCAAACTGCAATGTCCCGGGGGTGGGCACCCCGGGACATTGCTGGAGCCAGCCCTGGGGGTATTTTATTTATTTTTATTTATCCATTTATAGAGCACATGGTTACACCTCCGGTGTGTCCCCGCGCTGATAACCAAACTATCAGATAGCACGATTAAAGAGTAAGGCAGATGTAACACTCTGCACTTAGTCGAGTGTCAGGAAAATCTCGAGAGATTAATCTAATTTATTGGTGGGAAAAGCCATGTCTTCAGCTTTTTACGAAAAGTCGTCTCGCAAGGCTCTGCTCTTATTACAGCTGGTAGAGTATTCCAGTGTTTGGCTGCCAGGTATCTAAAAGACCGACCACCCATCCTAGCCTTTCTGATTCTTGGAACTCTTACTAGCGCTTTACCTTCGGATCTCAGGTATCTGCTGGGTGTGTAGGCTGTTACCATTGTTTGAAGGTACAGTGGGCCTTTTTTAGCCAAGATACGGTGGCAGTAGCACATTGTCTTAAACAATATTCTTTTTTCCACCGGTAGCCAGTGCAGTCTGGCTAAGGATTTTGTTATAGATGTTCTTTTGGGTAGATTCAACACTAGGCGGGCTGCTGCGTTTTGTATTGACTGCAGCTTCATTAGCCTTTTTTTAGATGAGCCTAGATATAGGACATTTCCGTAGTCGATCTGAGAGGTGACTACAGCATGTACTATAGTTTTCCTGGCATTGACAGGTAATAGGTCGAGGACCTTCCTCAGGATCTTTAAAGTCCCAAAGCATTTACCTGTGACTCTCCGAATTTGTCTCTCAAATGTCAAATTGGAGTCGAGCCACACTCCAAGATTTTTGACTTCACTTTTAGAAGTTGGAAGTTGGCCAAGCGTCTCAGGCCACCATGCTGATGACCAGACAGATGGAGCCCTTCCCACTATCATCACCTCCGTTTTGCTGCCATTGAGTTTGAGGCAATGATTGGACATCCATGCTGTTACCTCTTCCAGGCAGTGGGAAAATTGATGGGCAGTGAGATCCGGTTTTTGAGACAGTGTTATTATTAGCTGAGTATCGTCAGTGTAGGATACAATGGTCACCTTATGACCTTCCACTATATAGGCAAGTGGCCCCATGTGTAGATTGAACAATGTGGGACTTAGAATTGAGCCCTGGGGAACTCCTTGTAAAAGGGAAAAACTCTTAGATGTATGTGCGTCTTGTGTGACCTGGAAACCACGTGATGATAAGAAGGATACCATCCAGCGTAGGGCCAAGCCTCTGACACCACACGTCTCTAATCTTTGGAGAAGGAGGCCGTGGGAGACGGTGTCAAAAGCTGCACTGAGATCCAGCAGGATCAGTGCAGCTGTGTGTCCTTCGTCCGCATGCTGTCTTAGGGTTTCCGTAGCCAGAAGAAGAGCTGACTCAGTAGAATGTGCCGCGCGGAAACCTGATTGCGAGGGGTGCATTAGGTTATTTCTGTCAATATGATTGGTCAACTGTATATTTACTACTTTTTCTGCAATTTTTGCAAAAAAGGGTAAAAGCGAGATGGGACGTAGGTTCCCTAGCACCGAATGGTCTATTTGCGTTTTTTTCCTTAATGGGCAGACCATAGCTTGCTTCCATTCATAGGGGACTTCTCCCGATTGGAAGGCGCGAGTGATTAGCTCCGAGATGAATGGCATAATGCGATTATCTCCCTGCATCAGCAATTCTGGGCGAGCTGGGTCCCTCGGGGATCCAGATTTGATTCTGTTTGCTAGCTTCCTCATCTCATCTAGCTCTAGCACCCTAAATTCATCTAGGGTTTCTCCCTTGAAAGCTGTGTCCAAAGGGCATTCCTTGCTTCTGCCCTGCTGTGCTTCCATGGGGAAGGTATTGTAAATCTTTGCCACTTTCCCTGCAAAGAATTCAGCAATTTTGTTGCATGACTCCTCAGTAGTAATAGGAGGCTCCGTTATTTTTTCAGTTGACTGTAAGGATTTTTTTAAATGCCGAACATTTCTTTAGAAGAGTTTTTAGCCCTTTCTATCTTACCGGTATAGAAATCACATTGAGGTTTTTTTATCAATGTGTGGTAAATGTTTAGTTCTATTTTATACTCCTCCTTGGTTTTGATGCAGTAGTTCTTACGCCATCTGCGTTCCAACTGTTTACACTTTTGTTAGGCTTTTATTAATGTCTCATTGAACCACGGTGCTGATGCCTTCGCCCTCTTGGTATTTATTGTGGTCCATGGCGCTACTTCATTCAGTGCTTCTGTTATCCATGCTCCCACTTGTATATTTGCTACATTTATGTCCTTATCCATAACGGGTTCATTTTTTTGCAGCGCCTGTGTAAACGTATAGGAATTAAAATTGGCCCATTTCCTACGGATAACTGTCTGTTTAGGCTTTTTGGTCGGGGGACTCTGAACCGGTATGAGGAAAGGGATTATATGGTGGTCAGACCACGGGACTGGCCAGGATGCGCCCACTTCGAGATCTGTTATATTAGTGAAAATTGGGTCTAAGACGTGACCCGCTGGATGAGTAGGTGTGCTAACCTTTTGCGCTAAGTTAAACATCATGAGGTCTTTACACACGGTTTGCACCTCCAGATTCTCAGTTTCATCAAAATGTATATTAAGGTCACCTAAGACAAGAAGTTTGTAGTGACGTATCGCTGTATGTATCACTCTTTCCCCTAAGCTCATTGTGAACTGTGTTTCTGGGCCCGGTGGGCGATAGATCAGAAAAACAAATATAGTGTCATTTTCTGCTACTGAGAGAGTAAAAGAGAGAGCCTCACACTTCTCTAGGTTGGCTTCACTTATACCGCATTTCATTGATAATTTATAAATTATTGCTATTCCCCCCCCTCTTTGGCCAGTCCGGTCCTGCCTTACTATCCCATATCCTCCTGGAAGTGCATTCAGGATGTCAGGGGTAGAGCTATCATTGAGCCATGTTTCCGTAAGAAACATGGCGTCAGGCATTTTTTCCTTCAATACTTCAGCGATCTCATATTTATGTTTAGCTAGAGACCGGCAATTCAACAGGAGGAAAGACAGCTTTTCCCCCTGCTGTAAGTTGGTATTTAGCAGTCTCAGGTTCATGTTGCAGTTCTTACACGTCAGTATGGCTTTATCTACATGTATGTTATGCCTACAAGCATTCAGAATAGGCGGTGTCAATCTTACCAGTTCATCAGTCGTATATGTAATCATCTGATCGTGAGTCCAACTGGCAGGGGTTCTGGCCCCTGGGCCCGGCCGGGTGCGGACGGGCGCAGACGAGCTTGCCTTTGGCGCGCCGGCGACGCGTCGGCTGCAGCATGTGCAATTTATGGCGAGATGCTCAAGAAAAACTAGAGCGCAAACTACCGGGAGGGGGGCAGTTCAGGCGGAAGTAAGAAAACAGACTGGGTCCCGCCCTCCACTCAATCGGCAAGAAGCCGCGGCGGACCAGGGCAGGGACAAAAGGCGATAGAGGTGTCAGCGCCTGATATCAACGGTAAGATTTATGCGAGTAATACAAAAATAACATTAAAAGATCACCACAGGAATTAATAGCTAAATGCTGTGGGCTAAAATCAAAGTTACAAAAGTGTTAAAAGCAATTAAAATCACCTATTCGGCCAGCAGCCCTTCGGCGTCTCTGACAATTCAGCTGCGCGTCCGCTGCAGCATGTGCAATTTATGGCGAGATGCTCAAGAAAAACTAAAGCGCAAACTACCGGGAGGGGGGCAGTTCAGGCGGAATTAAGAAAACAGACTGGGTCCCGCCCTCCGCTCAATCGGCAAGAAGCCGCGGCAGACAAGGGCAGGAAAGAAAGGCGATAAAGGTGTCAGCCCCTGATATCAATGGTAAGATTTATGCGAGTGATACAAAAATAACATTAAAAGATCACCACAGGAATTAAAAGCTAAAAGCTGTGGGCTAAAATCAAAGTTACAAAGTGATAAGAGCAATTAAAATCGCCTATTCGAGCCCCGCCCCTCACCATCTTTCTAAATTCAGCCCCGGGGAGGTGGTGGTCTTCGTGGCTGTGGGCGGGCCGCGTGCCCCCCGCATTTAAGATAAATAGACACGGGGAGGTGGCAGTCCCCAGGGCTTCATGGGGGGCAAGAGCCCCCCACACATTTTTTTAACGTTTAAATCCTCGGGGGTGGCAGTCCCCGGGGCTGCGGGGGGCCACGTAGTCCCCCGCATTCAATTTAAGCCCCGGGAGGTGGCTGGCCCCGGGGCGTCAGAGGTCCCATGCGGGCCCCAGCATCTAATTTTTAAATTGCACCATGGACCTGGCCCACCCTGGCCCATCAAAGAAACGAAGGGTGGGAGCCTGCGCTTCATTTTTCTTTTACATTTATGGCCGTACTCATGAATACCGCTGAAAATGTTTTAAAAAAATGCTTTTTTGGCCCTGAGGGTCCCTGTGGGACCCCCTGAGCAGGCCTAGGGGGTCAGGGTGTTTCTACCCTGCTCCCTTTTCTTAATGTTCTTCTCAGTTTTTGGGTGACAAAAAAGCAACAGTGTGTATAAATTAACTTTTGGATTTCTCTTCAGCCTATAGGCCCACATCCCATTCAGGGCTTGATTGGTTCTCTTGGTGGCATTCATGGCGATTTGGATCTGTGCCTTGTTAGTTAGGAGTGCCAGAAAACAGATATAAATGTCTTCGAATCGTTGGAGATATACATCTCACTTGAAGCAAAGTAGGCCATTCAGGGCTCAATGATGTGTCATGAGGGGGCTTTTTTAAGCTGAATACCATTATATGATCATTTTGTTGAATGAGTAGTTTAATTTTGATATATGTATTCAAACATCGGATGACCAGATTTGTTGAATGCATTTCGATATCCATGAACAATAAGAGTCCAATGTGTTTTTATGATGTCGATAGCTGCATATTCATGTACCGAAATCGTCGTCTCCTCTAAATCAGTAAACCACCACTGGGAGCAACATGCTAATATTTATGCATTTATGAACTAACCATGGCCTATGATTGGAGACTTAATCATTCACAAAATGTATTTTGAATGTCATTATAAGGCTATAGCAAGGCATTCCAAGATGGCTGACATAGATGAATTGTATTCACCATCTTACCCGTGTTGTCCATTTTTTGTTTCACTGACCAAGCCGCCGTCCAATGAATTGATTTTTTTTATAAGGTGATAGTTCACGTTAAGTCACTGACATTGACAAAGGCCAAGAGGCCAAAACGCGTTTGTCAGTTTTGGATTGCTTTGGGAGCACTATATCAAATAAATTATTTATTGACTTCAATAAGCCTGAGTGCGCAGCATTGTCTTTGGACTGTTCGCAGTGTATATATATATATATATATATATATATATATATATATATAGATATATATATATATATATATATATATTAACGCTCCATGGGGTGTCCAACAGTAAGCAGCACTCTGCACACAGCCGCTTTTCCCCGTAAAAGCATCTTTATTGGTATGAACAACCTTCCTTTACAGTCCATAAAAGCATGAAACCGCAGCCTGACGCATTTCGTGTTTCACTTCCTCAGAGGCTGTCGCGGTTCAAAGGAACATAGGCATGCCACATCTCCCTAATTATCCACATTGTACGCTGTGCATCAGCTGCTATGTATGAGAATTACGTTAGGATTTATGGGAGATGTAGTCCGATTTCAACCCGCAGATGGATGCTCCTTGAATGAATGTTCATTTCAAGGCTCTGAATGAGCCCCCTGGAAAGCTGGTTGTTCTCAATCCATGGATGTGCGCTCCACATTAGCGAGCCCCGCATATCAGAACTCCGTGGCCCTCTGTGAATCTGAGGTGGTGCTTGCTCGGCGACTGGACAGCCGCCTTCAATATTAACGCTCCATGGGGTGTCCAACAGTAAGCAGCACTCTGCACACAGCCGCTTTTCCCCGTAAAAGCATCTTTATTGGTATGAACAACCTTCCTTTACAGTCCATAAAAGCATGAAACCGCAGCCTGATGCGTTTCGTGTTTCACTTCCTCAGAGGCTGTCGAAGTTCAAAGGAACATAGGCGTGCCACATCTCCCTAATTATCCACATCGTACGCTGTGCATCAGCTGCTATGTATGAGAATTACGTTAGGATTTATGGGAGATGTAGTCCTATTTCAACCCACAGATGGATGCTCCTTGAATGAATGTTCATTTCAAGGCTCTGATAAGCCCCCTGGAAAGCTGGTTGTTCTCAATCCATGGTGTGCACTCCACATTAGCGAGCCCCGCATATCAGAACTCCGTGGCCCTCTGTGAATCTGAGGTGGTGCTTGCTCGGCGACTGGACAGCCACCTTCAATATTAACGCTCCATGGGGTGTCCAACAGTAAGCAGCACTCTGCACACAGCCACTTTTCCCCGTAAAAGCATCTTTATTGGTATGAACAACCTTCCTTTACAGTCCATAAAAGCATGAAACTGCAGCCTGATGCGTTTCGTGTTTCACTTCCTCAGAGGCTGTCGCGGTTCAAAGGAACATAGGCGTGCCACATCTCCCTAATTATCCACATCGTACGCTGTGCATCAGCTGCTCTGTATGAGAATTACATTAGGATTTATGGGAGATGTAGTCAGATTTCAACCCACAGATGGATGCTCCTTGAATGAATGTTCATTTCAAGGCTCTGAATGAGCCCCCTGGAAAGCTGGCTGTTCTCAATCCATGGATGTGCGCTCCACATTAGCGAGCCCCGCATATCAGAACTCTGTGGCCCTCTGTGAATCTGAGGTGGTGCTTGCTCGGCGACTGGACAGCCGCCTTCAATATTAACGCTCCATGGGGAGTCCAACAGTAAGCAGCACTCTGCACACAGCCTCTTTTCCCCGTAAAAGCATCTTTATTGGTATGAACAACCTTCCTTTACAGTTCATAAAAGCATGAAACCGCAGCCTGACGCGTTTCGTGTTTCACTTCCTCAGAGGCTGTCGCGGTTCAAAGGAACATAGGCGTGCCACATCTCCCTAATTATCCACATCGTACGCCCCAGGGGCTCATGTGAGAGCCTTGAATTTGCATGAAATTGGAGCGCATCCATTAAGGAAAAAATCGCGTACTACAGCTCCCAGAAAGCAACGCACTTCTCATATAGAGTGACCAATCAATGGGGTTTGATATCGCTGAAAAGGAAGCTGCAGGCGCACATGCGCTCTTCGACCGCATCACCCTTGAAAAAGAGATCCTCTCGAAACGCGTCGGGTGCAGTCAAGTGCTTTTAAAGGACTGGTGAGAGTGACTGTCCATACCTTTAATAAAGCTTTGTGTTGGGGAGAAGCTGTTTTGTGTCCGAGTGCAGCTCGCTTTATGGACATCCCCACGGAACTTTATGTTAATAGCGGCTGTCCTGCCACTGAGCTGGCAGCACCCCAGAAATACGAGGCCACGGAGCACTGGATATACAAGGCTCGTGAAGTGGGACACAAGACTTGGATTGAGGACAATTGCCCTCCCCAGGGGCTCATGTGAGAGCCTTGAATTTGCATGAAATTGGAGCGCATCCATTAAGGAAAAAATCACGTACTACAGCTCCCAGAAAGCAACGCACTTCTCATATAGAGTGACCAATCAATGGCATGCGATATCGCTGAAAAGGAAGCTGCAGGCGCACATGCGCTCTTTGACCGCATCACCCTTGAAAAGAGATCCTCTCGAAACGCGTTGGGTGCAGTCAAGTGCTTTTAAAGGACTGGTGAGAGTGACTGTCCATACCTTTAATAAACCTTTGTGTTGGGGAGAAGCTGTTTTGTGTCCGAGTGCAGCTCGCTTTATGGACATCCCCACGGAGCTTTATGTTAATAGCGGCTGTCCTGCCGCTGAGCTGGCACCACCCCAGAAATAGGGGGCCACGGAGCACTGGATATACAAGGCTCGTGAAGTGGGACACAAGACTTGGATTAGGACAATTGCCCTCCCCAGGGGCTCATGTGAGAGCCTTGAAGTTGCATGAAATTGGAGCGCATCCATTAAGGAAAAAATCACATACTACAGCTCCCAGAAAGCAACGCACTTCTCATATAGAGTGACCAAATAACATTCCAGCAGTAAAGAAAACAAAGAGAATAAGGAGAGCGCTGTAGTACGTTATTTGTAAAAGAGCACAAGTTAAGTAAAGCCACCTTTCAAACAACACGAGTGGCCGTACTGATTTACAGTCTGACAAGAAATGCGGAAATATTTACATTTTACTGCCAGCCAGTGATTAGACTCGGTTCAATGAAAGGAGTGAGAAAATTGCAATAAAATGTACAGGAAAGCACAGCGCTCACTAAGCCACCGAAAAGAGAGATTAATGGCTTTTTTAACTGGTGGAAAGGATGACATTGTGAATTACTGAAAAGGAAAATGGTTGTTTTAAATTGTACCTTATTGCAAGTGAGTGCCTTACGAAAACGGAAAGGATTAGAAACTACAAAAAGAGGAACTCTTCTATGTTCACGTGATTGGCCTCACCTGTGGGGAACATTTATAAAATGTGAAACAGCCATTTTTACTCCAAGGTTGACAAAGGCTGTAGGTTCAGCCGAAACGCGTTCCTGTTTCTTTTATTTGATACAAAAAGCTGTCTGCAAATAAATGAAAGGTCACTACAGAATCGAGTGCAGGCCTTCTCTTTATGTGGGGAAAACTGTTCTGAAATTAAGAGGCGTTCGTGGTATGCCTCTATCCTGCACCACCGGCGGTCAGGTGCACACCAGAAAACCACGAAACCAGAGCGACGTGAAAACTGGCGAGCCCCCGTTCACTGCATTGGAAGACCCGTGGACGGAAGGGAAGAGAGTAGAAGCATTTGTTCGGCGCTGGGAGCTGAAGGGCTACTCTTGGCGGGAACTTGACCTCTGCACGAAGCCCCAACATTCTACAAAGAGTAATGAACGGAGCCGGGCTCTGCAATTGACATTTGTCAAGCAGGGGTTCTATGGACATGAAGATTTGCATGCTTGCATTTTGTTCCAAATAACATTCCAGCAGTAAAGAAAACAAAAAGAATAAGGTGAGCGCTGTAGTACGTTATTTGAGGCCACCTTTCAAACAACACGAGTGGCCGCACTGATTTACAGTCTGACAAGAAATGCGGAAATATTTACATTTTACTGCCAGCCAGTGATTAGACTCTGTTCAATGAAAGGAGTGAGAAAATTGCAATAAAATGTACAGGAAAGCACAGCGCTCACTAAGCCATCGAAAAGAGAGATTAATGGCTTTTTTAACTGGTGGAAAGGATGACATTGTGAATTACTGAAAAGGAAAATGGTTGTTATAAATTGAACCTTATTGCAAGTGAGTGCCTTACGAAAACGGAAAGGATTCGAAACTACAAAAAGAGGAACTCTTCTATGTTCACGTGATTGGCCTCACCTGTGGGGAACATTTATAAACTGTGAAACAGCCATTTTTACTCCAAGGTTGACAAAGGCTGTAGGTTCAGCCGAAACGCGTTCCTGTTTCTTTTATTTGATACAAAAAGCTGTCTGCAAATAAATGAAAGGTCACTACAGAATCGAGTGCAGGCCTTCTCTTTATGTGGGGAAAACTGTATATATATGTATATATATATATATATATATATATATATATATGTGTGTGTGTGTATATATGTATATATATATGTATATATATATGTATATATGTATATATATATATATATATGTAGAAAGGTAGGATCTTTCTGCATAGTTACCCTCACTTTTTGCCTGGTGCTGTGCTGGTTTTTGACTAGTCTGACTGGGATCCTACTTATCATGACCCCAGTCTATCTGCTTTCTCCCTAAATTGGTTATGTTATGTACTTAGGTACACTCCAGATTGGATAGTGGGGTACCCTTGTCAGTCCCTAGTATATGGTACTCATGTGCCCAGTGCATAGGTACCCCAGAGGACTCCCATGGGCTGAAGCATGTATTATGACACCCATGAGAGGCCATGCAAAATGGAACTACAGGCCTGCTATTGCAGCCTGTGTAAGATGGTGCATGCACCACTAACTTAATATATAGGTTTACTATATCTAAAGGTCACTACACTTAAAACCTATAAGTCATCCTTATAGCAGGCCTTAACAATCTTGAAGGCAGTGTGCTTGGTTCTAAGTGAGAGGGTGCCGCTGCATGAGAAGGACACCCCTGCAGCCTACGGAGTCCATTCTCCCGGGTTGTTAGTGCTGCAGCCATTTACGACATATAGAGTGGCATTATGCTACAGTGTGATGACCAACTCTAAAATGGCTAAAAGTAACCCTATCGTGTTTGGTGTCAAAGATTGTGGAATCATACCCCCACACCGGTTATGAATCCACCCCTCAGAAATGAGCTTTGTGAGGTCCCTCGTGTTCCCGGTACCAGCCTTCTAGTCCTGGGCAGCCCAAAATGGTTGCTGCTGACCAGAGACACATTTCTGCCCTCCTGCTGCTGAGCCAAGCTCGAGCTGGGGAAGGCAGAACAATAGGCATCCTGTCACAGGGAGGTGTGACCACCTCCCAGACAGGATTTAGTGTATTAGGCCTGGGTGGGTGCGCTTGCCAGCGACCGAAAGTCTGCATGAGGGGCACATTTGGTGTCCCTGTGCATAGTCCAGTTCAAACCAGTCCTGGGAGCCGTTGGCTCCTGCTCTGGTGCAAAACTGGACAAAGGACATGAGAGTAACCTCCCCACCGTCGAGACCCTCCCCTGGGAGGGTCCCCTGAATCTGTCCAACCCTCTCCCGTGGGTACAAAAGAGCTTACCTGGCTGTAGGACCCTAGATTCAACGTGGACAAGATTCTGAACCAGAAACCACTGAACCTCGACCGTCTGGACACTCTGGACTTCGCTGGACTTCTTTTGGGCCCGACTTCATCTCCCTCTTGGTCTGAAGCATCGTCTGTGCCCGTGCACCATACAGGCTCCGTGCAGGACCTGTGGAGCATCAAGGACAACTGAAGATATCTCCCTTGGAGTGAAGGAGTCACTCTGCTGCAACCACAGGCACCACATCACTATTGACCGGTGTGCTGCTCCTGAGCTCTTACGAACTCCAGCAACACAGGAGGTGGGTTTCCAAGTCCCTCGAGATCTGAACTGCCCTCTTACCAAGATTGAGGCCAGAATCCCTCATGGGGACTGCAATACTCGTACCCCTGTGTGCCACTTACTTTTGCAAGTGCATATGCTTGTTGGCATTTCCAAAACAAATGCACTGGGCTCCCAGTAGCCCCAACCTCTGGCACCATTTCCTACAAAGAATTCCAGCCTCCTTGCACTGAGTGCTCCGTGGGCTGCTGCTTTGTGAAACTGCTCGAGGTTCCCTTGCGACTCCTGTGCCTCCGGCCTGTGGGTCCTCTTGAGGGTCAACACTGCTTTTCTTGAGCTCACCTGGTTGCTCCAGGCTTGCCCTAACATCCCTGTGTTTGGTGAGTCTCCTGGACCTTGCTGGTCCGAACCGTAACCTTTCATGGCCTTCTTCATGGGTTGCCCCTGCCAAGGCTTATTGGTGCTCCAGCCAGACACCGACCCCTCAGCACTCGACATCCTTCATGGGACAGCTTGCACCCAGCTCCTGGTTATCCTCAATGTCTCCTGGTCCCTGTGGCTGCAGAGTCAAGAACCCCCTCAATGCACCTGAAGCACCCGACATCAGTGGGCATTCGTCTACCGAGCCCCTGGTCACTCCTGAGTGACCCAGACTCTGTCCCCTCTGCTCTCCGGTACTCTTCAACAAGAATCCACCTTTGGAATCCGACGAACACTTTTCTTCTTCCCAGCAGTGGCTCTTCTTCGAAGTCCTCCATAGGGATCGACAGCGGTTTCTGACGCCACTTCAGACCTATGCACCCAACTTCTCTGGGATAGGTAACTCTGGTACTACAGCACCCACGGGTGGGGTGGCTCTTATCCTCCTAAGTTCCACGGGGTTTCTTCGAAGTCCACTTAGAAGGGTCCTTAAACTTTAAAACTGCAACCGCGACTATCCCTTATAATTATTTGGCGCAAGGGGTCGTGTTCCCACACTGCACCCGTCCTCCATGGGGTCCCTACTTACTCACCTTGGGTGGTTCGTTGGGGTCCCAGCGATTCTACATCCGCTAGACACTGTCTTGACTCAAGTCGTGGTTCTTATACCACTATTTTAGTATATGGCTTGGTCTCCCCCTGGAGCCCACTGTGTATTAGTGCTATTTAGTATTGTTTCTGTGCTACAGTATTGTGTGCTTTGTGAGTATCTTCGTGTAGAAGATACTGTGTCGTACTTTGAGTGTGTTATATCAATAAATACATATTTTTATAACTACTGTGTGGTTCTCCTTTCATTTAACCAATACTATAAGGTTGCACTCTGGTGAAACAAGCTGCTTAACATTCCTTCAAGACTAAGCCTGAAGGCTACTCTCCACAGCTACCACTTGGATAGCTTTCTAAGGTCATCTTTGACCTCTTAAATCACCATAAGGGTTGTTTGGACTGGTGCAAGATGCCCACTTTAATTAGTGGACATCATATACCAGGCCAACTTCTCACATTGGTGTGCAGCGATTGGGATTCAAGCCTGCATTGTTTTACCAGATAAATCTTTGTATTGATTAACTGAAAACCACTAAGTACTAGGTACATATAATACTAGCTTAGAATAAGTAAGTTATACTGAACTTAGGGTTGGGTAAGTCAAGGGTCTAGCACACCCTTTCTCCAACCTTAGAGAGTTTAGTTCCCACTAGGTTAGGTAGGTGCAACACCTCACCACACTTAGTATGTCTTCTAAAGGAGATGCCAGTGGCTCTCTGCCCTCTAGATACAATGAGCTTTCATTCCAAAAATTGAAAGCCCTGAGTGCCTCTAGAAAGCTGAAGACAGGGAGAAGTGCCAAAACTAAACGTCTAAGATGTTACTGTTAGATGACCTAAGGAAGACTCCTAGATCAGATGAACAGGACAGAGTGGGTGGGACAGGGAATAAATATAGGTTAGGAGGTGACACCTTTTATGACCTAGAATCTAACCCTGACCAGGGGGACCAAGATGGGTCCCACCTGGATAATTCAGATCTTCCAGAAGGTAGCGGAGAAGGCCATGATGGCCCCCCTCTTCAGCCCTCCTGGCAGAGTGCAGAGTTTACCAAGGAGATCTAGATCTCTCTCTGCAGAGTCTAATCACTCAGGACAGTCTGTAGGGACTTCTGTATCTAGCAAGAGGGACCACTCTTTTGATAGGGAATACCAATTTATTGAACTAGAGAAAGCTAGGCTTAGGCTCAGGCAAGAGCAATTGGCCCTTGATAAAGAGTCCCTAGAAGTCCAGCGAGCTA
Source organism: Calotriton arnoldi (assembly GCA_963921515.1). Taxonomy (NCBI): domain Eukaryota; kingdom Metazoa; phylum Chordata; class Amphibia; order Caudata; family Salamandridae; genus Calotriton; species Calotriton arnoldi. Next base: position 97,130 of record CAWUFW010015752.1, on the reverse strand, counting down.
GAAAAAAGTTGGGACTAGAGTCCCATGGTGGCAGCGACAGTGTCCCTAGAATTAAGGAGCATTCCTTTGATAATAGAAACCTGAGCAAGATTGTCCCTCCCTACCATGTTGGGGATGTCATCCATAAGTGGATAACTGCTTTGGAGAGGGCTTGTAAAGTTCAGAGGGTCCCTCAAGAGCAGTGGGCAGCTATCTTGTGGCTCTCCTTTGCTGACAAAGGTAGAGATAAGCTCCTCACTGTTAGAGAAGAGGATGCCAACAACTACTCAATCTTGTAGAGTGCTCTCATTGATGGGTTTGGCTTAACCACTGAACAATATAGGATTAAGTTCAGAGACACCCAGAAGACACAGACTCAGGATTGGGTAGACTTTGTAGATTGTGCTACAAAGGCACTGGAAGGTTGGATACATGGCAGCAAAGTGCATGACTATTTAGGATTGTACAATTTGATTATGAGTGAGCAGATCCTTAATAATTGTCAAAACCAGCTTTTGCACCTGTACCTGGTAGACTCAGATCTGACTTCTCCCCAAGAATTGGTAAAGAAGGCAGATAAATGGGTCAGAACCAGGGTGAAACAAAAGAACCAGGGTGGTGGTGATCAGAAGAAAGATTCTTCCAAAGCCCAAGAGAAAGGTGGGGATAAATCTAAAGAAAAGTCCTCTGAAGGGCCCCAAAAGTCCTCCTCTGGGGGTGGGTCCCAAACTCCTTCCTCCCCTAACAAGAAGCCTTATTGTTTTGTCTGCAAGCAGCCAGGCCACAGGAAAAATGATGCCAATTGTCCTAAGGCCAACAATAAGGAAAATATTCCTCCAAACACTACTCACACACCTCCTGGTACTACAAGTAGTAATCCCCCAGGTGGTGGTAGTGCACCCAAAAATTTAGTTGGTTTTTCATGGGGAACTGAGGTGCACTCTGGCTTAGCCAGGTCCCCCACACAGGCCACCTTAGTCTGTGATGGTGGCATGGGAATTGCCACTTTTACTGTCAGTCCCATTCCTTGGGCAAGTACAGACAGGAGCCTCTGATTAATGGTCAGAAAGCTGTAGCCTATAGGGACACAGGGGCTAGTGTCATCATGGCGACAGGAACCCTAGTGCCCCCACTTCAGCTTTTACCTGAGTACAAGTACCAGGTGACCAACACTGATGGTGTTAGGACAGATCATCCCATGGCAATAGTCAATCTCAGCTGGGGAGGGGTCACTGGTCCAAAAAGAGTGGCAGTGTCCCCAAACTTGCCTGTAGATTGCCTCTTGGACAATGATTTAGAAACTTCAGCCTGGGCTGAAGTAGAACTGAAGGCCCATTTAGAAATGTTAAGCCTCCCTGAGAGAATTGGTGGGTCCCTTAGGGCCCCAGTCCAATCCCAGGAAAATGTTGGAGCAGTGGAGCCTGAAAAAATGGCCACTCTGCTCCTCCAGAGAGCACAGGAAATGAAGAAAAGTCTTCTTCCCCCAAGACTATAGGTAAGGGTCAGCTTCCTTAGAGAACTGATCCCACCCCTTGTGAAGGAACTGCCCCAGATGTGGCCAGGCCTGTCCTGACAGGACCACTGAGGGCAGGGGACTCTTCCAAGGAGGTGCCCAGTCTGGAGCAGGTATCCTGCCCCTCTCTACCCAGCCTCAGTCAGCCTAGGGCTACAGAGGTTAGGGATGTCTGTGGACCCATGGGGGCCCACTGTCCAGAGGAACCCCATCATCATCAGATTAGGGACACCCAGTCTGGACACACTAGCCAGGTGGATAGTCCTCAACACTCTGAGGGATTAGGTAGTGACATCCCCCAGATGGACTCTGTTGGGCAAAGGAAAATCTGGGACCAGGCTGTCCCAAACCTTCCCTGGCCCTCAATTGTCCCAACCAGAGGGACTCAACCCCCAGCTGTAGACAGCCAGAGGTTGACCCCTAGGGTCAGATATAACTTAGTCATAGAAAGAAAGGCCTCCATGGTGACCAGTAAACTGAGGAAGCTGAGACCAGCCTTATTAGGGCCTCACTTCCCTACTCAGGCATCCCACCAGCCTCTTTCTTTACCAAAACACACTACAGGTAGTAATCCCAAGTTATGGAGAGAATCCAAGACCCTTCAGGGTAGGAACTCCTTAGTGGTCCATAAGACAGGGAGTATCCATGCTAGTGCAGGACCTTCCTTATATGGCCACTTAGGAAATAAAGTCTCAACTGGGCAAGGTTAGCCTTATCTCCTTTAGTTTGGGGGAGGGGGTTATGTAGGAAGGTAGGATCTTTCTGCATAGTCACCCCCACTTTTTGCCTGGTGCTGGTTTTTGACTAGTCTGACTGGGATCCTGCTGATCAGGACCCCAGTCTATTTGCTTTCTCCATAAATTGGTTATGTTATGTACTTAGGTACACTCCAGATTGGATACTGGGGTACCCATGTCCGTCCCTAGTATATGGTACCCATGTACCCAGGGCACAGGTACCCCAGAGGCCTCCCATGGGCTGCAGCATGTATTATGCCACCCATGAGAGGCCATGCAAAATGGAACTACAGGCCTGCCATTGCACCCTGTGTAAGATGGTGCATGCACCACTTACTTAAGATATAGGTTATATCTAAAGATCACTACACTTAAAACCTATAAGTCACCCCTATAGCAGGCCTTAACAATCCTGAAGGCAGGGTGCTTGGTTCTAAGTGAGAGGGTGCCACTGCATGAGCAGGACACCCCTGCAGCATACGGAGTCCATTCTCCTGGGTTGTTAGTGCAGCAGCCATTTTCGACATATAGAGTGGCATTGTGCGACCGCGTGATGACCAACTCTAAAATGGCTGAAAGTAACCCTATCGTGTTTGATGTCAAACATTGTGGAATCATACCCCTACACTGGTAACCGGTGTGGGAGGTGTGATTCCACCCCTCAAACGAGCTTTGTGAGGTCCCTGGTGTTCCCGGTACCAGCCTTCTAGTCCCAGGCAGCCCAAAATGGTTGCTGCCGACCAGAGACACATTTCTGCCCTCCTGCTGCTGAGCCATGCTCGAGCAGGGGAAGGCAGAACAGTAGGCATCCTGTCACAGGGAGGTGTGACCACCTCCCAGACAGGATTAGTGTATTAGGCCTGGGTGGGTGCGCATGCCTGCGTCCGAAAGTCTGCATGAGGGGCACATTTGGTGTCCCTGTGCATAGTCCAGTTCAAACCAGTCCTGGGAGCCGTTTGCTCCTGCTCTGGCGTGACTGGACAAAGAACATGGGAGTAACCTCACCACTGTCCAGACCCTCCCTTGGGAGGGTCCCCTGAATCTGCCCAACCCTCTCCCGTGGGTACAAAAGGGCTTATCTGGCTGTAGGACCCTAGATTCGACGTGGACAAGATTCTGAACCAGAAAACACTGAACTTCGACCGTCTGGACACTCTGGACTTCGCTGGACTTAGTTTGGGCCTGACTTCATCTCCCTCTCAGTCTGAAGCATCGTCTGTGCCCGTGCACCATACAGACTCCGTGCAGGACCTGTGGAGCATCAAGGACAACTGAATATATCTCCATTGGAGTGAAGGAGTCACTCCCCTGCAACCACAGGCGCCACATCATGATTGACCATTCTGCTGCTCCTGAGCTCCTACAGACTCCAAAGTCTCCAGCAACACAGGAGATGGGTTTCCAAGTACCTCGAGCTCTTACCAAGTTTGAGGCCAGAATCCCTTGAGGGGGGCTGCAATACCCGTACCCCTGTGCAACGCGTACTTTTGCAAGTGCATATGCTCTTTGACATTTCCAAAACAAGTGCACTGGGCTCCGAGTAGCCCCAACCTCTGGCACCATTTCCTACAAAGAACTCCGGCCTACTCGCACCAAGTGCTCCATGGGCTGCTGCTTTGTGAAACTACTCGAGGTTCCCTCGCGACTCCTGTGCCTCTGGTCTGTGGGTCCTCTTGAGGGTCAACGCTGCTTTTCTTGGGCTCCCCTGGTTGCTCCAGGCTTGCCCTGACTCCCCTGTGTTTGGTGAGTCTCCTGGACCTTGCTGGTCTGAACCGTAACCTTTCTTGACCTTCTTCGTGGGTTGCCGCTACCAAGGCTTGTTGGTGCTCCAGCCGGACACAGACCCCTCAGCACTCAACATCCTTTGTGGGACAGTCCGCATCTGGCTCCTGGTTGACCTTGACATCTCCTGGTCCCTGTGGCTGCAGAGTCAAAAAAAACCTCAACGCATCTGAAGCACCTGACATCGGTGGGCATTCGTCTACCGAGCCCCTGGTCACTCCTGAGTGACCCAGACTCTGTCCCCTCTGCTTTCAGGTACTCTTCAACAAGAATCCATCTTTGGATTCCGACAGACAATTTTCTTCTTCACAGCAGTGGCTCGTCTTCGAAGTCCTCCATAGAGATCGACGGCGGTTTCCGACGCTACTTCAGACCTATGCACCTGGCTTCCCTGGGATAGGTAACTCTGGTACTACGGTATCCACGGGTGGGGTGGCTCTCCAACCTGCTAAGTTCCACTGGGTTTCTTCGAAGTCCACTTAGAAGGGTCCTTTAACTTTAAAACTGCAACCGCGACTCTCCCATAGAATTGTACAGTGCACGCGGTCGTGTTCCCACGTACTCCATGGGGTCCCTACTTACTCACCTTGGGTGGTTCCTTGGGGTCCCAGCGATTCTACATCCGCTAGACACTGTCTTGACTCGAGTCGTGGTTCGTATACCACTATTTTAGTATATGTTTGCTCTCCCCCTGGAGCCCACTGTGTATTAGTGCTATTTACTGTTGTTTCTGTGCTATAGTGTTGTGTGCTTTGTGAGTATCTTCGTATAGAAGATACTGTGTCGTACTTTGAGTGTGTTATATCAATGAATACATATTTTTATAACTACTGTGTGGTTCTCCTTTCATTTAACCAATACTATAAGGTTGCACTCTGGTAAAACAAGCTGCTTAGCATTCCTTCAAGACTAAGCCTGAAGGCTGCTCTCCACAGCTACATGTATATATTGGAAAATACAAAAGGTCACCTAACACCGCACCTCTCATCCCGGGTGCAACCCTTACAGCGGTGGTGAGCCGCAATCAATCTACTTGAACTACCGCAGTCATGCGGTCATTAACAGGTGCACTCCGCGGGAGATGTTAAATAATCAAATTTATTAGGCTAGATCACATATCACTGATATGTGATCGCTAATGACAGCGTGACTGTGGTAGTTTGAGAATATATATATTTATATATATATATATATTCTCGTTTACAATCCGAAATTTCTCCACAACATTGAGGCAGACACCAGCGGCAGATTTCACTATCTCAATTTATTCAAGCATTGTCCATGATTTTTAATTGTTCATGATGCTAAGTTGCACTTTATATTGATTTGTAAATTTTCTTTTTTTGCCCATAAATAATATATAAGCTAACCAACACACCAGTCATAACGCCATAGTGGATTAGCTCAAAATTATAATCAATTAATTGAAAGGCATTAAGTTTTTTCTAACTCGATTTTTGCCTAGTGCTCAATTGCATACATTAAAATTAATACACCATTGTGGTTTAGTGCGAAAATTATTATTTCTTTAATGATGCAATGCATTGATTCTCAGACACAATTATTTGAATTTGATTGTACTCGCAAGTTCATGTAATACACAATGCTTCATTTGAAGATTTGAGAAACCAGGACAGTTTCTGGAACCAATTTTTTCACATTTACTAATGTCATTTCCAGGCAAGTACTCCTGACACTTAAAATGGCATCTCATATTAACAAACAGCTGAAACCAGTGACCTATATCTATTCCTGATAGATACAAATTTGGAGCTAACTACTACTTTATAAACTTGAATGTAACACCTCATCCATATTTAAACCTTTTGGGGCTTTACAATTCAATTTTATGATATATTTCATTTCTAGTGACCTCAATTGTTTCTCACGATCTCCCCCTCACCTATGTTGCAATATTGCATCAATTACAAAATAAGTGATCTTACTTGGATCATTATTGTGGTGGATCGCACAATGACGAGCCACTGGGTACGAAGGATCATTGTTTGTAATGGCTCGCATGTGCTGATTAATTCTTTTATACACCAGCAAAGTAGCGCTGCTGATGTATCTCAGCCCACATGTGCAGGTAAGAACATAAACAGCAAATTCTTTTCTGCAATGGAATGACCCTTTGATGCAGAAATCTTGATTGTATAGTGGGGAGGTGTATGACATACTGTTAATACCAATACAGCATGCTGTACATTTTAGACATCTTTTTTTAAAACCTGGCTTAGGTTTTAACCATCCCCCTCTCTCAATTTCCGGGCTATTACTTACTAGACTATCTTTTAGTGATGGTGCCCGTTTAAAAGATATTTGTGGCCAACTAGGTATGAGGGAACCTATTACAGGATTTGACTTAACTATTGGCCAATTTTTTCTGAGTAAAGCCATCAAATTCTTACCATGCATACTGTAAGTTGTTGTAAATCTCGTATTTTTGTCATTGGCTATGGTTTTCTGCTTTTTAATATGTTTGGGGAACAAGATTGTCTCCCTTTCCACTTTCTTTGCTGAGGCCTGGGCTTTCTTAATTTCATTCATTCTATAGCCTCTCTGTACGAATCTCACTTTAATTAATTCCTGACACTGGATCGTCTCTTTTTGTGTGCTGCCATTTCACCACATGGGATGCTTAATTTTGTGTGTGGGATCAAAGCTCTTTGCATGTAGCGTTGTATTCCCAGCTGTGGGCTTCCTATATAATCTAGATTCCAATTTGTTGTTTTAAATATACGTTTCGAGGTCTAAAAATATTACACTGGTTTTACTCATTTCACAGGTAAAGTGCAAATTCAAATCATTGATGTTAATCAGTTTTACAAAATCACTTGCTGATTTCATAGACCCCTTCCATACAACAAATACGTTGTCAGTGAACCTAGTCCACACAATTACATGTTCCTTCCATAATTTTCCATGGACTCTGCGAAGCACCTGCTGCTCCCACCAGCCCACATGTAAACATAAAAAACTGGGCAGTTGCCCATCGCAGTACCACGGATCTGCTCGAACAAATCACCACCAAAAAGAAAATAGTCATTCTCCAGACAACTTCTAGCCATGGTAAGAATCATCTGAGTATGCTTATACAAGCTTACTTTCCTATTTCTCCAAAAATGACTCATAGCACGCAAGCCATCCTCATGGTAGATGCTGGTGTACAGCGATGTTATATCTAAAGCCATTAGGACAAAATCATCTTCAATTGGCATGCCATACATTTCACGCAAAAACACCCACTTTCTTTCACATATGAGAGTAAGTTTCTCACGTGCTCTTGCAGAAAAAAATCTATGTATTTAGAGGTGTTTTCCAACAGGCTCCCACGAGCCGAGATTATAGGATGACCTGGTGGTATGCTACCATTTTTGTGTATTTTAGGAATTAAATACATTACAGGTGTGATGGGATTTACGTTCTTCAAAAATTGTAATTCGTCCTACGTAATCAAACCATCATTCCACCAATCCTTCAACTCCTCAAAATAACTTGTTTCTACCTGACGAAGAACCTTCTTATTGCATCTCATATAACAACTCCATTCATTCAATTGACCATATGCTTCATGCAGATACATATCTAAAGGCCACAGTACCACATTTCCTCCCTTATCAGAGTTCCTGATGACAATTTCCTGAATGCTTTGTAGCCTGTTGATTAGGTTTCTGCATTTCATAGTGGCCAAATTTGTCATCCTATCTCTTTTAGCCTCCCTGAGTTGGATCTTCTTTACTTCTTCTGCAATCACATAGTGAAAAACATCTGTCACATTCTTTTAACTCATCGGTAAATTCCTTGATGGTGGTTTGAAAGGAGTAGTCACTATATATATATATATATATATATTCATTCACTGAAAAAACCATAGGTTTCAGGGACGTTATAGTTAGTTGGACATTTCCCTCGTACAAAACCAGAGAAATTCCGCCGTTATAGTTAGTTGAGGTAACTATAACTCGCGCCCCCGCAATGCACTGCTGATGACGTCATATATTACATCACTCATGACATGGTCAGTGACATCACTGAGGACATCACTGATGACATCGCTGCTGACATCTCAAATGACATCACTGATGACATCACTGATGACATCATCCAGTGACTGTGTGTTTCTGTAAAGTTTAAATATGTTTTAAATATATATAGGCCAAGGAGTATTGAAGAATGAGTGGGTGTATGACTGTCTGAATGGATGATTTAGTAGGTGCGTGACTGACTATATAAGTGAGTGATTAAACGTGTCTTACTGAATGCATGGGTTAGTGACTAAACTGTGTGAATGTTTGTATTTGTCTGTCTGTTGGTGTGTAAGCAGCTGCATGTGTTGGTGAGTAGCTACATGAGTGTGTATATGGGTTATTGATTGGTTGTCTGAGTATCTGTATGGGTGCCTGAGAGTCTGTGTGGGTGGGTGGGGGGTGGGTGACTCTGTGCATAGATGTGTGAGTGGGTGATTCACTGGGCATATTGGTTCAAGAGTGCATCTGTGAAGGGCTGTATAGGTGGGTGAGTGTGTGTATGGGTGTGTTGGTGAGTGAATGGATGTCTTAGTGGTACATGTGTGAGTAACCTATCGAAATACCTCCCACTTGACCTCTATTTCTTTATACCAGGGCAATAACTGCTCCAAAAGGGCTATTATAAAAGAACATTTCTAAACCATGTTGTGTTTCAGATCAACTTTCTTTTATTTCAAATATGTACTTATTTCTTTTGTTTCATCAGTAAATAAAAAGGACAACGTTTTTTAAAACATTTTGCAACCACAATTATTTGATTTATATGTATTATTTTTTTCTTTTTGACACGTCATAAAACATACTATGGTTTTATACAAAAACATGTAATGACCAACAGTGAACCCCTATCTACACAGTGATAGTACAAAATTTGAACTCAAAAGTAGCTTACATACATGCACAACCACACCATTCAACCTAGCAATCAACCCACATACACAATCCGGTAAGAAGGGAAAAAGATGTTCCTCGGTCTCTTTGACCCTGTCGTGGGCTGAGCACATACAAGGTGGTCGACGCGCGTTTCGGTGGTAAAAAACCTTATACAGACCACCTTCCTCAGGACCTTCTTGTTTCAAACAAAGATCATCAAATCGTAGGGGTACACGTAACGTCTTTATAAAGGGCGTGGCAGACTTTGCGGTCGTTCACATAGATTTACCGGCTCGCCAGGTATGTAGATTTGTTTCGAATACGCCTCAGACAAGATCTAAAAGGATTCTCATTGGAGAATCATGTCTCCTCATGATATGGTAACTCCACCCAGATAATGGATCAAACGTCCACTATGGCAATATTGGGAACAACTGTGTCAGTAATTACTTCAAAAATGCCTGGTTGGCAGAGCTGCGTTAGGAGAAAGCGTCGACTTAGGAAAAGTTATTTCAGTGAAAAGATGAGAGGTGTAATCTGACCCTCCGTTAAAAGCCTTGCTGAGGCATTGAAAAATAGGACCAGCGTAAACCTCATCGCTAACCCTGGATAAGAAAAAGACACGAAAGCAATATGGCATTTTGAAGTAATTACTGACACAGTTGTTCCCAATATAGCCGGGTGCGCGAATCCATCGAAAATCTTTAAGTTTTAAAAGTATATGTATATAAGTTTAATATGTATATTACAGCAAGAGATTATTTAAACTAATTATAAAAATCATATATTTGTAACTGGAATAACGATAAATTATTGTTAAATATATTTTCCGGAAGTGACGCCGGGTGCGCGCTGGTTGCGCGCCGGGTGCGCGAATCCCATGTGACTTTAAAAGAAACAATTTCATTGGTTAAGAACCTTTTGATTCTAGAACTTGAAGGACCCCACCCATTTTTTTCATTCCTTCCAGAGCATCTCAGAAGACACACCTATTGTTTTCTGATCCTCTCTTTTGTCTTTTTTTGTTGTTATTTTCTTCACTAATTTAAAAATGGCAGCTGCAAATGATCCTCAGCAGATTCCACCTGAAGAGGAAGAAGACCTGGAGGTACCAGTGAAGAAAAGATACGAAAGTATCGAGTGGGCATTTTTCTCAATACCACCAGGAGAAAAAAAAGTCAATGCCCGAAAAGTTACCTGCACCATTTGTGGGAATGTTCTGTCACGTGGTTCAGAAAAAAAATATTCCTGCGCCACATCATCAATGCTATCCATCCTCGGCGTCTCGCAAGAGAACAGCATCAACGAGAAGAAGAAAAGCGAAGAAACGAGGACAACACTGCTGGACCAAGCACATCTGGTTCTACCACAACTAGCACTCCAAACATCATCCCTGATTTTGCTAGGGTGGAGCAGCATTGCGTGAAATGTCGCAAAAGTCTATGTTTTGGTGAGCAATCAGTGGATGCCATCCTGGTTGCTATTAGGAACCACCATTGTTATTTTTTTTCTAATGCAATGACATCCTAATTGCATAATTTTTTGATCATTTTCGCTGTTGGTTCTGTTTAGTTTTTCTTTTTCTTTAAAAAAACACCCCAAAAATTTAAAAAAGAGTTAAAAAAATATAAAACAAAAAAGAAGAAAAAAAAATGGTTCTTCTCAGAATCGCCCATTTGGTTTAAAAAAGACAAATTTGTAAGTGTTGTATGAATTGTGGTAAGTGGAATATATGGAGAAGTGTACAGGTAGTGTATATATGATTGAAGGAGTGCATGGGTAATGCCTGGGTGATTGCAAGAGTGCAGGACTAATGTCTGGGTGATTACAGGTGTGCATGGCTAGTGCCTGAGTGTTTGCATGAGTGGAGAGGTAATGTGTGGGTAATTGGAAGAGTGCATGAGTAATGCCTCAGTGATTGCATGATTGCAAGGGTAGTGCCTGGGTGATTGGAGGAGTGCAAGGGTAGTGTGTGGTAACTTTGTAAATGCATGGGTTATGCCTGCGTGATTGCATGACTGCAGACGTAATGTGTGGGTCATTGGAGGAGTGCATGAGTAATGCCTGAGTGATTACATGAGTGCATAGGGTAGTGCATTGTGATTTTGTAAGTGCATGGGTTACGCCTGGGTGATTGCATGAGTGCAAAGGTAATGTGTGGGTTGTTGGAGGAGTGCATGGGTAATGCCTGAGTGATTGCATGACTACAAGGTTAGTGCCTGGGTGATTGGAGTAGTGCAAGGGTAGTGTGTGGGTGATTGGAGGAGTGTATGGGTAATGCATGAGGGATTTCATGAGTGTATGGGTAATGCCTGGGTGATTGCATGAATGCATGGGTAGTGCCTGGCTGATTGCATGAGGGCAAGGGTAATGTCTGGGTGACTGGAGGAGTGCATGTGTACTGCCTAAATGATTGAAGGAGTGCATAAGTAATGCCTGACTGATTGCATGAGTGCATAGGTAGTGCCTGGGTGATTGCAAGAGTGCAGGACTAATGTCTGGGTGATTGCAGGTGTGCATGGCTAGTGCTTGAGTGATTGCATGAGTGGAGAGGTAATTTGTGTGTGATTGGAGGAGTGCATGAGTAATGCCTCAGTGATTGCATGAGTGCAAGGGTAGTGCCTGGGTGATTGGAGGAGTGCAAGGGTAGTGTGTGGTCATTTTCTAAATGCATGGGCTATGTCTGGGTCATTGCATGACTGCAGACATAATGTGTGGGTGATTGGAGGAGTGAATGAGTAATACCTGAGTGATTACATGAGTGCATAGGTAGTGCCTGGGTGATTGGAGTAGTGAAAGGGTAGTGCATGGTGATTTTGTAAGTGCATGGGTTATGCCTGAGTGATGCATGTGTGCAGAGGTAATGTGTGGGTGATTGGAGGAGTGCATGGGTAATGCCTGAGTGATTGCATGAGTACAAGGGTAGTGCCTGGGTGATTGGAGTAGTGCAAGGGTAGTGCATGGTGATTTAGTAAGTGCATGGGTAATGCCAGACTGACTGTATGAGTGCAGAGGTAATCTGTGGGTGATTGGAGGAGTGTATGGGTAATGTCTGGGTGATTGCATGAGTGCATAGGTAGTGCCTGGGTGATTGCAGAACTGTATGGCTAATACCTGGGTGATTCCATAAGTGTAGGAGTAATGTCTGGATGAATAAAGGAGTGCATGGGTAATACCTGGGCGATTGCAAGAGTGTAGGAGTAATGTCTGGGTGTTTGCAGGAGTGCATGGGTAGTGCCTGAGTGATTAAAGGTGTGGATTGGTAATGCATGGGTGATTTTGTAACTGCATGGGTAATGCTTGAGCGATTGAAGGAGTGCATGGGTAATGCCTGGGTGATTGCATGAATGGAGGGGTAATGTCTGGGTGAATGAACGAGTGCATGGGTAGTGTCTGAGTGATTAGACGAGTGCATAGGTAGTGCTTCTGTGATTTTATAAGTGCATGTGTAGTGCCTGGCCCATTGTAAGAGTGCATGGATAGTGCCTGGATCACTGAAGGAGTGCAAAGGTAGTGCCTGGGTGATTGCATAAGTGCATAGGTAGTGCCTGGATGATTGGAAGACTGCATGGGCACTGTCTGAGAGATTGAAAGAGTGCATGGGTAATGCGTGGGTGTTTGCATGAATGGAGTGGTAATGTCTGGGTAAATGAACGAGTGCATGGGTAGTGTCTGAGTGATTAGATGAGTGCATAGGTAGTGCTTTTGAAATTTTATAAGTGCATGGGTAGTGGCTGGCCCATTGGAAGAGTGCATGGATAGTGCCTGGATCACTGAAGGAGTGCAAGGGTAGTGCCTGGGTGATTGCATAAGTGCATAGGTAGTGCCTGGATGATTGGAAGACTACATGGGCACTGCCTGAGAGATTGAAGCAGTGCATGGGAAATGCGTGGGTGATTGCATGAATGGAGGGGTAATGTCTGGGTGAATGGAGGTGTGCATGGGTAGAGTCTGAGTGATTAGACGAGTGCATAGGTAGTGCTTTGGTGATTTTATAAGTGCCTGGGTAGTGGCTGGCCGATTGGAAGAGTGCATGGATACTGTCTGTGTGATTGCATGAGTGCAGGGGTAATGTCTGGGTCATTGAAAGAGTGGATAGGTAATGCCTAAGTGATTGTATGAGTGCATGGGTAATGTGTAGTTAATTGAAGGAGTGCATGAGAAATGTATGACTGATTGCAAAAGTAATGTCTGTGTTGTTGCATGACTGAACTCGTAGTGTGTGGGTGATTGCAAAGTGTATAAGTAGTGTCTGGGTGATTTTTTAAGTGCATGAGTACTGGCTGGCTGATTGGAGGCGTGCATGGGTAATGCCTGTATGATTGCTTAAGTGCATAGGTAGTGCCTGGATGATTTTATAAATGCACCGATACTGACTGAGTGGTTGAAGGAGTGCATGTGTAATGCCTGGGTGATTGTATGAGTGCATGGGTAATATCAGGGTTATTGGAAGAGTGCATGTGTAATGTCTAAGTGATTGCATGAGTGCAGAGGAATGTCTGTGGCATTGCAGGAGTGCATGGCTTATACTTAAGTGATTGCATGAGTGCAGGTGCAATGTCTGGGGGATAAGAGGAATGCATAGTTAATACCTTGGCAATTGCATGAGTTTAAGGATAATGTCTTGCTGATTGCAAGAGTGTAGAGGTAGGGCCTGGGTGATTGGAGGAGTACATAGTTAGTGCCGGAGTGATTTTAAAACTTTAAGCATTCTGGTTGGGTGATTGGAGGAGTACACAAGTAGTACCTGGGTGATTGGAAGACTGTACAAATAGAGCTTGGGTGATTTTAAAAGTGTATCTGTACTGCCTGAATGAATAGAGCATTGTTTGGATACTGTCTGGATGATTGAAAGAGTGCAAGGGTAGTGTCTAGGTGATTGCATCAGTGCAGGGATAATGTTTAGGGGATTGGAGTACTGTATAGCTACTACCTGGGTGATTAGAAGAGTGTACTGATAATGTGTAGCTGATTGCATGAGTATACTGATAGTACCTGGGTGATTTGAAAAGTACATAGGTAGTGTCTGGGTGAACTTATAACTGTATGAATACAGGCTAGGTGATTGAAGAAATACATGGATATTGCATGGGTGATGGCAGGAGTGTGGGAATAGTGCCTAATGGTCTAGATCAGTACATGGGTAGTGTTTAAAAAAATGGATGACTGCAATAAAAGTGACTGTAAACATTACTTCATATTATTATGCTTATTACATTATTTCATCTTACCTTCTTTATTAAAGTAGATACCAAACTCATTGAAACTATTTTACATTAGTTTTATTCTAAACTGAATTTAAAATCTTTTCAAGCTTGAGTATTACTTTCTGTAAATAAAGTGTTATTGCTTATAATATTATAGTTTTAAGAACACAACATAATTTTAGAATTACATAACATATTCAGTTTCCCTTTTTTGATGTTCTCAGATTCTATTGAATTTCACCATTCACAGTGATTTCAATGTAGATCATCATATAACAGCGGGGAAAAAATACTATCAATGAGATTGAAGAAAAAAAAAAAAAAATCTGCATAGAAAATATTTACAACAAGTTCAACTATCTGTTCACCTATATGCAGTTTCTAAATTATATTTTTCCCATACAATAAATCATTTCTTTCTCTGAAGTACATTTCTGAAATATACATTTTCATTTACATCACTTATAATATAAAGATCAAATATATAAACTCTTTCTTTCAAACACAATATTGCAAATGCAATACCAATTACCAAAAACAATAATCCAAACAGTAATTTTTCACATCCTCCCAATAGGCCGAATAATGTTTCCAAATCAATTTCCATTGAAAATATCCAAAATAAACTAATTTATTTGTGTTTACATCTTCCCAATAGGCCGAATGATGTTTTCAAAACTTTGGCATCAAAAATATCAGATATGAATCTGGTAATTCGAAAGGCAACCTACATTTAAATTGCAAATGGGCATCATTGCAATGTGTCCATCCTTTATTGCACTTTAAATACACAGTATAGTGTCCAGATGTTGTAGTAGGTCCATCATGGAATATAATAGCCACTGCATTAAAAGTTCTTCCTGAAATTGACACTTGACTTGCTACAAAATTTAAAAATTTTGTTTCCAATTTTCTTCCATTTGCTCTACAACGTTGAAGCATTACGATGACATATTTTCCAAATCTTTCTATATATAACGTTGACAACATTTCTGATTTACAATGGGAGCATTTAATATTTTGATTAGCTATTTTTACTAATTTGTTAAAAGATACTGATTTGCAATCTGGTATCGTCAAGTATATGAATCGTTCAGTACCTATTCCAGTGGTGGAAGAAAATGAACACTCTTCACATTTATGATCCCATCTGTAACTTAGTCCAAATAAATTTTCGATTTTTATTCCTTCATCTTCCAATACACCAAGCATAATCATAAGGAATTATTGTGCATCTTGTTGTATATTGAGTGTAAATTGTGAAGAACCAGTACATATGTCCAAAAGATGCCGAATGCCAGAAGCAGTATGGATTTTACTTCTATCAGTTACCAACTTTTGAAAAACATTATGTAGTAAAGAACAGAATCTTTTTTCTCGATTTTCCATAATTTGAAGATGAAGATCTTCCAGATAAAACACAAAATTCACAATTACATTAGCATAGCAGTTGATACCTGAACTATTTTCTAACTGGTATCCTACAATATCATCAAGAGTGTCCGTTTTCATTTTCTGTGTAGCTTCATCATTCTCTTCAATTGTTTTCTTTTTTTCAACTTCACTAGAATGTTTGTCATATTTTCGTTTTGCACACACTACACGCTTTTCATATACAGGATATTCACCTAAGTTAGGAGCATACAGTCTTCTTAACCGATTTTACTCTCTTACACAATTTGCATCAGCACTAACCTTTTTCTCATCAAAATCAATTAAATACAAACCAGATAATGTTCTTACTTGAGACAATGTAACGTATGCCATGCCTTCTTTAAATAATGTGCTTCCAATATCTACCAAAGCACTGACTTCACTTAAACCTTGAGATTTATGAATGGTTACTGCATATGCTAAAGAAAGAGGAAACTGTTTTCTACGAATATACAAGTCTTTTACAAGCAAAAAACGAACAGCACAGCGTCCAATCTGTTTTACCTCTTCAATCTGATCAAATTTAATGTTCAAAAATTCAATTCCATCTCTGTTCTGATAATTAACAAAATCAATAACTTTTCCCATTGCTCCATTTACTAAACCTTTTTCTACATCCAAATTACGTCGTAAAATTACCTGACAGTTTTTACATACATATAAAATCTTTTCTAAACCAGCAGTCTTAGACACTGACTTTTCCAAAGAATCCAATTTTGTCTGTAATTTCTCTGAGAGAAGAATAGTAACTCCTTCGTGTTCCATTTTATCAATGGCTTCCATCTTCAGTATTGGTTGTTTTTCTAATTTCAAAAGTTCATGATTAAATATAGAATACTCTTGCAGTGTTGGCATTAGACAAACTATAGACTTTTTTTCTCCAATTTGACTTCTATAGTGAGTACGTTGACAACAAATACAAACATAGTTTGGTTTCTCACAAGAAACTACCTTAAACTTTGTAATTTCTTCTGCAAACTTCTCAGTAGTACTATCTTCTACCTCTTCTTCAGCACCTACACTTATCAAACTCTCACTTTCTCTACACTCCTCTTGAGGACCAAAGAAACAAAACTCTATATCATCAGAAACCTTTTTTTACATCCAATACTGAACCATGCAAAAGAGCTGTGTTTATTTCACTTAAACATAATGCAGGACTTTTTACATAGTACAATCTTCTCACTAACTTCCGCATTTCTGAGTGATGTACTGCTAACATTCTTAAATGATGAAAAGTACTTCTACACACTTTTCCAGAAAGACAAGCCAGAGAATGACCCTGCAAGTAACTATATTTTCTCACTTTACAAGGATCTAGTCCTTGCAACATCTTAATCTTTTGTTTAACACTTTTTTTACCATAATCTCGTAAAATCAATAGATTCCTGTCGTATACTACAAATACTACTACAATCCCACCTATACACTGGAGCTTGTGTACGTCTCCCTTGAACTTCTTCAGCTATTACTTGTTCTACATTTCTAGGAACCATCTTTTCTTTTTCAATTGGACATCCGTTTTTAACCTCATAACAACTACCCCTGGTATCAACAGCATGAACTAATGTAATTTGTTGAAAATAGCTTTCTTCATTAAAAAAGGTTCAGTACTAGAAGTGTGCTTCCATTCACCCCAATTTCTTTTTCAAAAGTTAGTTCTATTAACCAGTCTTTTTCTTTTACTTTTCTCCTTCATAAACTGCATTGTTTTTTTCAATGTTTTCATTCTCTTCAATACTAATATAAACAATTTTCTTTTCAATTCAAAAGCCTTTTCGACTACACTTTCAATCTGTTCTTTCTTCTAGTAAAATGCAGATCTTCTTTTATATTTCTTGCAATCTTTCAATACATTTTGTAGTACTCTACTTTTATACATTCTCTTCCTAATGTCTTTATATTCTTTCATCCTTTTTTCAACATGTATTGTTTTCCTATAACCTCATTTTGTATTAATTTCTCCTTTTTTCTTTTCCTTCTGATTGCTTGTAGTACTTTTCTTTCTCTTTTCGCCATTTTGAAAATCTTTTAGATTTTTTAAAAGACTTTAACAAATTCTTTCGTTCTTTTACCAGAAGACTTTTTATTTAACGTCACATGTTGTACTTCATCTACTTTCTGATTTTCTCTCTCCTTTAAATAGTTCTGTTTTCTTTGTTGTCTTTTCTTTTCAACACTTCTTGTCATACTGAATATTTCTCAATAATTATGGAGTTTCTAAAAAAATAAGAAAGTTTATTATCTTTCCCAAAAATATTTAATATTATTAAAATAATTATAAACAAATATTGGCATCTATAAATAAAGAACTACATTGAGTAGTGCATAGGTGAATAGATAAATGCAACAGTAGAACATAGATGATTCAACAACTGCAAGAGTAGCACATAACTAGTGCCTGAGTGATTGCATGACTGAAGGAGTAATATCTGGAGGATTAATGGAGTACATAGCAAATCAGTGGGTGATTTTATAACTGCATAACTACTGCTTGGGTGATTGCAGGAGTACTGAGGGAATGCCTGAGTGATTGAAGGAGTGCAAAGGTAGTGCCTGGGTGATTTTATAAGTGCATGAGTACTGACTGAGGGGCATATCTACAAGGGCTTTATCTCCGCATTTTTGGCTTTTAAAGCCAAAAAAGCTGAGATAAAATGATCGCCCTATTAACAAGAGAGTGCTAACATGCATTGGCGCATGTTAGCACCCTTTTACCCGACGTCTCCCTTTGCATCTCTAATGAGATGCAAATTGGGCGTCACTGGGCAGTACAACCTTGTAAATATCGCTGATGTGCACATCGCGATATTTACAAGGCTGCCAACGCATTTTAGCAGACGTTAGTTTTGAGCGAAACGGCTGTTTTCGCCGAAAACTAACGTCTGCTAAAATGCAGACTTAGGCATACCTATTATGGGGTGGATTGTGCTGATACGACCACAGGGTCGTATCAGCAAGGAGATATCGCCGTTTTGCAGGGAACATCGCTGGAAAACCAGCGATGTTCCTGCAAAACGGAGATTTCCCCGCTATCGCTGGTAATTATATCGCCCTGGGGAAAAGCGTTGTAGATAACGCGCTACCAGGGCGATATAATCAAGCGATAGACGGCGATAAGTAGAAAAGCGCTAAGCGCGCTTTGCGTTGACTTATCGCCTTCCTCGTAGATATGCCCCTGAGTGACTACATAAGTACAAGGGTAATACCTATATGATAGGAGTGCAAGGATAGTACCTAAGAGATTATATAAGTTTATAGATAGTAGCTAGGTGATTGAAAAAGTGCATGGGTAATACCTGGCTGATTGCATGAGTACATACGTAGTGCCTGGATGATTTAATGAGTGCAGGGGTAATAACCTGGGTGATTGCATCAGTACATATGTACTGCCTGGATCATTGGAAGACTGAATGGGTAGTACTTCGATGTTTTTATAACTGCATCAGTGTTGGGCCTAGCCAAATACAAAGCAGCACATGATTACATGACTCAACCATAAGTCTCTCCATATTATTCAAAGTTTGCATACATATGTCTCTACCTTTCAAATCATCATCATCATATCTAAAAGAAATATGTATACAATATTTTTTAAATATAGTGAAACCTAGAAACTGACACATGTAATAGATCTGCGTGGGTGATTGCATAACTCCATGTGTACTCCTTCGATAATTTTATAATTTCAAACATAGGGCATCATTACGATGGCGGGCGGAGAAAGTCCGCCCGCCACCGCAGCGGAATGCGGGACTGTCCACAAGGGGTGCGGCGGTCCCGCACATGATATTACAATGCCTCCGCCACCGTGGCGGTGGCAAGCCCTATTCACAGCATTGTGGCGGGCGGTGCTCACCGCACCGCCTCCCACAATGCTGTGAATGCACGTCGTGCATTTGCATGCACAACGTGAAAGGCACCACGCGGTGCCTGCCACCTTGTGCATACAAATGCAGGGGGGTACCACAGGTACCCCCCATGTGCACCCTCCACCCCCCCAACCTCCTGGGGGCCCGCTACGGGCCCCCAACAGCAAACACCGTATGCCTTTCCATGGCGGCAACGCCGCCATGGAAAGGCTGCTCTCCGCAATCACCTTAATATGGATGGCGGTGTCTTGCAGACACCGCCACCATATTAACCTTGTTTTCTGCCGGTCGACGAGTCGACCAGCAGAAAAGCGGCAGACGGGCTTTCCGTCCGCCGCGGACCCCCCAGCCATCATAATATGGCGGGGGTCTTTGCTGTGTGGATGGCGGGCGGATCGCCCCCGCCGGGCTGGCTGGCTAATTACATGAGTGCACACATAAAGGTTGAATGCATGTATAAGTGTATTAATAGCACCTGAAGGCATAGATAAGTCATGGAGTAGTACCTAGGTGAATAGATGACTGCAATAGTAGGACCTGGGTGATTCTATGACTGCAAGGGTAGTGCCTGGGTTATTATTACATGAGTGCATAGGTAGAAACTGCATGATTCTATGACTGCAAAGGAAATACATAAGTAGTGCCTGGGTGATTCTATGATGACAGGGGTAATATCCGGGGATTACTGGAGTACATAGGAAGTGAGTGAGTGATTTTATGAGTGCATGAGTACTGCTTCAGTGATTGCAGGAGTAATGAGGTAGTGTCTGAGTGAATAAAGGAGTGCAAAGGTACTGCCTGGGTGATTTCATAACAGTATGATTACTGGCTGAGTGATTACATAAGTACAAGTGTAGTGCCTCTGTGATAGAAGGAGTGCAACGTTAGTGCCTGAGAGATTATATAAGTTCATGAGTAGTAGCTACATGATTCAAAGAGTGCATGGGTAATACCTCGGTGATTGCATGAGTGTATAGATAGTGCCTGGATGTTTGCATGAGTGCAGGAGTAAAGCCTGAGTGATTACAGCAGTGTATATGTAGTGAATGAATCATTGGAAGACTGCAAGGGTAGTACTTGGGTGTTTTTATAACTGCATGAGTGTTGGGCCTAGCCAAATATAAAGCAGCAGACTATTACATAACTCAACCATAAGTCTCTCTATATCGTTAAAAGCCTGCATACATATGTCTCTACCTTTTCAAATCAACATCACATCTAAATGAAATATATATACAATATTCTAAAATATAGTGAAACCTAGAAACTGAGACATTTAATAGAACTGCCTGAGTGGTTCCAAAACTCCATGGGTAGTGCTTGGGTGATTGTATGACTCCAAAGGTACTCGCTGGGTAATTACAGGGGAAGATGGATAGTGACTGACTAATTACATGAGTGCACACATAATGGTTTAGTGCATGGATAAGTGTATAAATAGCACCTGAAGCCATAGATGACTCAATAAGAAGTGCCTAGGTGAATAGATGACTGCAACAGTAGAGTCTGGGTGATTATATGACTGCAAGGGTAGTGCCTGGGTTATTACATGAGTCCATAGGTAGAAACTGCATGATTCTATGACTGCAAAGGAAATACATAAGTAGTACCTGGGTGATTCTATGACTACAGGGGTATTATCTAGGGGATTATTAGAGTACATAGGAAGTGAGTGGGTGATTTTATAAGTCCATGAGAACTACCTGGGTGATTACAGAAGTACTAAAGTACTGCCTGAGTGATTACAGGAGTGCAAACGTAGTGCGTGGGTGGTTTTATAAGTGCATGAGTACTGGCTGAGTGATTACATAACTACAAGAGTAGAGCCTGCATGATTGAAAGAGTGCAAGGATAGTGCCTGGGTGATTGAAGCACTGTATAGCTAATGCATTGGTGATTGCATGAGTACAGAGGTAATGTCTGGGGGATTAAAGGAGTACATACGTAACGCCTAGCTGACTACATGACTACCGGGGTAATATCTGGGGATTTACCTGACTACATAGGAAGTAACTAGATGATTTTATAACTGCATGGGTACTTCTTGGATTATTGCAAGACTACTGAAGTAGTGCCTGACTGAATAAAGGAGTGTATAGGTAGTGCCTCGATCAGTGCAGGACTGATGCCTAAGAGATTACAGCACTTCATATGTAGTACTTGCATCATTGGAAGACTGCATGGGTAGTACTTGTTTTTTTTTTTATAACTGTATGAGTGTTGGGCCTAGCCAAATATAAAGCAGCAGACTATTACATGACTGAACCATAAGTATCTCCATATTGTTAAAAGCATGCATACATACATCTCTAACTTTTCAAATCATCATCATATCTAAAAGAAATATATATATAATATTTCTGGAATATAGTGAAACCTACAACTGAAACATGTAATAGATCTGCCTGAGTGATTACATAACTTCATGAGTAGTGCTTGGGTGAGTGAATGAGTTGAAGGGTAGTCACTGGATAATTGTAAAAGAACATGGATAGTGGCTAGCTAATTGCATGAGTGCACACATAAACATTGAGTATATGAATAAGTGTATAAATAGCACCTAAAGATATAGATAACTCATTGAGTAGTGTGTAAGTGAATAGATGAGTGCAACAGTAGGATCTGGGTCATTCTACGACTGCAAGGGTAGAGCCTGGGTTATTACATGAGTGCATAGGTACAGCCTGCATCATTGCATGACTGCAGGAGTAGTACATAACTAGTGCCTGGGTAATTGCCTGACTGGAGGAGTATTATCTACGGGATTATTAGAGTACATAGGAAGTGAGTGGGTGATTTTATAAGTCCATGAGAACTGCCTGGGTGATTACAGAAGTACTAAAGTACTGCCTGAGTGACTACAAGAGTAATATCTGGGGATTTACATGACTACATAGAAAGTGACTGGGTGATTTTATAAGAGCTTGGTTACTTCTTAGGTGATCGCAGGACTACTGACGTAATACCTGAGTGAATAAATAAGTGCAAAGGAAGTGCCTGGGTGATTTAATAATACCATGAGTACTGGCTAAGTGATTACATAAGTACAAGACTAGTGCCTCTGTGATTGAAAGAGTACAACGTTAGTGCCTGAGTGATTATATAAGTGCATGAGTATTGGCTACATGATTCAAAGACTGCATGAGTAATATCTTGGTGATTGCATAGCTAATGCCTGGGTGATTGCATGAGTGCAGGGGTAATGCATGGGTGATTCCATCAGTGCATATGTTCTGCCTGGATCATTGGAAGACTGAATGGGTAGTACTCGGGTGTTTTTATAACTGCATGAGTGTTGGGCCTAGCTAAATATAAAACAGCAGACTATTACATGACTCATCCATAAGTCTCTGTATATCATTAAAAGCATGCATATAAATGTCTCTACCTTTTAAAATCATCATTATATCTAAAAGAAATATATATATACAATATTTCTAAAATATAGTGAAACCTAGAAACTGAGGCATGTAATAGAGCTGCCTGAGTGATTGCAAAACTCCATGGGTAGTGCTTGGGTGATTGTATGACTCCAAAGGTACTCGCTGGGTAATTACAGGAGAACATGGAGAGCGACTGACTAATTACATGAGTGCACAGATAAAGGTTTAGTGCATGGATAAGAGAATAAATAGCCCCTGAAGGCTTACATGACTCGCTAAAAAGTGCCTGGGTGAATAGATGAGTGCAACACTAGAGCCTGGGTGATTATATGACTGCAACAGTAGTGCCTGGATTATTACATAAGTGCATAGGGAAAAACTAGATGATTCTATAACTGCAGAGGTAGTACATAACTAGTGCCTGGATGATTGCATGACTGCAGGGGTAATATCTGGAAATTATTGGAGTACATAGGAAGTGAGATGGTGATTTTATAAGTCCATGAGTACTGCCTGGGTGATTACAGTAGTACTAAAGTACTGCCTGACTGATTACAGGAGTGCAAAGGTAGTGCTTCAGTGATTTTATAAATGCATGAGTATTGCCTACATAGGAAGTAACTGGGTGATTTCATAACTGCATGGCTACTTCTTCAATGATTGCAGGACTACTGAGGTAGTGCCTGAGTGAATACAGGAGTGCACAGGTAGTGCCTGGGTGATTCCATAAGAGTATAGGTAGTGCCTGGATGTTTGCATGAGTGCAGAGGTAATGCCTAAACATAGATGACTCATTGAGTAGTGTGTAGGTGAATAGATGAGTGCAACAGTAGAATCTGGGTCATTCTACGACTGCAAGGGTAGAGCCTGGGTTACTACATGAGTGCATAGGTACAGCCTAAATGATTCCATGACTGCAGGAGTAGTACATAACTAGAGCCTGGGTGATTGCATGACTGGAGGGGTATTATCTAGGGAATTATTAGAGTATATAGGAAGTGAGTGGGTGATTTTATAAGTCCATGAGAACTACCTGGGTGATTACAGAAGTGCAAACGTACTGCGTGGGTGGTTTTATAAGTGCATGAGTACTGGCTGAGTGATTACATATCTACAAGAGTAATGTCTGCATGATTGAAAGAGTGCAAGGATAGTGCCTGGGTGATTGAAGCACTATATAGCTAATGCTTTGGTGATTGCATGAGTACAGAGGTAACGTCTAGAGGATTAAAAGACTACATACGTTACACCTGGGTGATTGCATGACTACAAGAGTGATATCTGGAGATTACATGACTACATAGAAAGTAACAGGGTGATTTTATAAGAGCATGGGTACTTCTTGGGTGATCGCTGGACTACTGAAGTAACGCCTGAATGAATAAATGAGTGCAAACACAGTCCCTGAGTGATTGCATAACAGCATGACCATTGCCTGAGTGATTACATAAGTACAAATGTAGTGCCTCCGTGATAGAAGGAATGCAACGTTAGTGCCTGAGTGATTACATAAGTGCAACAGTATTGTCTACATGATTCAAAGAGTGCATGGGTAATACCTTGGTGATTACATGAGTAAATAGGTAGTGCCTGGATGTTTGCATGAGTGCAGGAGTAATACCTGAGTGATTACAGCACAGCATATATAGTGACTGGATCATTGAAAGACTACATGGGTAGTACTTGGGTGTTTTTATAACTGCATGAGTGTTGGGCCTAGCCAAATATAAAGCAGCAGACTATTACATGACTCAACCATAAGTCGCTCCATATTATTAAAAGCATACATACAAATGTCTCTACCTTTTCAAATCATCTTCAGATCTAAAACAAATATATATACAATATTTCTGGAATATAGTGAAATCTAGAAACTGAGACATGTAATAGATCTGCTTGAGTGAATGCATCACTCCATGCGTAGTGCTTGGGTAATTGTATGATTCCAAAGGTAGTCACTGGGTAATTGCAGGACAACATAGATAGTGACTGACTAATTGCATGAGTGCACACATAAACATTGAGTGCATGGATAAGTGTATGAATAGCACCTACACATATAGATGACTCATTGAGTAGTACCTGGGTTATTACATGAGTGCATAGGTACAGCCTGCATGATTACATGACTGCATGGGTGGTACATAACTAGTGCCTGGATGATTGCATGACTGCAGAGGTAATATCTGGGGGAATACAGGAGTACATAGGAAGTGAGTGGGTGATTTTATAAATCCATGAGTACTGCCGGGGTGATTATACCAGTACTAACGTAGTGCCTGAGTGATTACAGAAGTGCAAAGAAAGTGCCTGGGTGATTTTATAAGTGCATGAGTACTGGTTGAGTGATTACATAAGTACAAGAGTAGTGCGTGCATGATTGAAAGAGTGTAAAGATAGTGGCAGGGTGATTGAAGCACTGTATAGCTAATGCATTGGTGATTGCATGAGTAAAGAGGTAACGTCTGGGGGATTAAAGGAGTACATACGTAACGCCTGGGTGATTGCAATACTACAGGGGTAATATCTGGAGATTTACATGACTACATAGAAAGTCACTAGCTGATTTTATAAGTGCATCGGTACTTCTTGGGTGATTGCAGCACTACTGAGGTAGTGCCTGAGTGAATAAAGGAGTGCAAAGGTAGTGCCTGGGTGATTATATACCAGCATGAGCACTGGCTGAGTGATTACATAAGTACAAGATTAGTGCGTGTGTGATTGAAAAAAGTGCAAGGGTATTGCCTGGGTGATTGAACCAGTGTATAGCTAATGCATTGGTGATTGCATAAGTTCACAAGTAATATCTGGGGGACTACAGGAGTACATAGAAAGAGCCTGGGTAGTTTTATTAGTGCATCAGTACTTCCTCGGTTTTTGCAGTAATACTTTGGTAGTGCCTCAGTGAATGAAAGAGTGTAAAGGTAATGCCTAGGTGATTTTATAAGTGCATGGACACTGGCAAAGTGATTGGAGGAGTGCATAGATCCTGACAGGGTGATTGGAAGAGTGCAAGGCTAGTGCCTGCATAATTAAACCAGTGTATAACTAAAACATTGGTGATTGCATGATTGCAGGAGTTATGTCTGTGGTATTAAAGGAGTACATAAGTAATGCCTAGTGATTCCATGATTGCAGGGATAATATCTGGGAGATTACAGGAGTAGATTGGAAGTGCCTGAGTAATTCTATAAGTGCATGTGTACTGCCTGAGTGATTGGAGTAGTACTACAGTAGTGCCTGAGTGATTAGAGGACAACAACATTCTAAGTAGTAGCAGAATACTGAAACTGCAGCTCAAAAGTCAGGTCTATGACATGGTGTACACTCTTGTACTGCAGCCTCACAATTTTAAAACTACTCAGGGTGCTGAACATACTCAAAACAAAGCATAAAAGCTACACATGACTCTGTTATAAATCTCAACATATTCCTAAAACTATACATGCATATATGTCTACCTTTTGAAATCATCATCATATATAACAGAAATAAACAAATAGACTGAACTTTACATTTCAAAGACACACCTGCATTTCTGCAATGTATTTCAAGTGTACCTTTCCCCACACTTATAGAAAGTAGCCTAATCAGTAATCCCTTCTGCCAACATGTCTTTAAACTCAGTTTTATTCTACAGATTCACCATTCTACAAATATTAGACCTAGTTAAAATAAAGTAGCAACCTATCACACGTTTCTACCATAACTCTAACCATATTCCTAAAAGCATGCATGCATCTTTCTATACCTATTGCCAAAAGCATTACACATATTAGAACACATGTGCAAGTAGAAACATAACCACGCTCACAAGACCATAAAGGCCTTAAAACTTGACAGACTACGCTTAACATTTCAAACATACCTAGATTTATGCGGCAAATTTTAAGTGAACTTTTACACAGACTCTTATAAAGCACCATAATCAATAATTCCTCTCCCAACATATCTTAAACATCACTTTTCTACTACTACTGCTTTACTATTCTAGTACTAATCTGATATTGAGCATAGCTAACAGCAAAGCAACCCTTCACTTAACTTTGAAGAGACTCCCCATATTTCTAAAAGCACGTATGCATATGTCTGTACCTTTTGCTAGCAGCATCATAAATAAAAGTAATATACAGATAAATGTATACCTGTGTTTTATATATCTATCATCTTCAGACACTTAACACATCCCATAATATATGTGCTAGTAGAAACATATCTCAGTCACAACACCATTCACAGCTCAAAACTTCAGAGACTACAATTCAATTTTCAAACATACACTGAAAATTATGCGGTATATATGAAATATACCTTTCCACACATCATACAAATTACTCTAATAAATAAAATCTCTACAAACATATCTCAAACCTCTTTTGGGCTGCTGATTTACCATTCTACAACTACTTATAATGTTACACCAACCCAAATACAAAGCAGGAACCCTTCACATGTCTTTACTAAATGTCTCACCATATTCCTAAAAGCATACATGAATATGTCTGTAGCATAACACTATCCAAACCTTAAAAATTCACAGAACAAACTTCCAATTTCAAGCAAACACCCAAAATTATGTGGCATATTTCAACTGTACCTCTCTACAAACTTAAAAAAGAAGCCTAACCACTTATACCTTATGTCAACATCTTTTAAAGCACACTATTATCCTACATCTTCACTATTCCACTACTACTCACAATCTTGAGCCTACCACATAAAAAGCAACAACACCTCTTTGTTATGCATCATGCACCTTCAAATGTATAAGACATATGAAAATAAATATACAAGTAGAGACACACTTGAGACAGAAGTCCATGCTCACCTTAAAACTTGACACACTCCACCTCCACTTTTAAAGCAATACCTAAAATTATGCGGCATAGTACAAAACTACATATCCACACACTAAAACAAACTACCATAATCACTAATCCATCTTCCAATATACACATATTACTATACAAAATCTATTTCAAACATTTAACTAGAATAAACCAAACTACAATACACATCTCTACATTTAATAATATATTTCAAACAACAGTTTATCAATAGTTTTTAAAGATTAAAAGTAAACCTAATACATAATAAACCTCACAAATTTATAACTCACCTTCCAAATCGATTTGTAGAATTTAAAATATCACAAACTCATAAACTATTTTATAATGCACACAATCAATGTAATGCACCATTCTCAGCAAGGTAAAACCAGTAATGGCAAAATTTCCCTCTCTTTCTCCACACAAATACATGTAAGTAACAAATCACATTGCTTCCTACATTATTTCAAATTATAAAACACATTTCTATTGGTTAAACATATGAACCCTTACCAACTGACTTCTAAAAGTGCCCAAACTGGTTCTGGAATTTTTTGGAGTCGCGACTCCACCGTGCACCAACGCGATGGAACCGCGAATCCATACGGGAGTTCAAAAATATATTACAAACAAAAATACCACTATTTTTTAACAACACACCACTTCTAAAGATAGTACTGACTTAGGAAATTATACTTTAATAACATATCACCTATATATAAATTACAATTTCACATTTTAAGTCCACAGTAAAGTTTCAACCCTTCCCCCATTCTGCTTAATGCCAGTTTCCATAGTAACAGTTCATGGAACATTCAACTGAACTGATAGGTCACAAGTTCACCATATTTTGAAATCCAGCACACAAGGTTACAAATACAAACAGCAGGTGTGGTTGACATTTGCAAAATATCTCCTTATCCTATCTACTGTACCTTTCAAACATTTTCTACTAACCAATAAGGAACATGCTTTTAAGGAAAGTAACATGCACCCTATTTTTGAGTGTACAATCTTCTTAAACAGCCAATCAATTCTCTACTTTTTTAAAAACTGCATCTTGTCCGCCATTTTAGATACCTCTCATTCTACCAACTGACTATCTCAGCTACAGACATCTATTCATTGCTTCCAGACATCCCTTCAAGATGCTTACAGTATGGATTGTTGGACACAACTATGTTTTCTGGTGCAAAAGGTATGCTGAACGCAGAGGTATTGACAAAGACCTAGCTTTGCAAAATGTGGATATTAAATGGATTGCACAGAGAGGATTAAAGTGGCACCAATTGATGCCTTTGGTTAAAATCTTTCTGCATCTCCAACCCCCTGACCTCATGATTGTGCACTGTGGTGGCAATGACCTAGGCACATTGACTGGGGTAGGTCTTGAAATGCTAATGAAGGACACCTTTGCACAATTGATGTTGCTTTTGCCTCAAACTGTCTTTGTATACTCTAATATATGCCAAAGACAGAAATGGAAGTGGTCAAATCAATTCTGTCCACAGATTGAGAAAGCTAGAAAAATGTCAATAAAGCTGTTTCTGCTTACCTCGGAGACCATAGAATGAGCTCCATCTATAACAACAATCTACGTTTTGATATGGATGACATCTACAGAAGTGATGGAGTACACTTCACAGATCAAGGAAACAGAGTCTTTCTTAACAACCTAAAGCTGTGCATCCGCACTTACATGTAGCTATAACAAACTCATAATAAAAACAAGGGCTCTTTTTAGAACCACCCTATAACATATTAGTGAATATAATTTTTTTTTACACATACATATTGTTTTTTATTTTTTTGCGGATTCGCGCACCCGACGCAAATCCACAAAAGCATGAATTCAATGTACTACAACACAACACACTTTTCAAGTCTAACTATTATTTTTTATTTTTATATATTTTTAACAACTCTATCAATTGTAATCTTGTCATTAACTTCAATCACAGTACCTCCTTAAAACAACTTCACAAATACAACACTACCTTCTAAATGATATACTACTTATTTTTTTACTTAAGGTGAATTCGCAACTCCAAACTTGAAAGAAAAAAAAACGCCTCACTTCCATTATTCAGTATTCACCCCGGGGACCCCATCCCCCGGGGCCTGCCAATATTTATTCTTTTTTTTTTTTTTAAAAAGGGGGATCGCGTGGCCCCCCCTCCTCAGGCCATTATTGGCCCCGGGGACCCCATCCCGCGGGGCCTGGCCTTGTTCTTTTTTTATATGTACGGGAGGGGGGGCCGTGTGGCCCCCCTTCCCTGGGCCACTATTGGCCCCGGAAACCCCATCCCCCGGGGCCTGGCCTCTTTTTTTTTATTGTTGACTTGGGGGAGGGTGGCCCCCTTCCCTTGGCCACTTCTGGCCCCGGTGACCCCATCCCCCGGGGCCTGGCCTCATGTTGGGGACCGTGGGGGGAGCCCCAATTCCCCCATGGTCCCTGCCAGCTCCCCGCCTCCTGCGGGAGCCAGCATTGCTTTTGGGCAAGGGGAGCTGCTGACATGCAGCTCCCCTTGCCCAAAAACAATCTGCTTTGCTTCATTTCAATGAAGCAAAGCAAGAGTTTGCTATGGCAGGGCGGGAGCCATGCTCCCACCCTGCCATAGCAAGCAGCAATGTCCCGGGGGTGGGCACCCCGGGACATTGCAGGACCCGGCCCTGGGGGGTGGCGGTCCCCAGGGCCATCGAGGGCTCCAGGAGGGGGGCCTCATGGCCCCCCTCCCTTCCTCAAAATAGCCCGGGGAGGTGGTGGTCCCCGGGGCCCGGGGGTCCGCAACGGACCCCCGCACTTGACTAAAGTGTGCCCCGGGGAGTGGTGGTCCCTGGGGCAGTGTGGGGAGAAGAAGGAGCCCCCCCACGCATTTTTTTCAAACAAGCCCTGGGGAGCTGGCGGTCCCCAGGGCTGCGGGGGGCCGTGTGCCTCCGCATATTATTTCAAAAGCCCCGGGGAGGGGGAGGTGGCGGTCCCCGGGGCTGCGGGGGCATGCACGGCCCCCGCATACATTATAAATATTGCCCCCGGGACCTGGCCCACCCGGGGGCTTAAGTACAGCGAAGCGCGGGAGCCCGTGCTTCTTTTTTATTTTTTATTTTCTCGGTCGGATTCACGCACCCAGCGCAAATTCGTTTGATTATTTAAAAAAAAAAATGCTTTTTTTGGCTGAGCTGGCCTAGGGGGTCAGGGTATTTCTACCCTGCCCCCTTTTCTTGTTTTTTGATGTTTTTTCTACTGTTTTCTTGTGTCTCGGTTACCGAGTCACAGGATGGCTGCCAACACATTCTGGTTTGGAGTGTTGGCAGCCAATCAGAATTAAGCTTGTGCTTGGGAGGATTTGCGAATCCTCCTCGGTGCTCGGATAAATAAATTTAAATTTTTTGAATTTCTCAGAAACTACTGAACGGATTTACACAATTTAAAAAAAAGGGCGCTTTCTGAACCAAGAGCTACCTTTTTCCCAAATTTGGTGTAATTCTGTTCAGCAGTTCAGGCTGTAGCCTGTTCCAAAATTTCCTATGGAGAAAACACGTTTTGGGACCCCCCTTTTTTCTCGGCCCCCGCTTGACGAATCACCCCTAAAACTTCCCTGACAGGAGCTGACCTGAGTGAACCATTAGTTTTGAAAATTTCGCGAAGATTCGTTAAGCGGCGCCAAAGATATTGGCAAAAGAAAAAACGCTTTTTGAATAGAAACAAGGTCCTAACTATAACTACCTACTGGCGACTGCCAGTAGGTAATATATATATATATATATATATATATATATATATTCACAGAAAAAATCAAAGGTTTTAGGGATGCTATAGTTAGGCTCAGATTTCACTCATACAAAACCAGTGAAGTTCAGCAGTTATAGTTACCTGAGCTAACTATAACTTACACCCCCGCAATGCACTGCTTTTGACCTCACATATTACATCACTCATGACATGGTCAGTGACATCACTCATGACATCACTGATGGCATCTCAAATGACATCACTGATTACATTATCAAGTGAGTGTAAGTGTTTTTAAGAGTTTATGTGTGCTACACATATATACTAACCTACTACAAAAGTTAGATTAGTATACTAGTTGTACTACTAATGAGTGATACCTATCTCTAACATGTGATGTGACTGGATGTGTGACTGTCTGTATCAGTGTGTGTGAGTGGCTAAATGGGTGTGTGAGTGCATGCACAATGACTGTATGGGTGAGTGAGTGAATTTCTAACTAGGTCTGTAGGTGTGTGAGTGGTTGTGTCAGTGGCTGTATGGGTGGGTATCTGAGTGGATGTTAGGTGTGTGAGTGGTTTTGTGGGTGTGTGAGTGTCTATATGGGTGTGCAAGTAGATATGTGAGTAGCTGTATGGGTGTATAAGTAGCTATATAAGAAGTTATGTGGGTGAGTGAGTGGGTGTGATTGACCGATGCTGAGTGAGTGGGTGTGTCAGTGGCTGTATGGGTGAGTGAGTGGCTGTGCAAGTGACTGTATGGGTGAGTGAGTGGTTGTCTGAATGACTATATGAGTGAGTGACTAGGTGTGCAAGTAGCTGTATGTGTGTGAGTGGCTGTTTCAGTGAGTGTTTGGTTAGGTGAGTTTGTGTGTGAATAGTATTGAAGAGTGAGTGTCTGTGTGAATGACTGTTTGGGAGGGTGAACAGATGTGAGAGTGCTTGAATGGATGTGTGAATGGGTATGTAAGTGGTTGTGTGGGTATCTGAGTGAGTGTGTGAGTACTTATGTGGGTGAGTGATTGGCTGTGTTGAGAGGTTGTTTGTGTCTTTCTGGGTGTGTGAGTGACTGTATAGGTGAATAAGCCTGTGTGTGAGTAACTGTATGGGTGAATGTATGGCTGTGCGAGTGGCTGTGAGAGTGAGTGACTGGTTGGATTACTGGCTGTATGGGTGAGAGATTGATTGTGTCACTGGCAGTATGAGTGAGTGAGTGGGTATGTGAGTGGCTCTAAGCAGGAGTGAGTCAGTCTATGAGTACTGGTATGGGTCTGTGAATGGGTGTGTGAGTGGGTGTACGACAGATTGTATGGGAGTTTGAGTGGGTGTGTGAGTGGTTCTGTGGATGATGTCATCAGTTATGTTATTTGAGATGTCACTGACTATGTCAAGAGTGATATAATATGAGAAGCCATAAACAGTGCATTGCCGAGGCATAAGTTATATTTAGCTCATGTAACTATAGCTGCTGAATTTCACTGGTTTTGTATGAGTGAAATCTGAGCCTAACTATAACGCCCCTGAAACCTTTGGTTTTATTCTTTGGTTTTTTTAAATTATATTTCCTACCTATAACGTCCCTGTAGCCTTTGGTTTTTTTAAGTGAATTTCTATGTACTACTACTTGCATTTGCAGAGTGGTGGAGAAAAGGGGTGGGGCCTCCAACCATCTCACAGCAGCCCCGCTTTGTGGGACTTACTTGAGGTAACAGGAGGGGTTCATGGCCTCCAAGTACCCTCAGCATCCAAGGGGACTTCATCCCCAATCAGTAGTGCGCCAGGAGGTATGTTTGCACAGTGGTGGAGAAAAGGGTGCGGCCTCCGCTGACTTCTCACCAATCCCACAGTGTGGGACTTACTGGAGGTAAAAGGAGGGGTAGTTGTCCCCAATGATCACCAGGAGGAGCGTTTGCAGAGTGGTGGTGAAAGGGGCAGGGCCTCCGGTGACTAGCCCTCATCAGCCTTTCTTAAAAATGTTATAGTTTTATTAGGGGAGGGGGTTGTGTGGCCCCCCTCTTCCTCTGACTGATTTCGGCCCCAGGGACCCCGTCCCCTGGGGTCAGGCCTTTTTGCAATGGTGTAGGGGAGCTACATGGCACCCCCACCCCAGCCGATTTCAGCCCCTGGGATCCCATCCCCTGGGGCCCTGCCTTTTTTTTAAAAACTTAATTTAGGGGAGGGGATGCCAAGCGGCCCCCTCTCTGGGCCGATTTCCATTTGTTCTGGGTGCCCTCAAGTCTGAAAGCAACTCTGCTCTGCTTCCAGCAAGTGAGAACATTTCTGAGCTCTTGCTTGCTGGAAGCGGAGCATTTGCTCGGTCTTTGAGGGGGCATAAAAGCTCCTACCAAGCCACAGCAAACAGCTATGTCCTGGGGTAGGCACCCTGGGACATAGCAGGAGCCAGCCCTGGGAGGGTGGGGGTCCCCAGGGCCATCTATGGTTCCAGGAAGGGGGCCGCATGCCCCCCTCCTTTCTACTTGTAGGGCCTGCCCCAGGGAGGTGCTGGTCCCCGGGGCCGAGAACAGCCCAGGAGCGGGCCGTGCGGCCCCCCCTCTCCCTTCTCCCATTTTAAAAAAAAGAAGTTGGCCCTGGGGAGTTGGTGGTCCCCGGGGCATGCCTCAGGCCCCCCATTACAAATTGATCATTAGCCTTGGGGAGGTGGTAGTCACCGGGGCCTGGGGCATCCAAGAGGCCCTCCATAAAAAATGCATAAGCCTCGAGGAGGTGGTGGTCCCCGGGTCCTGGAGGGGTCGGAGAGAGCCCCCATTTAACAATAATTAAGCCAATTAGGTGAAACCAAAGCACAATACAAGTTTTAGGTAGAAAGCACAGGCTCTTTACCACTCTTTAATAGCGGCATAGTACAAACAGACCTACAACCAGCAATACCAGACAGGAAAAATTGGGACTGAGCTGCATGAAACTTAAGATTCCTGCACTAAGCGTAACTTGCTAACAGGCTGCCAAATTTCATACCGATTTATTAGGCAGCACCACGTTTTTAGCCCGTGGTCATTTGTTTGCTCCTCTTTTCACTTTGTCCTTCCTTGAGGGAACCATGTGAAACCAATTTTACCAGATATTCATTAAAGGACGCCATGGCTTTTAGCAAATGGACATTTTTAAACAATTCCCATCCTTTGAACTATAGCCTCCATAAATGGATACACATATATTTAAAAATATCAAGAGTAAGCCAAACATGCTAAGTGTCAATTTAATTTTCATCTGACAAAATATCTCTATATTTTAACCCTTCAAAACATCCCTGACACTGTTTAAAGTGCTATTAACTCAAAAAGTACAAACAGAGTCTACATCAAACCAGACAAAGGCACTCCTCTGAGTAAAGTTCCAGTTTCATGCCAGTTTGATTTTATTCTGTTCAGAATTTGTTTAGGTCTGGTATAGACCACTCTAGTTGTCTTGAAAGACCGCATGCACCCAAAACACACCCAAACTGCACACAAAAACCATATGCAACTTACACATACATAAGCAAATAGAAATTAGCTTTTGGCCATCTTTCTTCAGCCATTGGCTTGGCTGGGGGAACTTCCCTTAAGACGTTGCCTCCATGGGTGGGCCACAATATTTAAAATCAGTCAATGGCATTCTGTAGAGATTTACATCAAATACTTCTCCTCAAAATAGTTTTTGCTTTAAATTTGGCCCAACATGTGGGGGACATGAATAAGGCAGCCCAAGTGGCACTTTCAGTTTAGGGCTGCTCCCAGCCTCCTTGCAATCTTCCGACATCTGGAGTCTGCAATTCCCCTCCTTTCTTATCGACACCAAGGTGCTGGGATGTGGCCACCTGTGACTGACCGGGGATTGAGCCAGACCGGGGCCCTGGCCTCAGAGAGAACCCCGGGCCACCAATCAGCCCCTCCCAAGATGGCGACCTGCTCCTGGGACAGATCGGATGGGTACCTGGGAGGCCCCAGACCAGCTTCGAGAGAACCAAGGAGCAAGTTGACTGCTCGTGGAACAGAGCACCGCATGAGAGATGGCCCCAGAGAAGGCAGATAGGTGAGATGGGGCTGACTGACATGCAGCAATGCTGAGCGGGATACTCAGTCGGGCTCGGATGAGTGGGGGGCCCCACCCAAATTTTCCTGCGCTGCCATTCCTTCCTTCTGGGTGTCGCAATGTGTAGTGTTGGAACCAGAGTGTAAAACTTTGTGGGGGCCCCAGTGCCTCACAGGAGCCGCGGCGGCATACGGGTTGGATGTAGAACAGTGATGGAGGCGGTAGGAGTGGGGCATTTTGGACCACTGTGGGGCCCACTCAAGAGCGCGAGGGACGGGTCTTGGTGCCTGTGAAGCTCACACGGTGAGATATCAGTCGAAGATGGCTCACACAAACTGTGATGATGAATGTGAGATTGTGAGTGCACCCCTTGGGTAAGAAAACAAATTAAGACTTGGCTTCACATGGACATTGGAGAGATTGTGAACCACTGCATCGCTACTTGGACAGCCATTGCCCCATCAGCCTTATGCTCTCCTCCTGCTGATCTGAACATTGCATCAAGTTTAGGGTCTCATAGGCCTTTGATATAGTCACCTCAGGATGTGTGAGTGCAGGCTGGTCACTGTGCGTTTGGACAGGGGACCCAGTATCCTCCAAGCCAGTGATTAACTAGAGAGTACTACTGCAGTCTCGAGTCCTTGCTCTGTTTTCCTGGATATCACCTATGATTGCCATCTTGGGACCTGCTTAGCAGTGGTTCCTCTTTAGTGAGAGACTCCTGGAGTGCAGGTTTGCAGACTGGGGGCTCTCTACTTGCGGCCTGCCTTGACACCTCCATCTGGGTTGCTGGGTCTTGTTGCACCCTAAACTTGTGCAAAGAAGTCCTTAGCCCTGGCTACTTGTGCTGCTCCAAGGAGATAAGCAGGCCATGGGTCACGGAGATTGCCTGCTCTGCAATGGACCCTGAGGTGTGTTGGACAACATGGGAAGAGACAAACAACCTGCCCCAACTAAGATTGACCAGTGTATGACACTTGCCTTGAGTGCCACAGGGGCCACTGGCAACCCTCTGGTATCGCTGAGGCAATCCAACTTTGCAACCATCCTCAACCAGGACTCAACAGATTCTGTGGAGACTAAGGTGGATGAAGTCAAAGTGGATATCTCACTGTTACGTCAAGACCTCAGGAATGTCGCCAATCAGGTGACAGGGGAGAAGGGCCAGGTGTCCTCTGTGGAAGATAAAATAGCTACTCTTAAAACTCAGGTCTCCAAGTTGCTCTTGACAACAGCAGTGCTCGAGGAACGTGTCCAAGATGCTGAAAATAGATCATGTAGGAACAACCTCCAGTTTGTTGGATTCCCTGATGGCACCAAGGCCCTGATGTGGAACGCTTCCTGGAGGATTGACTGCGGTCATGGGTCCCAGACCATAAGCTGTCACCATGGTTCGTGGTGGAACGCTGTGACCGAACATGGGTTAATCAACTACTCAGGATAAGTATAACTTTCCTTATACTTTATTTAAAACAAAAGTAGTTTGTGTATAGAAGGGAAAATAACGTCAGTCTTGTCCTTGATGGTGTCTTCTTCTTCTTCAGGTCCCTTGGAGTTCCTCTCCGCCAGTACCCTCGACAGACGTAAAGAAACCGGTAAGTATCTACACTATTTATTGTCCACTTAATAGGAGTGGATTAGTGGGGTGTTGTCTTTTCTACCTTTTGATATAGGGTGCTTGTTAGCAAAGAATAAGGCTTAATAAGAAGGAGATAGTGCAAAAGAAATAATGACTACTTCTGTAGTGAGACAATTAACCCATTAGACTTCTGGGTTTTAATAAATCTTTCCTCTTTCTGTTTCCCTTTTTTTTTTCTCTGTCTTCCCTCCCACCTTCTTTTCATTTTCTGTGGATGTTCCTCCCCTACTCCAACTATTTTGACCTCCTTTGGGTCCTAATCAGGAACCGGGCACACACCTGGTGGAGCCACGTCCCTCCTGGGACGTGATGGGCTATGGAGACAGCTGGCGAGTAGGAGACTCCACTCCTGCTGGTGCTTTCCGCTCCTCGCTCGGGACATCAGCTTCTTCGGGAACTGGCTCGCTGCTTTGTTCCTCGGTTCTTCTGATTCCTCTGTCTTCCTCTTGTTCCTCCTCCTGGAGACGCTGTTTTGCCGAATCTTGTACGCGTCTCTCGAGACGCCGTTCTTCCCCGTCTTCTTCTTCCGGGTCGCATGAAGAAACGTGACTCCTCCCCTCTGCCTGACTTCCGGGACAGGCAAGGAAGAAAGAGTCGGCCTCGGTCTCCTGCGCATTTCCTTCCTCAGGTCGGTGACAAACGTGCTCATAGACCCCTGGCCCAGCAGCCCCAGCCCAGGGTTCTCGCCCATCTGGAGATCACTCGGATTCTTAACTACTGTGATGGGGACACTATCCTTTGGCAGGCCAAAAAGCAACAGGACCTCCACTTCCAAAAACTCACATATTATGATCTTTACTGACTAGACCGGAGCAGTTCAGGAGCATAGGCGGTCTTCGAGGATGTTAAACAAAAGCTTTGCGCCCTCAACCTGCAGTACATGATCATCTTTCCTGTGAAACAGAAGGTGGTCTATAACTCTGAAACGTATTTCTTTGACACACCAGAGAAGGCTTGGGAATGGGCAGTGAAGAGGAGAGACCTTCATTGGAGTAATGGATCTGAGGAGGCCAAGCAGAGAGTGATAGGGAGCTCTCCCGGTCCTCCCCCCAAACCACCTGGGAGGAAGGAAGTGCAATCACGTAATAAAACGCTCCCTTCCCTATGGACACTGGGACTCCTCCAGTTCAGAAATGGAGAACGTGGCAGCCAGAGGGATCGGCCAGGAAGACATGTCAACGGGCATGCCAGACCTCTTCAGGTCCTAGGGCGAGGACCCTGATGCACCTCATGAAAAAATATACTGGCTGGCAAGGCCATCTTGGTAACAGCTTATCCAGAGGGGGGATGTTACTACTTTACACAAATGAGACTGTAGCAGTTGTCAGGCTCAGGGATCCTACAATAGAGGAGGCCTCACTATAGATTTACGACCTAGGAAATTTGTTGTAATCCACGTTATGGCCAGTTTTAGAGTGACAGATGCTTCCGGGGTAGAAGTATGGGGTGAGGGGAATTGGGAGAAGGGGAGTTATATTTGTTACAGGTTGTTTCAACAGACCGCTCACTGTCCATGACAGTTACACTCAGGTGCACTCTTACTGAGATAGTGGATTCCTGCACATGGTGAGTCATTATTTCAACACCAGGCCTCAAACACATTCCCACCACCTAAGTCAGGGCAGCCTGATTCTCAGCCCTTATGGTGGCAGTTAAACTAATGTCTTGGAAGGTGAACGGCATGCTGGATTGCATTAAAAGTTCTTCTGTCCTTCGGTATGGTAAACGATTTCAGCCTGCGATTCTTATGTTTCACAAAACCCACTTACTGGGCGACCACTGTCCTTTCCTTCACCACCATGGCTATGACAGAGTCTATCGTGTAGGGTTCACCCGGGAGTTATGGAGGGGTAACCCTTGTACTGCATAAAAGTTTTCCATTGGTGGTGACCAACTCACATGCGGACTCTCAAGGGAGATACATTGGCATAGAGGGTCAGCTGGAAGGCAGACAATGCAACTTCCTATCAGTCTACATACCACAACAGTAGCTTCTTAGCACACTGCACTTGCTGGGGTCCCTCCTATTGACCCTCCCGCAGGGCGTCACTGTAGTGGGAGGGAATTTCAATGCTGTTCCTAATACAGAGAAGGATGTCCCCAGCTCCCCAAGACCGGGGCATCGGGCACGCTCCTGTCAGCTATCGGCATGTGCTGATTCTTTAGGGCCTTTTGATACGTGGAGAACGTGGCATCCCTGATACCTTGTATATACTCACACTTCGGCGGCTCACAAAACCAAGTCGCATATTGATCTTCTTTGGCCCCCAGCTGTGGACATCCTTCAGTTGTCTCAGGTTGAAGCCCTACATCGGGGGATATCGGATCACGCCCTACTTCTCTTACAGTTGGGATACCCAGATGCTACCTTGTGGCCTATGTGGCACCTCAACAATTGGTACCTAGTTGACAAAGATTGCTCTGACTGCATGGAGTTGGAGATTCAATCCTACTTTGAGACCAATCAGGGTACCGTAACGTTGGCATGTACTCTGTGGGTGGCCAGCAAACCAACACTTAGGGGCTTAGTTAAGGGATACATTCGGAACTGGGGAGAAATTAGCGAAAATCACAACCCTAGAGGCCCAAATCCTTGTCTTGGAACGTCAGTTGATGATGAGACCTTCAACTGAGCTTGACTGTCGATGGATGTTGGTATATACACTGGTGTGACAGATCTCACTGGAGGAGGCTCGGCAATGCTGGAAGGCATCGGACCAGCGGTTTTATGAACATGGGACATGGGAATAAGTCAGGGAAGCTCCTCTACTTGCTGGTCACGTAGAGATTGCCTCCAGGGTGGTAACCCAAATCAGAGTAGCTGAGGGGGCACTTACAGGCTTGTGCCTTTGATATCGCACAAGTCTTTGTGTACTACTACCAAACATTATATGAGTATAGCCCCAGGACCTCCAGCGAAGTGGCACACCCGGACATCCCGCTGCCCTTGATCCCCCTGTCACTGGTCAAGGACCTTCATCAGCTGCTCACAGTCGAAAACATTGGAGAGGCAATATCAGATTTGTCAGCAGGGAAAACACCATGCCCAGATGGGTTTCCTGTTGAATACTATCAGAAATTCCGAATGCTTTTGCTCCCCCATCTACTGGCACTGCACACTGAAGCAGCAAAATTGGAGGCCTTCCCCTCAGAGCTCAACAAAGCTACAATTGTGGTGATCCCTAAGGCAGGCCAACCTTTGGTTAAGTGTACTTCATAGAGTCCTATTTCCCTTATCAATTCTGAAATCAAGGAGTTTGCTAAGGTCATTTCCAACCAGCTGCACATGACATTGCCTTATTTGAGTCATCCGGACCAGTGTGGCTTCATGCCAACCCGCTGCACCAGGCACTGTATCCGGAGAGTCCAGGTGGCCCTTTCTCAGGCACACCGACTTCACTACCCCTCTGCTAAGTGGATTCGAAAAGGCCTTTGACATGATCGACTGATCCTTCCTACATGATGTGCTGGATCAAACTGGTTTGGGGATTTACTTCCGTACCCTGGGTAAGCTTTTGTACAGTCACCCAA
This sequence comes from Calotriton arnoldi, assembly GCA_963921515.1. Taxonomy (NCBI): domain Eukaryota; kingdom Metazoa; phylum Chordata; class Amphibia; order Caudata; family Salamandridae; genus Calotriton; species Calotriton arnoldi. The sequence continues at coordinate 56,556 of CAWUFW010015752.1, read as the reverse complement.
CTGCTCAAGTCCAGTTTAATGGGACCCTTTCTTCCTTCTTCCTTCTTTCCTATCCGCAGTGGTACCCAGCAAGGTTGCCCCCTTTCCCGTCTCCTATTTGACCTAGCAATTGAGCCCCTGGCTCAACTCATGATACGATACCCTATACAGGGGTAGCCATTTGATAATGGCCCGGAGGAATGCATTGCGCTATGCGCAGATGCCATATTGCTCTTTTTAGTGAACCCACAGTCCTCGGGCCCACGATGTCTAGAGATACTCAACATTTATGAAGAAGCCTTGGTTCTCCAAGTGAACAAAACCAAATCCCTGCTGGTCCCAATAATAGGTGACTCGAGTGTCCACTCTTTGCATTCTATGATCCCCATGCATCACCTATCATTCCAATATCTGAGCATTTACATCTCTCGCCTCCCAGAAATGGTGTGGAGCCCTAATTTGACCCCATTAGTAACTAAAATTAGAAGAGACCTACAGAAGTGGAAGCACCTCCCACTCCATGTCCTGGGAAGAGTGTTCTTCTTCAAAATGATGATATTGACCTGATTTCTTTATGTCTTCCAAAATGTTTCCCATCCAATCGCCAGGCAATTGATTTGGAGCCTCAACTCCATAATCTGGACCTTCCTCTGGGCAGATGGTTGCCCCCAAACGGCCCAAGTTAACTGCCGGCAGTCCGCCTATGATGGAGGGATGAGAATGACAAACTCATACTGTTATTACATGGCCTCACAGTTGGTTGTGATAAATGATTAGTTTAATGGGGGTGGGATGATCTGACATACCGCGCTGAGCTGAACTTGCTCAGCCTTGACAGGATAATGGGAATACGTTTTGGGGCCCCAATCCTTCGGTCCTTTCCAGAGATTACCCAGGCCATATTACTCAGTTGGAGAGAAGCACTCTGCCTCATGGGATGGGATCACAGGCTGACAGGAATGACCCGCCCCCAGCAAGGGACATGGTTGCACCACACAGCAGGGCTAAAGGGTTTTGCCAAGTGGGCAGGCTAGGAATCACTCATCTAGCAGACATCTGTGTGGGTAACCATATACAGATGTTTCGAGAGATATAGGAGCAGTATCAACTGCCCCGTACTCAGATTCATAAATATCTGCAATTGCGACATGCACCCTTGGCTAATATTCCCCCAGACACGGACGCCCTGTCAAGTCCAAGCTGCTGTCGGAGAAGCTTCACAAGAGTGCCATCTCACAGATTTACTGATCTCTTATCACAGTTTGAGATGGAAATGGGAGGCTTGAGTGGGGGGACCTGAGGATGCTGAGTGGAGTGAGGCCACCAAGAGTTAGCTATTTCCATATGCTTTAGACTGATCCAACTCAAATACTTGCATCTTACCTATAAGACCCCCCTTTTGCTTCACTGAGCTGGTAAGATTTCCCAGATTAACTGCTTCCAATGCTCCTCGCCGGGTGCAGACTTTTTCCATGTGGTCTGGTCCTGTCCTATGTTGGTTCCCTACTGGCAGAAAATAGGAAGAGAACTCTCATCAGTCTTGGATCGGCCACAGGAACTTACCCCCTAAGTCGCCCTCCTGGGGTTATTGGAGGATACAGGAGGGCATAGATTGGAGTGTATCTTTATTGGGGTCGCAACATTGGTTGCCAAACGTGATATTGTATGTAAATGGAGGACCACAAGCCCCCACCACTATGGTGGAGTGGCGAAATGGTATAGACTGGTGTGGTTTAACAAGAATGGCCTATTTACGCAACTCAAGTTTGCCAACAGAAACATGAGAAGATATGGTCGAATGGTGTGAATATCATGGGCAGGATGTGGGGAATGACTAAGTTCCAAATATGCCTTGTGGTTTACTGTGACATGATTCAGTGGGTTGTGGTCATGTTTATGTTTGTGTTTGTTAGTGAAAGCAATAAACCAATAAATCTGGCCCAACATAAATAAAAACAATGACATTGAAAGCACAGGCTTACTCATTGGGGATACCACAGAGTGTCCGCCTTCAATCCTTTCTTCATGTCACTTCTCTTCCCAGCACCAATATAATTATGGAGCATCCAACTGCAGGTGCCAGCTCCAAAGCTTTGAATATCATTCCAAAATGGCCATCAGACATATACTTTATATGAAATTAGCAGCATGTACAACTAATGGGCATATAAGAATCTCTAAGCATGACGGATGGCAGTAGTGGAACTGTACCCAGTGGTCTCCAAGACAAGGGGGGGTCACCCATGGGCTATGGACTCTGGATGAGGATATGTGCTTGCTTAATTGTGTTTTCCGGGCCTTGGCACTGATTGCGTTAGCATTTGTTACAGGTCCACATCCGTGACTGTGATGTTGTAAAAATGATGATAAAGTTTGATTTTTAAAAAATGCTGGAATCTCCGGTGCCACATATACCCCACCCCTAGCTGTTCTGAAGGGAGCACATTCCAGAAGCCATACTATCCATGCTCCCACTGTGATACAAGTTCATGGAGTCTCTGGCTACTCATGCCAGGCCTGATGGTGTTCATGACAATCTCAACATGGCAGCCAGACCTTTTAGTGTGTGACACTGCAATGTGCATGACTCTCAGACATATTGGAATCTCTCCGCTTAACCCGTTCGTTTTCCCATTTATACCATGGCATGGGAACTTGATGGAATAACTGGATCATGTGTGAGTTATACAAGTATGTTAAATTTTCTGTTCAATCCAAGCAGGTGATAACACAGATCAGAGAATGTGAAAATGTACTAGTGTTATCTAGCATTGCTCATTAACAAAGGTTGTCAGGTTTAGTGCAATGCTTGGGATTTCAATGATTTTGGGAAGCCACACTGCTCGTGCATGATTAAGATCCCAATCTAATTTTCACTTATGGCCATAGCCTGTGCTAAGTTCATTAGAGATGAGAGTCTATACCCTTCCTAGCTGAACCATCTGGATCCCTTAGGCTACTTCTTACTGCAGGGAATACAGCAGAGCTATGTGGATAGGGGCTGGTGTATGTATCAAGAAGGAGGGCCTTGGAGTGCATACAGCTCCAGCATACATGCTCCAGGTAACTAGTCAAGGTATGAAGGGTATGCAGTTCCTAATGAGATGTGTTCATCTACTCAGGTCAGTCCAGTTCCAAGGAGTCCGCTGGGAGTGCGACTCTGTAGGAACAAATGCCCTCATACACCTAGATAGCTGTCATGCTTCATCATTGGGCTTTTGCTCCATGTTGGGCTGGCGCTGCAATGCCCGATGGGCACCCTCAATGGGGGCTCTTTACCGGATATCTTTTCATAAGCCGTTTTGCGAAGTGTAGGCGTGTGGGTCTAGATGTAGATTGGTATATTAAGTGTATAAGTGGAAATGTGATGTTAAAAATAGGACAGCGGTACTCCTCAGGATAAATTTTAATGACTGAGACCTCCTTCCTATGTTAAAATACGTGGTGCTATGTACTAGAATTTATTATCTAAGATAGCTGTAGGTCGACATGTTTCAAGCCTCATTTAGTCATATAGATGATCTAGAAGCTGTTCTTCAGGACCAGTGTCACTTAATATACGTAGTGACTGGAGTTTCAATATATAGATTCCTCTGTCTACTCCCAATCACACATACCTCTCTGGGCATCAATGTAAAAACCTATTTTGATGATGACCCAACTTTGGTATTGCTCAAGACTCCTTGAGTCATGCATGGTGGCACGCTAATTTGCATGAGAATCCTGTAGACCAGCTCCCTGGAAGACCTATCCTCGCCGGCTGACTCAGAAGCAAAAGTCCAATGATGAAGCATGACATCTATCTAGGTGTGTGAGGGCATTTGTTCCTACCTGAGTAGACAAACACATCTCATTAGGAACTGCATACCCTTCTTTCCTTGGATAGGAGCTGGTACCCAGTGCGCAGTGGAAAGCAGGGACACCAAGAATGCAAGAATGTGTGCATTGCTGGCATTTCTATCTCTGAGCCATTGATGACCTGTATAATACAGCTACTCTGTCTACCCCCTCAGTCATGCTTTGTCTTGCCCCCATCAAAACTGTAATTTAAGTAACAGTGACTGTGTCAGGCGCAAACAGTTGTGGAAAATGATGTTTCCATTAAAAAAAATAATGCTTTATATGGGTTTGGATCATTAGGATATCCAGGTCGCACTAGGCTGCATTTCTGAAAGTGCATGCTTAAATGTTAAATATGGCGCACAAGCATTTCTTTTCAATTGCTTTTCAGAAAACCATCGAAATTCAGCTACAGCCAAGGTGTCTGTCTCTGTATGTGCAAAAATTTAATTTTAGCTTCCTTAGCTGAGGAGATGTATTTGAATACCTCTGAAACCTTGTAAGAGTGCCCGCCAAACTCCGTCAGCGGAATGGTTCTCAGAGGAACTGGCATTGCTTAAAACTCAATGCAAATGCCTTGAACGCTACTGGAGGGTGAACTATCAGAATGAAGATAAACTGAAATATTTAGAAGCACTCAAATTCTATCATCAACAAATTAAGAGAGCGCGGAGGGAGTTTGAATCTGCAAAAAATACCCCAAAGCATATCTTTAGTATTGTTAAACAACTTACTTCCTTAGAGCGCGTCACAGGAGTAGTGCCTGCATCTGCAGAATACTGTAATAAAGTGGCTGGCTTTTTCTTGGGAAAGATCGAAAAAATATATGCTACCTTCCCTGAAACAAGCAGGAACTTTATCTTTGCCCCACCAAAAAATGAAACATTGGATGAGGGAAGTTTTATTTTTCGTCCTCCTGAGGAAAGTGACGTACTAAAACTCATGGCAGTAGTCAAATCAGGATCCCCCTTGGATATGATTCCTCCAAACATGTTACTGCGAGGAAGGAAGCTATTGTACCGGTGCTTGCTGATTTGCTGAAGATGTCCTTCAGCTCAGGGCAGGTTCCAAGCAATTGAAAACACGCAATGGTGGTGCCAATATTAAAGAAACCTTCTTTAGATCCGGCGATCCCAGAAAATTTGAGACCTGTATCTTTGCTTCCTTATTTTGCAAAAATTGCAGAGAAATTTCTAAATATCCAATTAACTAGGTTCATGGAAGAAAAACAGGTTCTCCATGAAACTCAATCTGGTTTCAGGGCGCTCCACAGCACCGAATCGGCTTTACTCCTGGCTTCGGAGTCACTAAAATTAGCAGCGGACAAGGGAAGGACGACAGCATTGATTTTGCTGGCCTTGAGTGCGGCGTTTGATACGGTCTCCCACGGCCTTCTTTTGGAGCGTCTGTGGGAGGCCGGTGTCAGAGGCAACACATGGGAATGGATCAAGCACTTACTGCAGAATAGATTCTTCCAGGTCTCACCACGTCCTTTTAAGTCTGAGATATGTCCTCTGTCGCAAGGGGTACCACAGGGTTCTGCCCTCAGTCCAACTCTATTTAATATGTACATGCGCCCTTTGGCAGATATTGTATTGAAACATGGGGTGAAACTGGTGTCATATGCTGATGACACTCAGTTGATTGTCACATTGGAGCAAAAGGAGACAGAGGCTGCGCCTAAACTCAAAGCCTGCCTGAGTGATCTTGCGAATTGGATGAAGCTCAGCTGTCTGCAACTAAATGCAGGAAAGACGGATGTGATGGTGGTTGGTAAACAGCCCCCCATATGGTCACACATGTGGTGGCCGGAGGAACTAGGACTAACCCCGACTCCCAAGTTTAAATTAAAAAATTTGGGCGTCTGGTTTGACAGCACCTTATCGTTTGCAGAGTAGATATCAGCTGTGGCAGGAGTATGCTTTGGCATTCTAAGAATGTTGCGCACAATCTTGGATATACTTCCATTATATGCCAAAAAACCCATTGTACAAGCCCTGGTTACATCGCGTTTGGACTACTGCAACGTCCTCTATTTTGGGGTCACAAAGAGTAATTTGAATATTTTACAGACGGTCCAAAATGTAGCTGCCCGGATGATATTGAATATTCCGAGGCGTGCATCGGTGGGAGCAGCCTTGAGGGAATTACACTGGCTTCCAGTACAGGCCAGAATTACCTTCAAGGCTCTGTGTTTCTGCCACAGGATTTTCAATGAGAAAGGGCCAAGGTACCTGCGCCCATTACTTAGTGCTTACAGACCCACCCGGAATCTTAGGTCTATCTGCAGAGCTAAGCTGGTAGTGCCAAAAGTCCAAAAGGCACGTTCGGGAGGTAGATCCTTCGGTTTTCTCGCGGCTAAGGCCTGGAATAACCTACCTATGAAACTGAGGATGTATCCATCTGAGGCAATGTTTCGTAAAAAACTTAAAACCTGGTTCTTTCAGTCATCCCCGGGGGATTGGTGTTAAGCACTCCGGTTGCGAAGTTACCGCACTGCTGGGGCCAGCGGCCTCTTGGGGGGGAGGGGGGGTTGGGCTTTGGTGTCATGGATTGCGATGTCTTAGCGCGGGGATACTCCGTTGGAGTAACAATGCGCTTTATAAGCTTTAAAATAATAATAATAATAACAGTTTGGTGGATACTGTAATATCCCCCTTTGCTATGTTCATTATTTCGAATTTGCAGAAAATGTCCATTGTATTAAGTTTCATTTTTCATTTTTCTGTCCAATGAAAATCATTTGCAACTATGTGGTTTAGAAATTAATAGCTTCATTGATTTGCCTTAGACTTTAGGCATTTTAGACTTTAGATATTTTTGCATTTTTCATTACAGCATTGCACATTTTGGAAGTGCTGTCTTTTTATTTAGAGAGCATTGCTCACAATATTATTTTCTTCTGCCAGCTCTGTTCAGAACAGAGTGAACTGATGTTTCTTTTATGCAGAGAAGGCAATCACACATGGTCCTTTTGTATTTAGGATTTAGTATTATGAATTGATTTATGCTAATTCTCAGATTAAGATTAACGTTTGCTTTCTGTAATAGTAACTTTCATATTCGAGATAAAATTGAGAACTGGCTAAAACCTAATTGTTTACATTTTTCTATAATGGTCTTAGCTGAATATTTAAGCACTGGAGTCTCCCTTACCTCATCTGACCCTCCTTAATGTTAATTGTGTTGGGGCATCAACACAGTGATTTCATGAAATTGAGTAATTTGAGTAATTGAGTAATTTAGCAGCAAGGGATCTTCCATGTAATTTCAAAAATATGCTAATATTGGTCAAACTGTTAGTGTGACCGAATGCACTGGATTTGCTGGAACAGTTCCATTTTTTTCACCTGTAAAGTTAGGGCATGTCTAGGTTTCCAGAGATATCGTGTGTTTTTTTACATAAAGGATTAGTTAGCAGTGTGTGTGAAAAAGATGGGGCATATTAGCAAGAACGGCGTTAAAATTATCGCCGCTTTAGCGGCAGGAAACTGCCGCTAAAGCGGCGATAATGGGCTTGATAATATGCCCTTGAGAATACCAATAGAAGCCCATGTTCTGCTGTGATCCTGGGCTTCTATTGGAATTCTCAAGGGCATATTATCCAGCCCATTATCGCCGCTTTAGCGGCAGTTTCCTGCGCGATAATTTTAACGCCGTTCTTGCTAATATGCCCCGATGTCTTTAATTCTCCTTCGTGACTCATTGACTGAGTTTTCTATAATGATGGGGGTTGTCAATTAAGTTATTATCTACCCCACCCCCATGTTGATGCAAAATTGTATTCTTATTTCTATTTTTCTGGAATGTCCCAGTGTTTAAGATTTTTACATCTGGTCATCCTTCTAACTCTGCACTTCCACATGCATTCAAGTGCTTCAGAAACTGAACAGCAATGAGAGTGTGCCTCAGATGCAGGTAGTAAATCTTGATCTCACATGTTTGCTCGTGAGGATCTGTCCCTGTAGTTTCCAGTTTCGCATTTAATGTCACATCTCGCATTTCCCAAACACACAGTGAATGTCTCAAATAAACTGCAGTAGAGATAGTGGTGTCCACTGAGAGATCCCCGGTAAACTCAATCCCTCTTCCAAAGGTTACACAGGCTAGAGTGGGTCTATCATCTGGTTGTGTTGAACTCCAATTCCCAGCATATAAGAAGCAGGATCCCTCTCTCTCTTGGTTGCTGTCTCACTCTTTCTCTCTCTCTAGCCCTCTCTCATCTCCCTCTTTCTCTCTTTCCCTTCCACCGATTCCCTCTTTTGCTCTCTTGTCCCTGTCTCTTACTCTCCCTCTGTCTCTGAGTTTCTCCATCCACTCTGTCTTTTTCTTTCTCTCTCCTCAACTTCTCGTTTTCCTTCTCCCTGACTCTTCCTCTCTCCTTCTCCCCTCTAAAACATCAGAGTGAAATGTGGACACACGTTCTTGAAAAATCCTTTCACACATCAGTGCTCTGTGTGCCATAATACATCAAAAACTGTATGAAAAAGAGAGACCCGCTGTACACTCTTTGCCTTGATATGTGCATCCCACGTGGAAGGCACAATTTATATAAACCTTCTGAGTAAAGGCTTTGGTGATCGGAGCATACACGTGACAGGTATAGACAGGGCATCAAATTATTGATTTGGACCATGAGATCCATCTCTACTAGCTTAGGATTAACATCAAAAGAGCTTTAGTTCTTATTTTGTAGAAATATAAACCAAGGCTTCATGTGCTATAGCCATGGCTATCCAATAGCTTAGCTTCCGTACAGTAGCCAGAGGCAGGAAAAAGGCTCCCATAAGAACCTTTTGTTCCTCTTCAGTTAGCTTGGCCCAGCCTAAGGCTGGAGATTCAGAAATTAACATGCACAATGCAATACAGAAAAAACATAACATAAGAGACAGACAAGGCTATTATATAAACCTAAAAACTAATAACAATACAAATTCCAGGTTGAAAAATGGGAAAATCAGTATAAATATAGATGTCACTAATTCCTAGTCCCTTTTTATAGTATTTTGAAATAACCATTAGCAAAGGGAAACGTTAAAGGTAACATTTTTCATACAAATTGACTTCAGTTAATTTTGAAGAAAGTGTACCTGACATCAGAAAATGTGTTTAACTTTGTCTTATCCATAGAAGAGAGGGAGAAAATATAGAAATGCTTCTTTAAAATGTGATAAATTAATCATGTATTTCTTAAATGTGCAAAAATAAATGCACAGCTTAAATAAGTAGTAGGCTCTCATACCTAATGTGTTTCTTGCTTAACATTTAAATAAAATACCTTTTAGAACTGCTGATATAATCCTCTGACTGTTAAATCATTCATCACTTTGAAAAGTGCTGCTCTAAGAGTACTGTATTTCTTTGCTTCCTCACACCACATAATTTCGTCATTTCACTAAACAATGTATTCTGCTATATTTTATAATGAATAGAGTTTTAGCAATGTTGAGCTTATTGAAGATATTGTTTTGCATGTTGCCATCAAGACTTACTGATAGAAATGTTTCATTGCTTTAGACTAGCCCTTTGTCCACAGAATGGAATACTGACAGCAGCTAACAGAATAGACTTACAAGGGTTCTGATAAGAACCCTCCCTCATGTTTCTAGTGCAAGACATATTAGAAACTTTTAGATAACTGCTCACCGGCGTAAATGTTTGCCATGGGAAATGGGAGGAGAGGCGACTGACCATTGGAAGACCCGTTTCCATTTAAGGAACCATGCTGAATGTTGCAAATGTTTTCATATATATGTGTTCCTAGTTAGAGAGGCCACACCATTCTTCCTTTCCATGCCACCTTACCCTTAATGCTTTATGCATTATTCTTCCCTTATTCTTGCCCAGATTGCTGTGTGCTACTGCTAACAGCAATTTCTTTTTACCCTGACCTTTTTTGCAGGGAGACTTTCTCCTGCAGTTGACTATAGCTACTGCTGTGATTAATTCTCCTTGATTTAATTAACAGTTGATACTGCAACTTGTTGGGGAACTCGGCTGAGTATCTGGAACTGCTCTTTTTGGGAAGTTCATTATTTGACTAACTAAAAGCTCCAGAATCTTGCTCTTTTTCCAAAGGAATTCTTTATGGGTTCTTATTTTGGTTAGAACTCTTAGACTAAGATAGGGATTATTTACTTAATGGAACACACTGTCTATTTTATGCTGACTCTAATAAAGCCTTTCCTCAATATTTCTGTAATTTGACTAATCTGAATAAAAACAACAAAAACAATGCTAATCTGTTAATGAGATAGAAATCTTTAAAACTATTCCAAACCTCTCATCATTGACTGAACATTAAGGGGGTCATTACGATGGCGGTCGGAAAACCTCCCCGACCGCCATGGTAGCGGGAAAAGACCGCCCGCATGGACCGCGGCATCACCGCCGGTCGAATTACGATGACCCGCGCGCGAAATCTGACAGCGGCGGTCGGATTGCGGGCCTTAACATTGCGGCGGTTGCTGCTGCCCGCAGCACCGCCGCAATGCAAAAAGGAGCATGTCCTGCATTCCCCTGCACTGCGTGGCAGGCACTGCACAGTGCCTGCCACCTAGTACAGGGGAATGTAGGGGGGACCATGGGTACCCCACCAGTGCACCCACACCCCCCCCCCAAAACATTGGGGGCCCGCAACGGGCCCCCGGAAGACAATCTCCGTATGCCTTTCCATGGCGGTCTGACGGCTGAGGAAAGGCTGGCTACCGCCGGCATCATAATCGTGCCGGCGGAGCCTGCTCTGCACTGCCACCATTATCCCGGTCCTTTTCCGCCCGCCAGGCAGGAGTGCGGATGGCAACCGGCGGAACAGCGGCGGTCAGAATTTCCCACCGCCATCCTAATCGGACCGGCGGTTTTCTGGCTTGCGGTGCGGGTGGATCTCCACCGCCGGTCCGGTGGGCACCACCACAGGCCGGGCGGTCGACAACCGACCGCCATCGTAGTGACCCCCTAAGTTACTGAAAGTCGATGATTATATTTAAAATGCAATTTATTACAACTCCATTCTGCCACGGTGGCCAAGATCCGTTGGCCTTAAGATGGAGGAACACCAAAAATAGGAGGCCTTTATTGCAAGTGCTTTGGTTTTGCACTGATCATCAAATTGTCCTTCCAAATTTTGGGTGCTAACAGAACCCATTAAAGGTTGTGTCGAAATATAAAACCACTGGACATTCTATAAAATATCAATGTATACCTTTGTGGCGAACAATGATCCGGCCTGTGGACTGATCTCAATATGACTTTTTTGGCCCTTTATAGAAGGCTTAGAGACAATGGAAAAGTTATTTTCAGATTCACAGAACTTTGATCCTTTATGTGGAAGTAGTTTACTACATTGTTCAAAGTTGGCACCATGACCTCAGATCAAACTCAAAAGAAGTACAGAGTAAAGGTAACACCTAGGGATTTTAATACACCCCTGCTGCCAATTGACCTGATCCAGGACAGTATTCTATTGGCAATATGCTTAGAGGAAGTTTTCACTTCCTAGTGTGTCTGTGGTAATGTGCCTAAAATTTAAATCTCTGGGTTTCAAGGAGCTAGCTTTACTTCTGGTTATCCAATGAGCTAGTCTGGTAACCTTTCGATTCCATTTTGGCCAGAGAGGTGGGCTTTGCAGCTAGCATTCTGTGACCCAAGATCCTGGGTTCCACAGTTACAATGTCCCACAACTTTCAGAAAAGCACATGGTCTCACTGATGTTATGGACGATGTCAATGGTACTGGCAGGCATGTCCTGAAAGTGAACTGTGGTCTAACAATGATACAGCCATGCACAGTAGGCCTTCAGATGGCAAGCTGTTGCTAAGTAACCCAAACAAAGTTGAGGAGAAGCTTGGCATAGAGGGAAGACTAGTCTTTAATTGGTGGGATTCCTCGGCCTTTACAACTAAACATTGGTAGACGTTACTTCCTGTATTACCGTCTGCCAATTATAGGAAAGTAGGCATCTAGAAATTTCACATAATTTGCCTGGCAGACAACAAGTCTCATGACACACACCCTCTTAGTCAGAGATTGTTACTGAAAGACTGCTCAGTCTGCTCCTTTAGTTATTTCCTTTGACAACTCCAGTGAAACTGATCCCTGACTGCAGTAGATAGCCTTGGGGACAAATTAGAGGTATTTATCATGAAAACAGTACACTGAAATATATACCACAATAAGAGACATAAAGCCATTTGTAAGAGATACGAGAACCTTAGTGCAAGGACTGTGCATTTAGAATGTTATGCTCGGAGTCAAACTGCCCATTCTTTGGTTGATGAACACAGGATGTCCTCACATGCAGATACCCCAACCTTCTTTGGTCTAGGTGGTGAAGATCTGTGAGTATCTGTGTGATATATTGCATCACAGCACAGTGCTAATTGGCCAGGCCAACCCTCTTGGTGTTGCGACTGGGCTCAAGCTCAAGCCAAACGCAAGTTTATTCTTCACTCAAACTGATAGGCTTGCTGGATTTGTTTTAAGAATAAAGTTTATAGAGAAAGAAGTAGTAATTACAAACAACAGTGAGTTGAATTAATAATATAATGTATACACCTAGAATTACATTAACATTCTAATAAAAATCACATGAAAAATAAAGTAAGGATGGAAAGAAAGAAAAGGAGAGTAGAGAAGGGAGAGAAAGAAGGCATAGAAAATATTTTTTTTAAAATAATGAGGTGAGAATAAAACAGCTATGAAGAAAAAAAGGTAACAGTGCAGAGTAAAATTGTGTTTTAAAATATGATGATTGAGAAACTCTTTTAGGTATATACACATGAAATAAAACAAGTAATTCAAGGAGGTTTGTGTACTACTTCAGTTAAGGGCTGGTGGAGGTTAGCGTTAAAGGCACAGGAGTTTTTAATGTCGGGCCATTTGAAATCAGAATGATTGAGCACAGAAGCATATAAACCGTCTAACAGGTAATAAAACATTCATGAACTGCAGTTCCTCCCCAGACACACAGCTTTGAACACTGTTATCAGGTACTTCAACACAGGTTTGAACTTTCTTATTAATTCTTTGATATTCTACCCTCTGTAACCAGCTTCTTGCCCTTTGTTTCCTTTTTAGCTCTGCTTTGAAAACACATCTGTCAGCAAGACCAATGTTGAGTGGGATATGGCTTATTGGTGGGGGAATAACTTTGGCATTCTACTGGCTATTTGTGCCTTTTAGAAAGTTCTTTCACTGGAATCAGAGAGTAATCAGAAGAGTACACTTAATCATCAAGCTGTTTGTCATATACAATTATTTGTTTTCTATGCACATTCTATGCAGAAAGCAATCTTTAGTGCTACTTTTTTCCAAGCACTGACATTCGCAAAACCAATAGAGCAAGTTTAACTTGATAAACAGCATTTCTGTGGGCAACATGTAAATAGCTTCTGTGCATGTGTATGTTCACATGTGTTGAGACTTTACAGTCAAACCTATTGGTTTTGCCAATTTTTGTCTCTAGCTAGAGCAAAGATTCCTATGGAATTTAAAATGGGAAACACTCTTAATCCCTCCTTCATTCACCCCCCAGATTTGCAAAGCTAAGCCAGATTTGTAGAAACAACACAAGTCACTATCATCAAATTATATAGTCGCCACTGGGTACTATATTTAGGTCAGCATTTTCATAGGAAATGCGTTTTTTGTGTTGCTAATAACCTTGGCATCATTTGGCAAATCTTTAGAAAACTTTTGAAAAAAGTGCCTTTTTTTGTCTAGTTTTTTCAAGGAAAATTTCGAGGTGATCCATCAAGCAGGGAGGGAGAAGGGGGGACCCAAAACGCAAATCCCCATGCATTTTAGATAGACTTCTTCAAGGAGCACTACTGCAAAAGCTGGTGAATGGAATTACACCAAATTTGGCAGGAATCTAGATCATGGGCAACAGATTGTGCTTTTTGTGATTTGGTTTAAATCCATTCAGCAGTTTTTGAAATATTAAGGTTTAAAAATATTTCTATGTCTGGACGGTTGGGTTTAAGGGACTCTTGCGAGAGTCCCTCGACCCCCAATTTAAATTTTTTTAACATTTTTGATTGGCCCAGGGAGCTTTTTTTCCCTTGGGTCAATTTGCTCTGCGGGAGTCAGACTCCTGCTGGAGCGAGCTCTCTGATTGCCTGCCAGCAACATGAGAAAAATGTTGCTGGCAGCCATTACAGGGCTCAGGGACTTAGGGGCTGATTACGATGGCGGGTGAACTCACATCTGCCCATCACCCTATTGCAAATTGGGACCGCCACCAACAGGCTGTCGGTGACGATCTCACCGTCATCGTAATTGTTCCCTTAGTCCCCTTTCTTGAAGTTAAAAAAATATAATATAAGGTGGCAGGGTAGGGACTCAGAAAGAATACTCGGGGGCCAAAATAAAATAAAAAATCCATAATTTACGCTGCTATCCCACAGAACTCCAGCGAGATCACGGCAAAAACAAAAAAAATGGTGGCCACTATTTTTTATATATATATGGGGAGGAGGTGTGACTAGAACCCCCCCTCCCCGTGGCCATTTGGGCCAGGGGACCCAATTTCCTGGGGCCACATATATTAAGGAAGAGGGGCGCACGGTGACCCCTCCCTGAGCCAATGGTGGCTGAACGCCCTCTCCCTGAGCCTCTAAAGGCCCCGGAGACTCCATCCCAGGAGCCGAGTAAAAAGATTAAGTGAGTGGGGTACAGCCTCCTGCCACCCCACCCCTTTTACTACTCTTGGAAAGGACATGGGACCCTTCATCACACTACACTGGGACCTGCCTGTGTCGCTATGTACCTCCCCCTCACTCTGCTGGGGGGAACATAATCCACTCTCCTTGGGATCACTCCCCAATGCCATCCCAGACACTCTGGTACTCTCCCAGATGTCTGCCTACTTCACAAGCTCCCTGGGGTCAGAGAACTTAGTCTGCCAGGTGTTGGCATAGCTCTAGAAAACAGTGACCGGACATGTGACCCACAAAATCCCCCTGGGACTGGTAAGACAGTTTCCTGCTGCCCCTGAATCTCAACCTGGGCTCTTCTGGGGTGAAGCCATATCTCTAGACAGCGATCTCCTTCATGGCGGGATTCCTCAGCCTGGCTCTCCCATCTAGGGTATCCCTCCCATCACCAGGTATATGCCTCCAAAGGACATTCCCCCAATCCTCCTCAGGGATACTGTGCACTACTAGAGTGACCTCATACACCTCAAGCCACCTGTCTATGTCATCCCCCTCCCTGAAGTCAGGCACCAAATCTCTGGGTGTGTGGACCTTTTCTTCACTACTGGACATGGTACTTTTGCTGCCACCACTGAACTCTACTTGCTTTGCTTTTAGGTCATGTTCCTTAGACTCAGTTCATAAGCTCACAAGATCTTTCTTCCTTCCATGTGCCCCCTTAGCTACCTCCATGGCAAGTTTTTCCTTGGCTATGGCTCTCTCAGCCTCAGCCCTCCTCTCCTCCTCCAGTGCTTTGTCAGCCGCAGCTCTTCTCTCCTCTGCAGCCAGTTGATCCAGTTGCAAGTCCCTCTCAGTCTGTCTGTCCTTGAATTCCTTAGGGGATAGGGTGTGTGAGGAGTCAGTGCTCCCAGCAGTAGATCCAACTGGGAACTCCCTCTCTGTGGGCTCCCCTTGCTCCTCTGGAGACAACGCTTTTTCCTTCTCCTCTTCCTCCATCCTAGACTCTTCCTCAGAGTTTTCCCTCTTCAGGTCCTCAGCTTCCTTTATCCAGCATGCTTCCTCATAAGCATACAAGGCTTTCTGCAGCTTCCTCTTTGTGGACCTCTTTTTCACAGGCAGCCCCCTCTCCTTGCAGAAGTCCTTCAGTTCCCTCATTTTGTAGTAGGCAATGGAGTTGAGATCCATGAACCTTTTGGCACGGTATCACTGGTGCAGAAACATGAGTCCCAAGTGTAGATGAAGATGCAGCAGGAGTCAAATTTAAAAATTGACCAATTCACAGAAAAGAAAGGATAACCATGTAATGGTCTTAGATGTGGAAGGTAGTGTACACAAAATGACTGTAAGGTACTGCACAAACACAAGTCCTGTCCTCACCGCTGATCATCAATGTTAGAAATTGAGGTTTCTGGTTGGCAGAGTACACACCCTGCTGAAGCAGAAACCACAATCCTTGTCAAGGTAAGTCAGATAAACAAGTTCAAGTTTATTTATTTATGATCTCGGAACTCCGAAGAGGTCCTCATAAATCACAAAATAACCAACATATAGATAAAAGAACATTTTTGTTTGCAATTAAATAGACATTAAGATAATCCTAAATGATATCCAAGGACCAGAGAGTTTTCAATTAACAAAACAGCAGCATATCATACAGTGCAAAATATTAAATTGACCTTCGTGCCATCAGTGCAAGGGTTTAAAAGATAAATATAGAGAAAATAATTTATGTACCATAAAATACCAAATAAAACAAATATCAGCATCTACACCCTACATAACTGATGCACCTTAATATAATTTGAAAAAGCACTTGAATAAATTAAAAATTATATGACAGAACATTTTGTTAGGAGGATCATAAAGAGATTCTAGTACTGCTGAGGTAGAAAGGATGGATAGCTGTAAACATATTGGTCTCAGCCATTTCCGTCGACATAATAACAAAGCTGGAAAGATAAATAATACATGATTATCATCTTAAGGACCATATTGCACAGGTTACAGATCGGGGATTGTTGGACTTGGCCCTTTTTGCAGGGTCATCCCTAAACATTTTGCCTTCCTCCTAGCCTTTTTTCTGACATGGTGTTAGTGGTTTTAGGACTCTGGGCACTTTAGCACTGCAGCCCTAGCCAACCAGAAATGCCATTTCTAACAGGGATGAACTGTACCATTTCGTCAGTAGGGGATTTAAAGAGAGCCTGCCCTGCCTCAACAGTAACCAAAAACGGCATACTCCATGCGGCAAATTCCATGAGATAAAAGCTTGAACTTTATTTATCAGGCAGGAGTCAATAGCCGGATGCTTACCCTTTTTTAAAGTGCAAGCTTCCCTATCCCTAAAGAAACTTAGAGACCAAGTGGCCTGTTTCAAGATAGCTTTTAGTTGGTATGGCGACAAAGTAAAACTCAAGGTCTAGTCTAATTGCAACAAATCTATCACTATCATAAAATTTCTATAGATTAATGAACTTTCTTTTAAACCTTGTAAAATTTATTTTCGCAGCCAGAACCTAAGTGTACCATAATCACTCTTTGCCAAACTCATAGCCCAACGCACTATCCCCGTGAGGCCCTGTGACCAGGTACTTCTCAATCCAAATTATAGCCTAAGTGCGGTCGCGGAACATGCCGAATTGCTACTGAGGCTAGGCTTCTAACAATTCGGCCTTCCACTGTGTTTTTTAAAACCCTATTTCCCTACATCAATCAGTTCTGTACGATACAGCAGGGAGGCAGGAATCTTTGCATGAAAAACCTCCAATAAAGGTGTAAAGTGTCTTCTCCCGGTCGACCTCTAAAAGGAGCCCAAACTTTTTCCTTTAATGGCGACATTCGATATGTTTTCTATATGGGTTTTGTCGCTTAGATTGCCACACACTATTTTCCCCAACAAGGTATATGACTTTACAAGTTCCTCCCATGCATGCACATACTTCTACTCTTCGATACATTGATCTTTAGGTGGTGAGCCTCAGAGGATTTTTGGAGAGCCTGCAGGTGATTATTTAACCCCTTAGGGGTTAGATCAAAACTTATTACGTCATCCGCATAAAGTAGACACACAATCAATTTTCCCCCAATTGCCGGCACGGTACCCTCAGATCGAGCCAGATAATCAGGGATGTCTGAAATATATAAGGAGAAGAGCAGGGGGCAAGTAAGCATCCTTGTTTTAATCCATTTACTTTTGGGATGGCTTGTGATAGATCTCTATTCCCTCCCACTAAAACTCTACACCAAGTATCAGTATGGAGGGCATGAACTAACTCTAAAAGGGTGCCCGACATGCCTAAGTTAAAAAGCTTGCTCCACAGCAAAGGACAATCTACTTTGTCAAAGGCTGTGGAGAAGTCAATAAAAGCTATATATACCTTTCCCCCTTTAACTATAACGTATTTTCCATTTATTAGCTGGATGGCAGTCAATTTATCAATCGTTCCATGCTTCACCCTAAATCCAGTTTGCTCCATATGTATAGTATTGTTGGTATCTGCCCAATTGCTAATTTGGGTCCGGAGGCATTTAGCAAAGACTTTACCCTCTGTTTCAAGAAGCGCAATCTGATGCTATTTTTGTTGTAGATCACTGTCTCCTTTCTTAAATAGTGGAACTATGATGCTCCCATTCCAGTAGGAGAAAAACATTTTTCTTTCATATCAATATTTAAAAACCGCTCAAAGAATTTTACTCCACAATGGCCCATTTTTGTTTTATGACAGTAATTGGTATTTCATCTGGCCCATTGCCGCCAAAGAGCACATAACTCTGATTACCAATTCTATTTCCTTTCAAGGGTGTGGTCCATAAAAGGCAGAGTTTCATTTAACATAAAATACTTAGTGGACCCTTCATTTGCTGTGTAGAGTCCCTGAATTAAACAAACCCATTTGTATTCTTAAATAGCAACAGGGAGAGATCGAGCTCTGGCTCCACAAACCTCTGCAACAAGAGTCCAACCTGGCCTTTTGAGACTGCTTACCTAAGTTTTTACCAGATACTATCTTCCTTCTCCTTTCTTAGCCTGGCCTTCAATCGGTTCCTCCTCCTTTTTAATAACAATACTCTAGAATATCTTTACTGGGTATAATTCAAATACTGCTCCCTGACTAGAGCATTTACTTAACGATTTAACCGGAGGAGGGATCGAGGGACCCCTTTAAAACTGTTCCTTCGATTCACTTGTTTTGAAGTTTCCACTAATTGCTACATAAGTGTATTAAAACTTTCTATTTCTTTCCTATCCAACCAGACAACTTATTTAAAGTAGCCTCTAAGATGCCATTGAGGCCTAAAATGGCCCTATTGTCCCAATGGCTTCTCCCTGTTTTCTTATCAAAACTAGTGGACTCACCATCCAATACCCAAGGGCCAGTGGGAGAAGTATTAAAATGTACAAGGAAAGTTAATAGCTTGTGATGACTAAAAAAGGAGTCAGAGACCATTACGTCCCCCAGCAGGAAGAAAGAGGCACTTCCCACCACCACATAGTCCAAGATAGATTCTCCTCCTGACATTTTGTGCATAAAAGCTGCGAGAGAATCAGATGGAAGTCTCCCATTTGCTATAACACCATTAACCTTTTTCATTTCAACCTCTAACATTTTCCCTCTCTCATTAGTTCTTATTTTTTGGGGAAAGAGAGCTTGTGGAATCCACATGGCTTCCTCTTTTTGTTTCTCCCATAACCGATCTTATGTAAAATTAGAAATCTTACAATTCAATTCCCCTACCAATATTATATTCGGGGGAAATTTTTTATAATATGCTTTTTTGATAAAGGAGAAGACCTCTCTTAAAAGAGCATCATACGAGGCTTCTGGCAGAATATGAGCATTTATCAGCATTAGCGTGTGTGTTCTAAAATTTCCATCAGAGTTAAATAAAGTTACTGTCAAAAATAGATTAATAGGGTCTTTATAACATTCATATCTCCATTGGATCTTATTAGACAGTAGACAAGCCACTCCACCCTTTGCCTGTCCCCTCCTAGAACATGTTGCTTTGCAATCTAAGGTGAAAAGGTTATTGCAGCTCAAATCATCCATGCACCAGGTCTCCTGGAGACACACCACATCAGCATCTAAAGAACTCAACTAATGCAACTTCTCCCTACTATTATTTATTCCTGCCACATTCCAGGATATGATTTTTAGTTCTTTGCTAGTAGGATGGACGTTGTTAATGGTTACTGTGAGAAACACTTGATAATGCACTGGGTAACGAATTCCATTTGGGGATTTCATCTTTTATGTTTCCCTGGAGGGAAAGGGTGGGGGAGTTCATTAATTGTCACTTGTCTACAATACTTATCCATACATATTTGTATTCCCTTTGCATCAGTCAATAACCCCCCACTGATGTACAGAGATTGGGATGGCGAAAATCTATTATCCAAAGCACTGTATCGGAGTTCTTCTAAAATTGGGATGACATCAATCCCCCTACTTTGTAAACATTCAGGCCAACTTAAAATCAGATTTACAGTGATTTTGGAATTAAAAATTACCCTCGACTTATGACCAACTTCAGAAGATAAAAGAGAAACTAGATTTAAATCACTGCCTTGAATAACCTTCAGATTCTCGATCTCCGAAAAATATTTAAGCAGTGAAGCCCTGTTTAATATTAGATCTACATCAAACAAGGGAATGAAATCCAATCTACAAGAATCCACATTAAGCCAGGCAGGTTCTATACCAACTAGCTCTGAAGACCTCTCATTTTTGTTAGACTCGGGAAAAGGAACATCCAAAGGATTTAGTACGGATGGGGTATGGTTGGAGGGGCGCCCTTTGATCTACCGTTGGTGCTATTACAGGCCCCCAAACTGGGGCTTTAGCATAACCAGTTTCGAGAGCTGATAGGTTCAGGAAGGGTAAAATAGAGAGGGGAGGCAGCTCATATGCTGCCATTAGCTCCACTGTTAATTTCTCATCCGATACATTTGCATAATCACTTTCCGGCTCAATACCTTGAGGAGATGTTTGCAGAGATTGTATAAAAGCCTCCGTACTAGATATAACGTCTATGTTTTCTCCAAAATGAAGTCTCCTTTGCCTCTTTTTGGAAAATCTACTTATAGGCTTCATCTTTTTCCCTCTTTGCTTTTCCTTCCTCCCTTTCTCCTTCGATCATGGGACCCCTATATCTTCATCTTTCCACAGCTTGGCTGAGTTTTAAAAATAGTGAACAGTTCCTGGTCCACCCTTCTAGATAGAACCTTATAGATTGTATAACTTCAGATGTGAGTTCAGGAGACTCTAAACCAACATTTTGCATTGGGAATTACCAACCTGGCTATTAAATACAGTTTGACAACCAACATCCACATGAACAAATCCATTCTCAAAAACCCCTTCCTTTTCTACTTGGTTATTGGGATCTGTTTCCTTTTCCTGTTTACTTTTTAACAGCTCCTTTAGTATTTGAATTACTGTTTCCAAAACACAGTCAGAGCCACCAACACATTTTTCTACCAACCTTAAGATGGAAGATAATAATCGCTCTAATCATACGAACAAATCAGATACTAATATCTCTTCCTTTGGGGGTTGGCTGGGTTGGATGACACTGTAGCTAAATCAGGGGTCAGAGAGAGATGAGATGTTTAGGAAGAATTATTAGAGAGAGTATAACAAAATAATTTCATTTCCACAGGGGCTATCACAGCTGGGGTATCTACGATCTCTACAATCTTACTAATATCATGTGAGATATATCTCTTACAGTGCTCTAAATCCAAATCGGGTAAGATAAAGTCCTCAATCTGAGCATTCTCTACTAACAGAGGACATATTAATGTTAATATGTGGGTTTCCATTTGTCATCTCTGAAACTGGCAAAGAGGGACCTGAGGATATCAAATGAGAGGGAGAGCTATTTATAACCCCAGAGCACCGTTCAGGATCCTTCTGGAATTCCAGTAGTCCCCCCGGAGTATCGGCTCCAACAAAATGCAATTTAACACCCGGATCAGCATTAGTGTCAGCATTAGTTTCAGTGTTTGTAATCACATTAGTCCCCCCATTCAAATCAATCAATACATTTGTTTCTGCTTGAAGATATTTCTGCTACTCCCTTTCCCATAGGCTAAATATTTGGTATTCCATTTCAACAGCGTGATAGGAGCATCTTTGTTCTGAAGGGGGTTGATTTGGTCGACCAGATCTCAACTTTCAAGCTGTCATTACTTGTTTTAATCTGGCTCAAAGTCAGCAGTGCAAAACACCAGCCGCAGATATGCTTGATGAAATCTTAATCCAAGTCCATTTAATATCAGGGCGAGGTAGCTGTGGGCTCCCAAAAAGAACTATTGATCAAATATGGGTCATGCGACGACTGAAGAAAGAGTGCAGCTTATGCCCCCCCCCCAAGGGGGGCAAGCCGCACGGGCCTAACGCCGGTCTCTTCTGTGCCCACTGGGAGATGACTGTGACCCTAAGGCCTCGCACACACCCTCCAGCTCCGTCCTTGCTTGCTCCTCCGAGCACAAAAAGCGCACACCACTCAGCTCTCACCCTGCTCCAAGGTGCGACTGTTTGTACACAGGGCTACAAAAACCACTCTGGGCTTACAAGGATCACTCCTCAGGTCCCAGGCTTATAGGAGTCACTCCTCTGGACCTTGATTATCTCCAAAATACCTACTGCAATTATATGGCAGGGGGCAGAACGGAGGAGGATTTAAAAATGATGGGCCCCGAGGAACCTCTTCTCCTGTGAGCCCTGAACCGTGCCTCTTAGGGACCCTGGCCGGCACTCTGCCAAGGTCCCTGCCAAAGACCCCCACTTGACCCCTGCTTAAGGTGTCCAGCAGTGAGGGGGAAAGGCAGTAGAGCATCTGAGGTTAAAATCTGTCCAGCCGGGTTCAGCATGGCCCGAGAGCCGGCAGACAGCAACGCCAACAACCGCAGCAGTGGGCGAAGCAAACCACATCAGCCTACCTGAGAAACAACTCAATAAGTTGCAGATGACTCAAAATGCAGCGGCGCGTCTTCTGCTGGGTATTCCTAAGTATTCATCGGTCAGAAATCATCTACATAAACTGCATTGGCTCCCAGTTAGGAATCGCATTATTTTTAAATCTCTCTGCACTACCTACAGAGCGCTCCAGAACACTGGCCCCATTTTTTTAAGGCGCCTGTTCTATTGGTACATTCCAAAAGGCATCTACGCTCCAAAGGAGCTAAACTTTTAGCAACTCCGAGAGTTTTTAAAGCCACATGGGGTGGCAGTAGTTTTAGGGCAGCTGCCCCCAAACTCTGGAACGAACTCCCTTTGCCATCAGATCCCTTCCAACTCTACTTGCATTCAGGAAGGCCTTGAAAACATGGCTATTTGATAAATAGTCATCTTTATCTTTACAGAAACTGGCATAGTCCACGGGCCAGCGCCAAGACACCCTCGGGTAATCGTGCGCTTAACAAATTTATTAACATAACATAACATAACATCCAGTAAGCTTGGCCTCCTACACAGTTTCTCAGCCAGCGGCTTTCGGCATTTCTGCAAGAAGCGGCGGGGACGGAAGGAGTGCCTAAAGAGAGCTGCCTGCCGTCTGCCCTGGACTCGGAGAGATGGCAAGGAGCGGAGGGGGAGGAGGAGAGCAACAGCGCTGTTGATTGGGACCGCCAATGGACCTGCACACGGCAGCACTCATCTCTTGATGTCTTGGCTCCCCCGCTCCAGCCTGGCACCCCGATGTCTCGGCCATCTGCGTCCATGCACTGCAAAGTTCCTCTGCTCCTCTGCTCTGAACACTCGCATCTGAAACCAAAGATCACAGGCTTATGCGTCACCAATCACTCAGATACACAACCTAAATTAACCTGTGCTCACCCTCTGGAGGCTTGGCACAGAGCAGTCAGGCTTAGGCAATGTGTAAAGTATTTGTGTACACTTTAATTACAGCAACTCGGTGAAAATGCCACAAAAACACTCTGCACCAGCTTAGACAAATAGAGAATATTTGTCTGAGTAAAACAAGACCAAAACAGTAAAAATCCAATCTGTAGAAATCGAGATATGAACTTTTAAAGATTAAATTCAAAAACAGTGCTTAGATGTCAATAGCGCTAAAAGTGTATTTGAATTTGCATCTAGACTGGGGTAAATCCATAGTTCCATGCAAACCACGATGGACGGCAGGCCAGTTATGGGACCCATGCAGGGCCCACTGAAAAAATACCTTTCTTAGGAGCAAGCAATGACACTGGAAAGTCGATGCGTCAAATCCGATTCACGCAGAAGGGCAGATGCATTGAAGTGAAGCCTTGCAGCTGTGTCTTTGGTTCGGCACTGTGTTGTCATCAAACTTCGCAGTCGGGACCTCGAATCGGTGCTGCGTCATCATCGAATCTCACAGTCAGGCCCATGAGTCATCTTCAAGCCATGCAGGGATATCCTCGGATTGGCACTGCATCAGCGTCGGAGGGCACTGCGTTGTTTCCGATTGGCGAAGTGGTAACGATGCATCGGTTTTTGCAGAAGCAGCTGCACAGCCCACTTCTGAGTTCCAGGACTGGAGGATGCACCTCAGGCAAGGGTGGGACTCACAGATGGCAGAGTCAAGCAGCACCACCAGAGTTGCAAGAAGTCTTTTGTGACCCTGAGATTTCAGAGAACACGAGGCACACCAGAAAGCCCTTGAAGAAACTTGGGTTTAAGGATGTAGAGAGCAGGTCTAGTCCCTCTCACTCCCAAGCAAGAAACAGCAGGCAGCAGGCTAATACAGCAGAGCAGGGAGAAAAGTGGCAGTCCTTCCTATAGCACAGCAATCAGCAAGCAGTAGGCAAGCACAGCAATGCAGGTAGCAAAGTGGCAGTCCCTCCTACAGCACAGCTGCTCTTCTTCCAGGCAAAATCTCCTTAGTTCCAGCAAAGTTCTGATTTGGTGGTATCAGGGGTCCAGTACTTATACCCAAATGTGCCTTTGAAGAGGGAGAGACATCAAAGAGGACTTTGAAGATAGATCACAAGGTCCCTGTCTTTCCTGCCCTGGCTCCAGACTTACTCTTGGGGGTATGCAGCACTTTGTGTGGGACAGCAACAGCCCTATTCAGGAACAAGTGTCAGCTCCTCCTTCCCAATCTACCTCAGGAAGGCCAATCATCCTGGTGACAGGCCATCAGGATGCAAATGTCACACCCCTTCTCCCTTTGTGTGACGGTCTAGATGGAATGCAGAAAGCCCAGCTGTCACGCAACCCAGACATATATTCAGAGACAGGCAAAGGCACAGAATGGTTAAAGTAAGTAAATGACAACTTTCTAAAAGTGGTGTTTTCAGACTTACAATTTAAAATCCGACTTCACCATAAGTTGTGATTTTAAATTGTGAGTCTAGGGACCCCAAACCCAAAATCTCTATCTTTTCCCAATTGGAAATTACACTTGAAAGATGATTTAAGGTAATCCCAATGTTATCCTATGGAAGAGATATGCCGTGCAGTAGTGAAAAATGAAATTAGCAGTTTTTCACTACCAGGACATGTAAAACTCAAAAGTACATGTCCTACCTTTGAAATACCCTGCATAGGGCTGCCTTAGGGCTGACATATGTAATAAAAGGGAAGGTTTGGGCCTGGCAAGTAGGATGACTTGCCAGGTTTAAATGGCAGTTTAAAACTGCACACAGAACTCTACAGTGCCAGAACTGAGCCATGTTTAAAGTATTACTGTGTGGGTGGCACAATCAGTGCTGCAGGCCCACTAGTAGGATTTAATTTAAAAGGCCCTGGGCACATATAGTGCCCTCTATTAGGGACTTATAAGTAAATTAAATTTGCCAATTGTGGATAAACCAGTTACAATGTTTTGAGTACAGATCACATGCACTTTAGCACTGGTTAGCAATGGTAAAGTGCCCAGAGTCTTAAAGTTAACAAAAACAAGGTCAGAAAAAGGGAGACGGAAGGCAAAATGTTTGGGTGTGACCCTGCAGAAAGTGCCAGGTCCAACATATATGTTAGGACTATGCTTTACACCTATAGGAAAATCTAAGGAACTTCACCAAACTGGCAATAGATAGAGAAAAGTGCTTATATTGTTCTACATATTTAAAAAAAAAAAAAAGGCATAAAGAAGTACCACAGCACCTTTTGAAAAATAAAATAAAATAATTTATGACAACCAATAAAACAATAAAATATAACAGTTTTATTGTTTGTCATAAATCCTTGTTTTTTAAATTTTTATTTCAATAGTGTTAGAAATGGGGGTCTCTAGTTGGCAGAGGTAGGTACCTTTGTCCTAGTAGGGACCCTTGCTTCTAGTCAGGGTAAGGGGGTTACACACTTTAGATCTTGGCTTATCCCAAAGGCAATGTGTAAAGTATGTGTACTCAAAACACACAGTAACACCGGTGATAACACCACTAATGGACACCACACCAATTTAGAAAAATAAAGTATCTTTATCTAAACTCAACAAGACCAAAACGACAAAAAATCCAACATACAGGTAATAAGACATGACTTTAGAACAGTTATTGAAAAAATAAAGGGGCCCATTACGATGGCGGGCGGAAGCACTACCGCCGTGCTGGCGGATGCAAAAACCACCAGTTACCGCCGGCACGCAGCAGTCCACACGCCCGCCCAATTACGATGCGAAAAGCAGGCCAAACACCGCCGGCAAGCCAGCAACACCGTCCGCCATCAAAGTGCGCCCGCACACGTAGCGGCGCAGTACAACTGACACACACCGTCCGACGAAACACGTCCCGCCCGGCGCATAAATTACGATGCCGCAAACAAACGGCTCCCACGGCAAAGAGACACCGCACGTGAAAGAGAGGCGGAAACACGGACGCAGAGCACGGACAACGAAGAAGCGGCACCCCGGGCATGAATCCAGCACTGCAGGCCCTTCCCATGCTTCTGCTGATGCACCACCAAGGACGCAACGTACCGCGGAGACGCAGGTAGGCACACACACAACAAGTGCACGCAAACAGCACACACAGTGCAAGGGCGGATAAAGCGGACAACCCCCCACCAGCGCGGGCACACTACACATCCACCATTGCATCCACATATGACACACAGGCCAAATCCTAACATCGCGGAACACATGTGTACACACCACCTGGGACTAGGAACCAACCACCCCGTCACGGCCCCAAAGCGCCGATGACGCCGCCACACATGCGCACAACGCAGAGGCCAACCGCAGCGCCATGCATGCGTCGCACACAGACACAGGGACACAACCAAGCAGCACACACACCAGCCCCACCCCGAACGCACATGACACGTGACAGGCCGGCCACAGACATGTCCCCAACGCCCAATTCACGGACAACACCCAACGCCACACAAACGACGCACACATGTCAGTGAAGTCACGCAACAGCAGGACACACCCCAGTGTAACAAACATGGCGAAGCACACAGCGGCGGCAACACCAACTAGGAGAAGCAGGGCCCCTTCGGGAAGAGGAACGCCAGTACCACACTGAAAAACCCATACCACCCTGCACATATGAACAAGACACATGAAACGGAACACCAAAGAGCCCGGGGACCGACAACAGGTGGCCCAAGAATTACATCCACACACAAGGCCCAACGCAGAGCGGAAAGGCAGCCTGCCGCCCACACAAGGGAGAGCAGACAGCACTGAATGACCTTCCATTCCAACACCGAAACCACAGCCCTACGACAGAAGCCGGTGAATACAGCCATTGTCCAAGAATAGACCAACACAGGCATGCCGAGGAGACCGACCACACGGCAGATAGCGCATATCACAGAAGCACACAACGGACGGGGAGGAAAGAAGAAAACACTCCCCCATGTCGGCCACATGCAAGTTAATTGGAAGGAGTCACACAGCACCGACCTTGAACTGTCTGAGAAGCATGTGGGAAGAGGGCCCGTGTCCTCCAAACAAGCCAACAGAACACAAGTCCTGTCTCCCCACGACTACACAGAGCTCACAGCAACCCCGGAGCGTGCACATTGCAGACTGCACACACAGCCGGAGCACGCCACCTCTACGAACCGCTGCGAAATGGCAACCGCAACACACCTACCCAACTACGCCGAAGAGCTCAAGCTGTACCAAACCAGCACGATACATACATTGGGATGCGATCTCCTGTCCCTGCTGAACGTAAGTTACCGACTGACTTACCGCATCACATTGTTCAGCTGCGTCATGCCCGTCTTCTACTGTCGGAGGTGTCCCTACCAGCATCCCGTCGAGATATGCCTCTCCAACCCGGCATGTCTGAAGGCGGACCTGCTACCACTACTCCTCCCTCTGGACGCACACGACAGGGCCTGCTCTGCCTATGGGGGCATGGCGTATGTGGCCAACATCGCACGCGCACTGAAATGGAACCACTGTGCCTCCACACGACGGATCATCGAGAACAGCTACATCGAATGTCACCCAGCATGCCCCATCATGGTCCTCCAAGGGACAACCTACGAACAACACCTTGACAGCCACCATCCGCTTCATTGGCTGGCAAACATGTACACCACCAATGACATGGAAGCCCTGCTGGACGGCATCACATACCTGACAACCTGTAAATACGTCGGACCACAACGCAGGTTCCCCGAGTGACCTATGAAGTCCAACCCCGCACCCATGCTCAGCTTCCGCACGGACTGGCCAGTCACCACCACAACAGCCATACCAAACGACCGGCAACTGTAACCACACCATCAACGACATCGCCATGACATCGGATATGACCGGGACATGCACACTGTTCCCCATCACATCCAGGAACACCGCATGCATCGTGGGAGGCAGTGGCATGGGCTCTGTGCATCGCACCCACATGGACGGAACTGCACGAACAACCAGGACACGACATGGATCCAGCGCCCATGGACACACACACCGCTCAGTGGACATGAATAGGTCGCCTGGAGTCTGTGGGTGCTGCACCCCTCCCACCCCCGCCCCGGGAATCCCATACCAGGACCTTTGCATGGACGACAAGTGCATACAACAACAACACGACCCCAGTGACTGTGACATGTCCAGTAACCACCACAGTGCAACAACAAGTGGCACGCCGCTGCATGCACGCAAGCACATGCCCTGATGTCATCTCACATGCACGCGTGCATGAGGAACAACCGCAGCAAACCTGTCACATGGAACTGAGATGGACTGTGCCCATGATGCCGAGCGGTCTGGTAGGCTACATGTATACCGTCTGTGTCAAAGTCTGCAGCTCCGCAGCTATACGTAAATGTACATTAGCACAGCCTTGGCCAAGCAGATGTAACCCCACACCCTATCCCATTTGTAATCATGCTCAGTATATCCTCAACATGTATTCCGCTGCCAGTAGTGTCCACTATACTGCATCACAGAGGACAGAAGACTCAATATAATGTTTGAAACCAGAACTGTCTCCGCTGACTCATTTCACAAGTACGAATGAGAGAGGATGAGAGTATGTGAAGTACACGGCAGTCGTGACATGACCATGTAGTCCACTGGTATTGGATGTCAACGCAAATGAGTAGCACTACTGTGGAAGACACACATGTGTCGTGTGAAGTCGTATGGACGCAGTGCTCAGGTGGGTGGGTGCGACGGGTAGATGCGCACATGCCAAGTTGGAGCACGCCGTGTTGGGAGGGCTCATGAACAGTACACCACCACTTCCCTGGGCATTGTGAGAGGACACCTGTCGGGGGAGTGAACACGTGTGTGCACAGCAGCCGGGCACACGTACAAAGCGGTACCAGGCGCACCTCAGCCCACCCTCTGTGGACAAGCTGGATCCTGTTGTGCGCCCGCCATGCCCCTTGACAAGGCACACACAGCCCCAGTCGACCAGGTGTAACCCCAACATAGTCAATCCGCACAGGCGATACAGGGCACGGGATGGCAGTGGAGCATGGTGTGTGAGAGGTCTCCTCGCGCTCCTCCTGGTCATATCACGCAGGCAATAGAACCTCAACGTCCAGCATGGCAAAAAGTCAAATGGAAGTGTAGGGGGACGCACCACAGCACGAGCAGCACTGACGTCACGGGAGGTGGCTCGCACCATCCCATCCATTGCCCATCATACCAACCACGCCACATGCCATTGCGACTAAGTGCAAGCGCGTGCGCCACCACCCCTGAGCCCTCCCCAGAGAGGCCAAAGAGTGAATGTGTGGGCCATCAGCCACAGACAGACGCGGCATGGCCGCAAGGGCAGCCACAGCCACTGGGTGTCGCAGGTGGCGGATCCGGAAGGCGAAGACTGTGATGCATAGTCCATGCAGGCCGGGTCTCCATTTGGGGCACCACGCAGGTGGACGGCGTCCCGCCACACATCATACCCTGAGACAGCCCACTCGTGCAACTGGACCCACACATACACTCCTTGCCCTCTCTGGTGCGAGCTTGGGGCTGCCTGTGCAAGGGCTAGCCTCGCAGGTGAGCATGCATATTGGGGGGCGAGGGGAGGACATGAGGGCTGGGGCGAAGATGACTGTATCACTGTCAGTTAGTACAAGGGATGACCCAGATGTGGAAAGGAAGAGACGTGTCCCGTGTGTACTGCAACTAGTCGCCAATCCAACTACCCCCATGTCCGGAATGTAAGCCCGCACCTAGGCCCGCCCATCCGCCACATCGAACATACCACCAGCACGACAACCTTCCCATTCGAAACACTGACTGGGGGTGGCGACCAGTGAACAATCATGTGTAGCCTACCCACGCGTACATGTGGGCCCTCCATGATCCATGTCACCTGCGGCAAAGACATGACATGCGCAATGAGGGAAGTGAGGAGAGCTGTCCGCCCCACGCGCAGAAGGTGCATCAGCTCCACAGACCCAGCAGCGAGTCCAGCAGGGGTCACATGTGCAGGGGCAGCTGTGCCTGGTGTGAAGGCACATGCATATAGACAGCACATCGACCAATGTGTAGTCTGCCCACATCCACAGTCCATCATCTTGCGGACATAGGAATTGAACACAGGGCAACACATCTTAGCTGGTGCACCCACCGTGACCAACAATGCGCAATCATCGACGTACCCGCCCTGTGCATGGCCCCCACCCAACGGAGGCACATCCAGTGCCACCATCCCACACACACAAGCCTTCCACGGAACATGCTGTGTCCAATGGTCAGTACAGAGTCAGCGCCCATCTGGTGGATCCTGAACAGGAGACACATGCACACACATGCCAGCTCCCACTATGTACGACTGCCACCTGGCACGTGCAATGTAACCTCTCACCTGTGACGTGTGACTGCAAGCACACAGCCGTCTTGGCATGGGGCTGTCAATGTGGACACCAGTCAATGTTTCGGGAGCTGTGATCCGTACAGTGCTGTACATAGGGTGCAGTGCTGACACCTACTACTGTCTCATATCCCCTCGTCCCACAGGTCCCACTTGTATTGGCCGCTCAGCCCGTGCCCACATCGTCGTCGTCGTGTGCCATACTCATCCAGCCTCGGAAGCAGTACCATGCTCAGCAGACACTCATGTTGCCGTGGCGTTGCCGCTTGACGAATATGCAGTCAGTCCCCATCAGCACGCCCCCAAGTCATTGGGGCCTAGATCCCCATGTGCATGCACATGGCAGTGGTATGTCTCACTTGCCATTGCCATTGTTGGGAGACCTGTGTAAGTGTATTGTGGCCGTGCCGTCCCAGCTTGACAGCTGGGCTGTGGCCCATGTGCTTGCTCAGTCATGTCAGTGATGTGTATGCGAAATTGCTATGTGCCGTGTTGCTTTGACATGTGTCCTCTGCCATTTAACCCAGGCGGAGACCGAACATTGACCGCCCATACCAATTGCTGGCGGACATGGACGATACAGAGGTAATCAGGAAGTTTCGGCTGGACAGGCCAACTCTGCATCGACTGTGTGCCATGTTAGAGCCCCATCTCCGTCCCCGCAGGGTGTATCCGACTGCTGTCACCCCCACGGCTAAGGTGATGGCCGCCATGCATTTCTTCGCCACTGGGTCATTCCAGCACACAGTGGGCAGTGGAGGAGGGATGTCCCAGCCCATGTTCAGCAAGGTGCTGAGGGATGTACTGGCAGCCATGATGCTGTACCGGAACAGGTACATCCGATTCCCCAGGGCTCGTGAATTGGCGGCAGTGAAGGGTGCATTCTATGCCCTTGGCAGAATCCCACACGTCGTGGGAGCCATTGACTGCACTCATGTTGGCCTTGTTCCACCACAGGCCACTGAGCACCTGTACCGCAACAGGAAGCACACGCACTCCCTGAATGTGCAAGTGGTGTGCCTTGCGGACATGGTGATCACCCACGTGTGTGCAAAGTTTCCAGGCTCGGCCCATGACGCACACATAATGCGCAACAGCATCTTGCCACGACTGATGGCCAATCTGCAACAGGATCGTGCCTGTATTGTCGGTGAGTATGTGGAGTGGTGTAGCGTGCTGGTTGTGCGATGCTGTCCCCTGTCCAGTTGGAATAGCAACGGTTCTCTGTGTCCCTCACACCCAGGTGACTCTGCGTATCCGAATGGGGCATGGCTGCTCAGTCCATTGAGGAATCCTCGCACCCCAGCAGACGATCGATACAATGAGGCACATGGGAGGACCAGACGTGTGGTCGAGCGTACCTTTGGCCTCCTCAAGTCCAGGTTCAGGTGCCTGGACCGCACCGGGGGTGCACTGGCGTACTCCCCACAGAAGGTGTGCCAGATAGTGGTGGCGTGCTGCATGCTGCACAATCTGGCCATTCGGAAGCAGATCCCCCTCATTGTGGATGACGGAGATCAACCAGGGCCCCAGCCCGCAGACCAGGACAGCTCGAGTGAGGTGGACAGCGGAGAGGAGGAAGCTGGGAATGTGCGCCAGCAGCTCATCGCCCGCTACTTCACTTGACGGTGAGTGTCCATGTACGACGGATGATGTGTCTGTATCTATGCAGGTATGTGTGTGCTGTGTCAGGGTGGCCGTATGTTCACTGCGTGCAGTGTGTCAACGCTCCATGGCCAGGGTAGTATGCCACTGTTGGTGACTGTGGCATTGTGCCCTATTGCTCTGTGCGATGTGTGTACATTGCTTGTAGTTGTTGACATGTACTGTGTGATGGGTGTGTGACACACTCATTGAATGTGCTCCTGTTCTGTCTCCCACCCCTAGGTCCCTACAGGCCCTCCGGATTCCATTTCCATGCCACGCATCAGGTGCCTTTCCGCCCAAGGTGGCCGTTGTATTCCGTACAATAAAGACACAGGGCACAAACAGCAGTTAGTGAAAAAGGTGCATTTATTACAAACTGTGACATGTGATTGTGTGTAAGGTGATGACAAAAGTGGTGCGTGCAGTGACAATGAGCTGTCGGTCATGGCTGCGTGATGATCAGGGTGTACCCACTGGTTCTATGTCCATAGTCCAACACACACATGCCATCCAGATGGCTGTGTGGAGTGGGATCGTAGAGCAAGTCAATGCAGTGGCTGGTCAAGGAAGGCTGGCGGAAGGCTGGCTGGCTGCCTCACTTGCGACTGGAGCGTGCGAAGTCCTCCCGGGAGATCTGTTTCCTCTTCGGACGGCCCCTTCCACGTTTGGGAGGGGGAGTGTGGTGGCGACCTGCTGGTGGTGGGTGAGGTGTGCTCACTGGCTGTGGACGCAGGGGAAGTGGACACTGCTGCCCGAGCCTGCGCCCTAGCAGGTGGTGGCGGAGGTGGTGTTGCTGGCCTTGCCTGTGACCCCACCGCCACCACCAGCTGGCCCATGAGGTCCACGAGTTGGTCCATACGGGACACGAATTGGCCCATATGGGCGTCCATGGACCTCAGCACCCCCAGCACCTCCCGCGTGTCAGTAGCAGACCTGGCCCATTGTCCTTGGGCCTCTTCATAGGCCCCAAGGACTCTGGCCATTTGAGGCAGGGCATGGCTCCCAGGGAGGCTGGCGTTTCCCTGACCCTGCTCCTCCTACCAGTCCTGCTGCCACCGGCCTGCCCACTAGCCACATTGCTCACCACGGTCCTCGCTGTGGCTCCCAGGGTGGATCCAGTCGGCCGGGCCACCACCTGCGCTGGGGCTGGTGCCAGCGAAGACGTGGTGGTGGTGGAGGCGGTGGTGGTCGGTGCGGCGATGGTGGCGGTTGCGGCAGTGGTAGTGGCCGCAATGACCGTGGGTGTGGCCACAACGACAGTGGCAGCAGGGGACTGGGACTGTTCAGCATCCCTGGATGATGGGTTGGTGGGTAGGAGGGGTCCTGGGGAGCGGCTGGGCCCTGCCACGCCAGATGGGCCAGCTTGGTGGTCCGTGTCCGAAGAGGTGGACAGATCCTCCAGATCCGTGTGTCCTCGTTGGGGGCTTGTAGGCTGGCTGTGCTGGCTGCTGTCTCCATCCCCAGCGTCCAGCAGTTCGTCACCTGTGGAGAGAATGAGATTTGTTATTGTGTTGCACCTGGCGAAGTATGTATTAGTCGTCTGACATTGGCAGTTCGTGCAATCTCGTACATGGGTTTCCCGGAGGCGAGTGTGTGGCTGTGGCATCTGTAGGTGTGTGTGCTAGGCAATGGGACTGTGTGCTGTGCACATGTGGCATGGGACGGATTGGCCATGCCGATGGGTGTGTTGCTTTGCCCCTACTCATTGTGACTCTGGTGTATGCGGGCTCCTGGCCCATCCTGGGTCTGGTTTGTACTTTGCTTTTGGAGTTCAAATGGAACGCTTAGGAACGCATATGGCAACATGGGGGCCATGCCCCAGATTCGCATTTGGGATGGAATATGCTTTTGGGGTTCAAATGGAACGCTTAGGAACGCATATGGCAACATGGGGGCCATGCCCCAGATTCGCATTTGGGATGGAATATGCTTTTGGGGTTCAAATGGAACGCTTAGGAACGCATATGGCAACATGGGGGCCATGCCCCAGATTCGCATTTGGGAGGGTATATGCTTTTGGGGTACATGCTGTGAGCCATGGGTGCCGAACGTGACATGTGTTGTGGCAGCATGACAGTGCATGGTCTGAGGTGTGTGCATGCCTGACATGCCCTGCATATTTGCTGTCTGTTGTGGTTACTGGACATGGCATTGGACGCATCGTTATGAGTGAGTGATAGTTGTGTGCCAGCCAACGTATTGCAGTTGTCCCATCTCCTTGGTGTGCGTGCTGCCCTGTGCCATGTGCATCACTGCAGTGCTCGGGGGGGTGTGGCCCATGTTGTGTGTTGTTGCTCACAGTGTGTCGTGCGCTTAATTGACTTCTGGCACATGGTTGGTCATGGGCATGTGTCTTAGCGTGACTGCTGTATGTGTGGCAGCTGTGCGGATGACATGCCTTTCATGAGACTGGGGCTGACGGATGGGATGGATGGTATGTTGTATGTGCATGGTGTGTCTGTGTGTTTGATGGGTTCAGTGGTGTTCGTGTGCATTTATGTTGTTCCGCTCTGTTGCGTCTAGTGTTGTTTGTCTTACATAGGCGTAGTTGTGGGGTGTGTGGTTGACAGGCAGTAGGGGCTACATGGACAGGACTTCAATGGTGTTTCGGTTGTGTGTGATGAGTTGCACAGTGGCTGCCGTGTGGGACTATATTCAGTGTGGCTTGTGCATGCAGACGTGGCTCCTTGGGTGTTGCTATGTCTGTGATGGGTCATGTGGGGTGTGAGTCTGCTGTTCATGTCCGTGTGCACATTGTTCACTTGTTCGTGACGGTGGGCGGTGCTGCGTGTTCGTGTGCTACGTGACATTTCCCATGTGTTGGTGGTGTTATGGTCCTCATGCCTCCAGTAATCCAGCCCTGTCCAGTTTCCCACCTGCAAGTTGTTCGTGCGTGCACTGTACTGTATGCCACATGGCTCTTAGCGGGGGTGCTCCATGTTGCAGGTCTGTGGGGGTGGGGGGTGTAGTGGGTCGTGGGGGTGGCTGTACACCCACTGACACCGATTGCTGTGGACCGTGATGTCTGCCTTTCGGCTGTCGTTGTGCACTGCGGTGGCTGACACGTGGGTGTGGGGTGTGGGGGATGCTCCTCCTTGCTGTGCTGTGGGACTGGGGCCTGGTGTGTGTTGTACTTGGGCTGTCCACCGTCCCACCCACTGCACTTTGTGTTCCTGCCACTTACCTGTTACTTGTCGGTTGGTGCAGCTGTGCCTGACACATGGGTGTGGGGAGTGCTCCACCTTGCTGGTCTGTGGGAGTGGGGGCCTGGTGGGTGTTGTACTTCAGCTGTCCCCCTCCGACCCACTGCACTTTGTGTTCCTGCCACTTACCTGTTACTTGTCGGTTGGTGCAGCTGTGCCTGACACATGGGTGTGGGGAGTGCTCCACCTTGCTGGTCTGTGGGAGTGGGGGCCTGGTGGGTGTTGTACTTCAGCTGTCCCCCTCCGACCCACTGCACTTTGTGTTCCTGCCACTTACCTGTTACTTGTCAGTTGGTGCAGCTGTGGCGGACACATGGGTGTGGTGGGTGCTCGTTGTGGCGCTTCTGGCATATTTGGGGACCTGTTGGTGGTTACGTGGCTGGCTTAGTGTACACATGTCCCCACGCATCTTGCAGTTGTTCGGTTTGGGCTGTGTGTGGTGGTGTCTGTTGCATGTGTGTGTGATGTGTTGTGTATTGTGTGCTGGACATGGGGGTGTTTGTCCCTGGGAGCTGTGGCATGGTGGTTGCGCATGTGAGTACATAGCGGTGTGCTGGTATACATTAGTTTGTACTTACCAGCCTCCACTCCCCTGCTAATCCGGCGAGGATCTCCGGATGTATTACGACTCGCACCTTCTCCTCCCACGCTTTGAAGGTCTTAAAGAGCGCGGGATTCCCTCCGCCAGTGACGGCAGCCAGCTCTCTGTTTTTGCCCTCCTTCTTCTTGACCAGGCTCTTTACGTCATTCCAACGTTTGTTTATCTCGGTTCTGTTCCTGGGCAGGGTCCCGACTGCATTGACCTGGTCTACGATCCGGGTCCACATTCTGTTTCTGGTGGCTAGTGGTGTGTGCTGGACCATGTTCCCATAGATTTGTGGGTACACCTTGATGATCTCGTCGACCATGACCGTCAGCTCCATGGGCGTGAACTTGGGCATCCTTTGTGGTGCCATGGTGTTTGTGGTGCTGGTGCGGTGTGTGTTGTGTAATGTGCAGGGGGTTTGTGGTGCCGGTGTTTGGTGGTGGTGGTGGTGGTGGTGGTGTTTGGTGGTGGTGGTGGTGGTGGTGGTGGTAGTGATGTGTGCGTTTCTGTGGTGTGCTGCTGTCCTTGCTGTGTCACTGTGTCCTCTCCTCTCCTCTCTGGTTTGCAATGTAGCAAGGGGTTGTGGTCTGTGGGAGTGCTGCTTTTGTACTCACCTATGTGGGTGTGTCCTCATGGTCTGTTGTTTTCAGGTGTGTTGTGTCTGGGGTTCTGGCCTTTGTATTTTTTGTTTGTCCGGGGGGTGTTTTCGGGATGTGTACTGTGCTTGTGTATTTGTGCGTGCCTTGCTGTGTGGACTTGTTGGCCATGTTGTGTGCTATTGGTTTTGTGTGCGGATGGTTTCTGTGCAGGTACGTGGGCGCCATGGCTTCTGCCGTGTCGATTCTCATCGGCGTTGTTTGCGCTGGCGGGCGGTATTTTTGTTGTTTTTCCGCGCTCATGGCGGTGCGATCGTAATTTCACGTGCGGTGTGTCGGCCGTGTGGGCGGGCGGTTTTGTGTTGTCGTGCGTGTTTCCGTCCGTGGCGGGCGGTTTGACTCCGACTCGGACGATGGCGGGCGGTATTTTGTATGATTTTTCCGCCGATGGCGGTTTTCAGTTTGTGTACTCATAATGGCGTGGTCGGTGTTCAGGCGGTGTGTGCGGGCGGATTTTTGCCGCTTCCATGCCTGGCGGATTTTTTTACGCCGGGTATTGTAATGTGCCCCAAAGCTTGTAGAAAACAAATAGCTCCACCTGGGGCTATTGCAACGTCGTGACAGCAATAAATCCAAACTAAAGCGCCGACTGCGAGGTTTGCGGCGTCGGGCACGGAGTCACACGGACCCCCAAACAACCAGTACCTTTGGAAACGAAGTCTATGAAGATGCACGGTGTTGTCGATGTGAGGTGTTGGTGCCGAGGTCGAGGCTGGCTCCCTGGCTGCCACAGGGAGGCAAGGCATTGTGTCCACAAGGAGGTGACATGTCGAATCCAGGACAGGGGAAGACGGTTGCGTCAGCGGTGAGGTGTTGGTTCCAGTGAGGCGATGCAAAGTCGGCGAGTTCGTGGAGTCAGCCTCGGCGGTTATCGACTTCGCAATAGCAGGATGCATGCGCTGGCGGTGACGGAATCGGTGCTAGCGCTGGTGTCGGGAATGCCGATAACTGCAGGCGTTAGCAGGATTCGACGGGCGTCGGAGCTGCAGTGCAGGCCGGACAGTGCGTCATAGACTTCACAAGCGGTTCCCCTGGCCTCGGTGCAGGTCACGGCATCACAGCGGCATCGCTGACTGCATCGGAGACAGGTTTTCTTTCTTCTCTTAAGTTTCTTCCAGCTCCCAACAGCAGGAAC
This sequence comes from Calotriton arnoldi, assembly GCA_963921515.1. Lineage (NCBI taxonomy): Eukaryota > Metazoa > Chordata > Amphibia > Caudata > Salamandridae > Calotriton > Calotriton arnoldi. The sequence goes on along the minus strand of CAWUFW010015752.1, from coordinate 18,630 downwards.
AACCTCCAGAGGCCCTAAACTGGAATAGACACCTCCTGGCAGGTCAGAACTCTAAGCACTATAGCTCAGGGGAGCTGGGGGTGAAGTCTATGTGTCCCTGAGACTTTAGAATAGGAGGCCAGCACACACAGGCACTTGGAGATTCTTCTTCAAGCAGGTTCACAGCAAAATTCCAGTCTTTGTCCTTTCCTTGGCAGAAGCAGCAACTGCAGGCCAACCCCACACAGCACACAGCAAAAGGGGCAGTACTCCTCCTCCCAGCTCTCCAGCACTTCTCCTTGGCAAAGGTTCCTCTGAGTCCAGAAGTGATGTAAAGTTCTGGGGTTTAAGGTCCACTACTTATACCCCATTTTGTCTTTGTTCTTCTTTGTGTAAGTGTCTCTGAGCCCAGTCCAAACCAGTTCTGTCCTCACTGGTGCAGTTTGACCACAGGGGGGTGGAGACAGCATTGTGCAAGGGAGACAGGCCCTATTCAGGTGCAAGGAAAACTCCTCCCACTACTCTAAATGCAGCCGAGGTCTATTCTGCTCCACTCTGAGTCATCCAGGAAGGGCCAGGCATTTTACTAGGGGTTTACCAGCAAATGAAATATGAGAATCATGGATAACCAATCATGATAACAATTTACACAGCGAGCATATGCACTTTAGCACTGCTCAGCAGTGGTAAAGTGCTCAGAGTACTAAAGCCAACAAAAACAGGTCAGGAAAAATAGGAGGAAGAAGCAAAATGTTTGTGGGTAAACCCTGCAAAAAGCGCCAAGTCTACAAAATAGGTACTGTAATATTTCCAGGATACTACAGCAGTACTCCATTACTTTTTATAAAAATATTTGCTACAATAACTCTTACCTTTTTAAAAAAATATTTACAGCAATAACAATACTTTCCCCTAACTATTCTGACTTTGGTAAAGAGTCTCTTTTCTTCCAATAGGTTAAATAACATAGTAAGACTGTATATCTTACGTACAAACCAGGAACTCAGCCATGTTGCTGCTACGTTTGTCTACAGCAGTTTGGCTGTATTCTGTGTTTGTACATTAGATATACTTTATTACTATGTTTTTTCACCTATAGGAAGACATGAGGCACTTTACAATAGTGTAAATAGTTAGGAAAAATTATTTGTATTGTTCTACATATTTATAAAAAATGCAATGTATGACCATGGTACTATCTAAGATGCCACTCCACTCCACTCTATGCTATTTGACTCTACACCAATCCACTCTATGCCGCTCCACTGTAAGACACTGTATGACATGCCACTCTATAACACGACACTCCACTCTATGGTACACCACTCCACTCTACTCTACAACACACCACTCCACTCTGCTCTATGTGTTCCACTGCCACTTTTCCCAATTCCACTGTATACTACTCCATGCCACTGCACTCTACTTTACGACACTCCGTTCTGTGCTCTTCGGATATACGCCACTCCACTCTATGCCACTCTCCTCTACGATACATGACTCCAGTCTACACCACTCAATCTACCCCACTCCACTCTATGCTATTTCACTCTAATCCTCTATGGCAGTCTACTCTATGCCACTCCACTCTATGCCCTTCCATTCTACTCTGACACCCCACCCCACTCCACACCACTCCACTCCACTCTATGCCACTCTACTTTATGATATGTAAATCAACTCTATGCCATTCCACCCTATGCCACCCTACACCACTCCACTCTATTCCACTCTATGCCACTCCACTCCGCTCAGTGACATCCCACTGCTCTTTACACCACTCCAGTCTATGCTATTCCACTCTATCCCACTCCACTCTACGATATATCACTCTACTTCATACCAGTTCAAAGTATGCTATTCAACTCTACACCACTTCACTCTACGCCACTCCACTCTATGATATTCCACTATACGCCACTCCACTCTGTCACTCCACTCTATGCTATTCCACTCTACAGCTCTCCACTTTACGCTACTCCACTGTAAGACACTATACAATATAACACTCTGTGACATGACACTCCACTCTACTGCACGCCACTACACTCTATTCTATGATACGCCACTCCAGAATAATCTACTCCACTCTATGCCATTGCATTCTATTACACTTTCCGACACTCTAAGATATGCCACTCCACTCTGACACTCTCTTCCACTTTATGACACTTATGACATGTTCTATGACATTATGACATCACTGATGACATCCCAAATTACATGATTGATGAAATCATCCAGTGAGTGCCTTAGTTTGTTTTATATGTGTGGTGATGTGAAGTTGATTACTGGGGAGTTAACTGACAGACAGCTGCTGGTGTTTTAGAACTCCCCTCCCTGCCCACATTTCTGTTTTTTTTTTTTTTTATTTCCTGAACATTAAACCTAATGGCTGCCACTTGATACTATTCATGTTAAGGCCAGCCAATCAGGTTTGACTAGTCCCTTTTAAATTTGCCAATCAGAGCATATCTGGGCACTAACAGTCCAGACATACCTAACTTTTTAACTCTCTCATGCCCAACCCGAACCCCTTTTGACTGATCAGCACAACTCTTTCCATGATGGAGCCAACCTTAGCAAGTTTCATGCAGATTCGTCAAACAGTGGCAAAGTTATTAGCAAAGCCTAAAGAAACTAAAAAAAATCTTCTTTCATGAAGGATTATAAAGTTATCAGGAGTCCTTGGTGCAAAATAAATTTGAGTTATACTCTTTTTTTAAAAATGTTAATACAGTTCCCTGCTGACTAGCTTTGTTCCTTAATCAATGAATTGTGCCTTCAAATAAATTTTTTGGCAGCTACTGCCTTTTTCCAATGCTAGTGCTGCCAAAGAAGCCCCAGGCAGTGGCTTTGCTGGCTATAATACTAAGGGGCATATTCTCAAGGATCTATCGCCGAGTTATCGGCAATTAATCGCAGCCAAAGTCGCGATAAATTCATCGCCCCATTCACAAGCTGGCGCTAACAGCCCATAACACCAATTTACCTGCGAAAGCAGCCGCAAAAAACATTGCCACAGATGACCTCGGCAACTAACGCTAATGATATGCAGAGTAGGCGTTCCCATGCAAAAATCCGCGACAACACCACTCCACAACATTCTCATCGACCAGCCAGATCGGCGATAAGATCACAAAACATGCGATAAGGCGCGTTAGCAGCAGGAAATTAACACCTGCTCTTACCTGGTGTAAAGTCGGACGACAACCGGCACCAGACAAGGGAGCACAGCCCATAGCCACACATGAAGAACAACAGATGCCCTGGAGCAACCGATCATGCAGCCTGGAGCCCCAGTAGGCCAATAACACCCACCGCCACCACCCTCAGGACCCCACCACCCCCACCCTCCCACCCCGGGTCCCCACCCACAACCCCCCCCTTTGGACAAAGATATTGCACATCAACTCCACGAAATCATGAACCAAACAAATCGCCTGAAGTCGCACAATCACAACACCTAACATACATGTGTGGTTAGAAAAAGGGAAATCATACATTCATATCATAATATCCAAATAATACGTTTATTATAGAATAAACCAAAAACAACAATTCTGAAGAGGCATGGCGGGTCTTCTCAGGACATTCTGTAAGTCACAGCCTGCAAAACAGAAATCTGGATAAGGTGTGCCATGCACCCCTCAAATTACAGAGAGAGAGCGAAAGAAAGAGAGAGGGAGAGAGGGAGAGAGGGAGAGAGGGAGAGGGTGAGAGAGAAAGAGAGGGTGAGAGAGAGAGGGTGAGAGAGAGAGAGAGAGGGAGAGAGAGTGCCGACACTGCGGACCTAGGCCTCACTGCTCACCTGCTGCCACCGGTGTGTCTCCAACCACGTGCCGGTATACACTGCAGTCCCCCAGGTCCCTTATCTGAAACAGTGTCCAGAGACATGATTGGCAGAGTCCATACAGTTGCACACGCCATCATCGCTTGCCCGCCCCTGCGCACACAGGCTGCTGCACCCCAGCCCCTCCCGCCGCCCAGCAGTGATTTCCCACCCCTGCTCAACCAGGCCTCACTGCTCACCTTCTGCCACCGGCGTGTCTCCAAGAGGGCCCACCACGTTCCGGTGGGATCTCCAAGCCCAAGGCCTGCGACCATGGCACCCTCCACATCATGCAGCCCCTCACCGCGGGCCACCAGGTCACACACCTAACTCTGGGTCTTGATTTCGCAATGGCAGAGACCACATTAGTGCACACGGCATCCTCGCAGGCTGCACACCCGCTCAGCGCTTGAGGTGCCACTAACTCTGTGAACCGCGAGGCAATGCCACGTGGTGGGAGGCCCGCACTGCCCGCTGGCTCAGGCCTACACTGCAGTCCAGCAGGGCTCACACTGATCCTTGCCAGTCCAGACCGCCAGGACGGCGCATCATCGCAGGCTGCACACCCGCTCAGCACTTTAGGTGCCCCTATCTCACTGCACCGCAAGACACCATCCCGTGGCGGTGTGCCTGTGCCTGCCGCAGTGTATCCGGTGCCACCAAGTCTGTGCACCGCTAGCCATGGACCCTTAATGATTGAGTTCTGTGGTGCAGATGCCATCATGTCACCCCCGGCACTGGGCAATGTGAGGTGGCAGGGCCCTAGGCCCTCATGCATACATGAGAACTACACGGAGACACCCAGTTAGAGAGTGGAAATGGCATCCAGCACGTGTGCCAGGCCCTTTTTATTGGCAGGGTCACATCTCCTGTGACGCCTGTGCTGGATGGGTGTGGTGTGGGTGTACACCAGCTGTGAGGGAGTGGCTGTGGCATGCTGACAACTAGACCTGTGAGCTGCAGATCCCTACAGTGAAGACCTGGGACATGTGACGTTGTCGTCCCCCCCCTGTGTGCGTAAGCGGAGTGGGCTGTCCTGGCATATGCCAGTCCAGTGTAAGGGTGTGAACAATGACCCCGGAGCTCTGGGCGTGGTTCCGTCCTGGGCTGGACAAGGAAGTGACTAATGGATGTGTCTCTGTTATAGTGTCGGCGCCACCCGGACCGCAATCTGCAATCTGTCACCCTGTGACAAAAGTCCCACAAGATGAGCAACATGGACGTAAGGGGGAATCACTGACCCTACATTCATCCATACTTCCACACTTGAAAGATCATAGACATGACACATCTGTGTGAATATTAATGTTTATTGCACATTCAGTGGAGTGTTGCAGCTGGAGCAGTACAGGGCCATGCCAACCCTATTTTAAATTGTTGGCCCGTGGAGGGCCAGCCAGAGTCCTTCAGGGAATGACAGGTACATCAGGAGTGGAGGAGTTCAGTTCGCAGTCTGATAGCTGTCATTGGTGACCAAACAGAATATGGCAGTCCATGTCGAGGTCCAAGGTGAGTGTTGCAGAGTGCATCAGGGGACAGTGGAAGGTGATGATGCAGAGGGCAGAACCAAGCAGAAACAGGCCACATGGCGGAGATGAATGCTACTGCGTCCTTCTGACCACAAAGGCAGATTCATCCGCATCTTCGTCCTCTGCTGTTGCATGTGCCTCACATGTGGGTGGTGGTGTTCTGTCTCCAGCACAGTGTGGCACTGACACCTCAGGGGCCGGAGGTGGAATGTCTGCCGCACTGTGTGGCACTGACACATCAGGGGCCGGAGATGTGGATGGGGTGGTAGCAGCAGCATGCATCAGCGCCAGGCCTTGTGGCAGTAATGCCATGAGGAGGGTCTTTAGGGCATTGAGGGACCCAGCTACCTCTCGCTGGTGTGCAGCCGTGGCAGCCGCTCTTTCCGCCTGCGTCCGCTCCATGTTCTCCATGATCCTCCGCATGTGTCCCAACTCCCGGGTGAGTTCGCTGGAGGCACTCTGGCTAGACAGTCGTTCTTGTCGCAGAGTCAGGACTCTAGCGATGTTAACCATGGTCCGTTGGAGAGCATGGAGCAGACTGCGGGTGTCCGTTAGGGACTGTGAGTGGTCCCTGATGGGACTCAGACACCCACGTATGGCGTCTAGTTTGGCTGCCATGCGGTCGAACCCCACCTGCACCTGTTCAGCCAGCTTCTCCTGGCACCCCAACACACGGCGTTGGAAGGCCATGTGTTCGTCGTGGGGGTCCTGGGAGGCAGCCATGGTGGTGGGTGCTGCCTGCTGTTTGTTCTGTTCAGGGGGTGGGTTCTCCTTGTGGCAGCTGGGCTGCCCTGCTCCTGGAAGTGGGCTGCGGAGGCTGTCCACGAGCTGTTGGAGGGTGTCGGAGTCGAAGGTGTGGTGGTCCTCTTCGTCATCAGAACCAGAGCTCCATGATTAAAGAAACAGAGCAGCCTCAGATGTTGTCTATAGACTGCTTCAATCCAATCACTGTACTACCATTTCTTTCTATTTTTGATTTATCCGCCCACACTGACTTTTCACCTTCGTAAAAATTACATGAAATAAATTAAATTACAATTTAGGTGTGAAATTACAAGTAAGGTCCTTGTCGGTATCTCTCATGTAAATTTCACTAAATGGCATACATTTCTTAACAAAATAAAGGCAAGGTTATGGCATGAGATTGGTTTTATTAGAAATGTAGCTCGACAAGGAATGTGCTGCTCAAAGCAGTGTCCTGCTTTAAATATTATGCAAAATCGCATAATGCATAAATCAAAAATCACTTACGAATAAAGGAACCGAGGCCTTGCAAGACATTGCTGACAGACTGGAAATGTGAGACGGTGCTTCGGTAATGCCGGTTCATCAATACAGGTCCCAAAGACTCTCGGCAAACGTTTTCATTAAATTCATTGTCAACACCGAGCTAAGCAGCCGCGGCTGCTGCAGGTAAGAGCGGTGAGGCGGTGGGGCCGGCTCGAAATCCACCCCCCGCCCCAAGCTGCGCCACCTCCCCACCACTCTTACCTGCAGCGGCCGTGGCTGGAGCTAAGGTTGGATTCGGCTGAACAGGAAGCTGTTTTCCCTTTTGCCCTTAGAGTGCTCTTTTGTACTACTAAGCAATGACACAACTACCACTATGATATACTAAGGGACAAAGGGCCAGATGTACGACTCGCAAATTGCAAAAAATTGTGAGTCGCAAAAGCAAATGTACAACAGTGTCAGAGACACTGTTAGCGATTCCCAATGGGGTCGCAAAATGCGAGGCTCATGAATATTAATGAGCCACTCGCAATTTGCGACCCCATTGGGAATGGTCGGCCTTCCCAGGGATGGTGGCCTGCTGGGCTCAGCAGACCTCCATGTCTGGGACTGCCTTTAAATAAAGCAGGTTTTTTTTAAATGCAGCCCGTTTTCCTTAAAGGAATACGGGATGCATCAAAAAAAAAAAAAAATGAAACGTTTTCGTTTAATTTTTTAAGGGCAGGCAGTGGTCCCTGGGACCACTGCCTGCCCTTAAAAAATATTTTCCCATGCATTCCCAAAGGGGAAGGGGTCCGCCGGGGACCCATTCCCATTTGCAAATGCTTTACCACCTAATTCAAGTAGGTGGTAAATTGCGACTGTTTTGCGACCGCAATTGCGGTCGCAAAACAGTCATACATAGGGCTCAGACTCGTTATTAGGAAGGAACGCCCTTGAAACGCCCCTTCCTAATAGCAAGTCGCAAATCCTAATTAGCGAGTCGCAAATAAATTGCGACTCGCCAATTAGGGTTTGTACATGGCCCTTAGGTATTTTTGCATTCGCAAACGGGTCGCACACCCGTTTGCACATGCAAAAATACACCGTACATCTGGCCCATAAATCCTTTAGTGGCAGTTTGAAGTGACTGAGAAGAAAGTAATTGGCTTTTGAACGTGTGAGTAAAAGTACTAAGTTTAGGAGGTTTCTAGAAATGAGTGAGACAGAAAGTTCAAATTCAAACCAACTTTAATCGGTTTACACTTCAAACTATACGTATAGCATAATAATGAAACATTTATCAATGATATACATAGAATCTCATCACATACATAAAACATACATAAAAGCTAAAAACATGAGCATATTTCATACATCACCCAGAGCACTTCTCACTCTGACTGCTCCCCCAAGAAAACGCGCCACTGAGGGACAAATCTTCAAGTCTGATAAAAGCTGCAGGAGCGCCGGCCGAACCTGCTTAAAAGTCTTTAAAACAGAGTGGATTAAACGGTTCCTTAAAGCACTGTACATTGGACCGAATATAATAAAGTGAAAAGTGTTCTCTGTGGTAACATTATCACAACAACATGGGCGAATGTCTGAATCTTTAGTCCTTCCCGACAGTATTATTAATAGGTGTGAAGGTATCTATGAAATTAGATGGAATCACACATATATATGGCTCAATCGACGATGTAGTTTGAATCATGACTGAATGTCTTACTGACTGTTTCAGCACCGCTTCCTCTGCAAAAACGCTTTTTTTTGGTCCAGATCACGTCATCCCTATGGATCTTAGGTGGCGGACTAAATAACTCAGGCCGCCTAAGAATCCTACATTCAGTTCAATACATTTCAGCCAGGGTATTAAAAGGTCATAAGTGAGCTCAAGACAATCCACAGAAAGAGACAACTCAGCATTGTGGGCGGTTTGGACAAAACCTTGAACCACAATAACAAGGGATGCAACTGTATCAAGTCAAATATATTGCTTATGCTGAATTCTTCATGCAACGCTATTAGTTAAGATAAGAGCCTTCTCATGAATTTGTACACTTCTATCTGGAGCGATTGAACAGAAACATATCCCCAGATGTCACATCCAGAGGCGGCCATCGATATGCACTTAGCATTATATATTTTGATCATAGCCTCTATGGATTTATAAACTAAGCGCTATGCAAAATCAAAGACACAGTGTACCACCCTTGCAATAATAGACGTGTGTTTCAGGAGCAAGGACCAACTCAAAGAGGCATCAAAAAGACGCTGAGATAAGAAAAGGGCCTTACTTTGTTTAAATGGCCACCCTTGACGGTAAAAGTCCTAGATCCAGTGTTTCTGGGTCCATTAGCCATAACCTGTGATCTTTTTTTACATTAGTTCTTAAATTCAGGTTTACTATGAACTCCACAAATGAATCCAAGAGCAGCTGCAAACCCATGGCAGTTCTTGATTTCAGCACAGCGTCATACAATAATGCTGCCATTGGACGCTTGCCTGTAATGGGTATATCTATACCAGCCTTGAGCAATGTTGCTTCAAGAAATTGATATAAAGAATAAATAAAAAAAAGAGGTTAAGATACAGCCCTTTCAGATCAATAAAAAGGATAAATTATAAAGAAGCTAAGATACAACCCTTTCGGCTAAATAAAAATTATAAAGAAAAAAAGGGGCTAAGAAACAGCCCTGTTGGACACCCCTTTTGAAACTAAAGGGTAAACAACATTCTCCCTCCTCACCATATCGTACTGAGGCCTACAGGGTATAATGCAATGCTCTCAAGAGGCTTATGGTGTCCCACTCTACTCTCATGTATCCCAGGACAGCCCATAACTTCTCTCTATTTGCTCTATCAAAGGCTGAATTGAGATCCATGAAAGAAAGGTGGACATTATTCAGTGGTATGAGTTTGAAGTGAGTGAGAAAGAAGTAATTGGCTTTTGAATGTGTGAGTAAAAGTACTAAGTATAAGAGTGCTAGAAATGAGTGAGACATAAAATTATTTAATAAGGCTTGTGCTAAAGGTGACTTAAGAAAAATGTTGCTTGAACTAGGAGATATAGGTGATATAGATAGAAGTCTGTTGCAAGCTGAGAATGAGGAGTTAGAAGAAAGTTATGAAAGAATGAGGCAGAAGTGATTTAGGGGAAAGTGAGTTAAACAGAGGGAGTGATTAACTTGTGAGTGATTTATGTATAGAGGATTTGGGAGTGAGTGATATAGGAGTGTGTGATTTAGTAGTGAGTACAGCCCTTGTAAGAAAACAGAGCCTCTGGAAGTCCTGCTGGCTGACAAGGATGTCAGAATCCACCAGTATGTGAATAGCACATTACTCAATCATTGAGAATATTTTAATGATAGTAACAATTATGTCAATTATGATGTGATTTCCCTTGTCACGTATGATGTCATGATCAGTGAATAACAGTGGACTTTAATCAATGGATTTGGTATTCTGTAAGATTTTGTGCCATACCCATCAAACCTCTTTAACTGCAATGTATATAGAAAGAAATATATGTTTTTATGGTCTCATTGCACATGGCAGAGAAGGATGTCTTGTAGAGACTCTTGATTGCTGGATGTTACACTTTGGAAGTCTTCCTTGGACCAGATGTTTGGTACCTCAGGCATCAGAATACCCAGCCAGGTAAACACAACCTGGTGTAGGCTTGGATGAGTGCATCAGTAGACAGGCATCAGTGGACAAGCACTTCCCAATGCCACTAAGGAAATCATCCAGTGAGGGATGGTGGGGAACCTTCCACTGCACTGGTGGAATCTGGCGGATTTCCATTTTATGGAGTGCCACTGTGCCAATTCTGACCCTTAAGTGCAATGTCCCCCATCGCTCACTAAAATCATTAAAAAGCTCTGTGCACAGGCACATTGTGGCTTAATATCACAAATAGAGACACTCAACAGGAGGGCTAAGATTTAGCCTTAAAAGTCCCTGGCAAACAACATCAAGTTTAAGTTCAGAATGGAAATACATTTTATTGCACATGAAGTTTCACAGCAGACACTGTCAAACAGTATTTCTTCCCAGATTGACAATAAATTGGCACCTTTTTATGTAAAGGCTTTGGAGGCTTTATAGTCACTGAGTTTCCGGCACAACATATCTCACTCTAGGCCTGTAAATGAAGCAGAGGACTTCATGTATCTTCAACCCCTCCAGTGCAGCTTGCAGGAAAATAGGGATAAAAACAAAAAAATGCCTGCAGCATGAGCTGTTGGGAGGCAGAAGCAACACATCAGGGAGAGAAGTCATACTTACATTGGAAGGGGCAATTATTCAAATTAGATCAATTAAGGACATGAATGAGAACAATGCATACACACCCATGCAGGAGCTAACCACACAAATGCCCTTTATAGTGAAAACAGTAAAAGAACAAACAATGCACAAACAAAAAACACCCTTTTATTTACATCAATTATGCTGATGTCATGCATAGGCTAATTTGTTACATGTATTAATAAGGGAAGAATTTTTGTAGGGGAGACAGGTGTTGGTCAACGAAGATGCATATGAAGCTTAAGTAGAACTTTTAAGTTATCAAACAGGATGAAAACTGATCCAGAAAACTGACAACATACTTAACAACATGGTCTGTGAGAGGTAATGAGCAGCGGGTTCTGTAGCATGGAGAAGCCAGTTATGATTTGTACAAAGAAGAAAAAATATCATTTGTTATAACATCTGAATTTAACCTAAATAATTTCTTTTGATGGGATCTTATGGTTAGCATGCAAAATCTAAAAGTCACTGAAATTTGCTTACTGCTGAGAGCAATGCAACAATCTCTCTTCCACCACTTCTCCTGATCTTCCATGTAATGTGACAAATGCCCAACAAAGATTGTCATTGATAAAATCAATGCAGCTACTATAGGCATTTAGGCACACAGCACAGGTTCAACCAGAAGTTTGACCCTCTGCTCAGTGTACTGTGCATAGCTAAATCTCAAGTACATTGAGAAAGGGCCTTGAACACTGGACTTTGGCGAAATAAACATTAACAATACTCTTTGCAGATAACAATAATATTGCTGTGTCATCCTAATTTATGGCGCATGGAATACTATTGCAACTGCAATAGGTCACGCCACTGGATGCCTATAATTCAAGGTCCTTTCTGTAAAATATACAAATAACTACAAGGAAAGCAATCATGGCATTGACATGTACCATAAAAATGGAAAAAGGGACATACCCGAAGGCAAAAGGCCAGATAACCATGGGCCAGATGTACAAAGACTTTTTGGGGTCTCAAACAGCCCGATTCACAGAATTGGGCAATTTGTGAGCGCAAAAAAAGCATTTTTTAATGTACAAAGGCTTATTTGCGATTCAGTAACCTATTACCAAATTGCAAATTGGGTTTGCGATTCTGTATTAGTAGGACATCCCTTCCTAATACCAAATCGCAGTGATATGTACAAATGTTTTGCGACCGAAATACGAATTTCACCATCTACTTCAACTAGATGTTATCCCATTCGCAAATGGGAAGGTTTCCCCAAGGGACCCCTTCCAGTTTGTGAATGTTTGTAAATAATTTTTTTAGAGCAGGCAGTTATAGGGAAACGGGCTGCATTTAAAAAAAAAAAATGCTTTATTGAAAAGAAATCACAGACATGGTGGTCTGCTGCCCCCAGCAGTCCATCATCCCTGTGATTTTTAAAATTCCCAATGGGTTGCAAACTGAGACCTACTTCATGACTGTTAATGAGGTAGGTCTATTTGTGACCAACTGGGAATCGCAGAATGTATAAAGCGCACTTTTGTGCATTGGTGTTTGCAATTACCAAATAGCGAATCGCAAAGATTCGCTATTTGGTAATCTCAAACCTTTCCCTACGTACATCTGGCCTCATATGGCTTAAGATATCGAGAATTTTATGCCAACTAGAGCCAACACTCTGTGCATTGTAGATACGACTCATTGAATTCCTTTAATAAACAAAGGATCCTTTCTACATTAGAGAGTATTCTCTTCAACACGAAAGGTTAATGTCTGATATATAGAGTTCAAGTTATCATTGTAGCCACAGAAATTAGCAAAGTACTCACTGAAGAAGATGAGAACTTCACAAAGAACAAAAACAGAAACCCATGTGACTAAGGTCTACATTTATGCATAGCCCGAGGACTTCTGATTCTTTATGCAGAATAAGAGTGTGATAATTGAGTGTAAGCTCTGAACTAGGCAACAATATAATAGACTACGCCATGACTAATACACCAACAAATAACTGGGTGACAAAATCATACCTTCATAGAGGAAAGTACAGGAAGCCAGAGAACACATGGTTTGAGTGCAAAGCTCTCAAAACGGAACTACATAACTAACACCCAAAGAACCAGGTGATCATTTTATATAGCCTAGGCTAAGTAAAAGATTCAAGTACCTATACAAAGAATAAAACCTACAAAGAAATAAACACATCTATGAACTTGCAAAGGCCTTTTGTTGAACACCATCTTTGACAAATGCACAAATATTCACAAAAAGGGTATACGTATGTAAATGTTACAGTTGTGTATGTGCGGAAACAATATTACTCAAACCTCTTCAAAATGGTGGACAGTCAAAATATCGATTTTTAAATATCGAAGCACAGTTATATCGAGTTTTAAATATCGTAGGGACAAAATATCGAAGTCAAGAATATCTACAACCAGAATATCAAAGTTAAGGTAAGAAATATCGATGTTGCAAATATCGATGTTAGTAATATCGATAGTTAAATTATCAATGTTAATAATATCGATATTTGAGTGTTATGTATTTTAGTATGTATTTAATATGTATGTGTTCTATATTTTTTGTTAAGTATTGTACTGTTTTTTTAAATATATGTATACATTTTTTAGAAATTAGTAATTTTTTTAAAAGTACTTTTTGCGTTTTAGTACCATAGAGGGTTGTGGGTTTATAGGGAATAGGGTGGGAAGTAATTTAATTATAGTAAATTAAATAATAATTTTTAGAAATTATTAATTATTTGTAATTAAATTTTGCATTTTAGTTCTGTAGCGGGTTGGGGGTTTATAGGGGAATAGGGTGGGAAGTAATTTAATTATAGTAAATTAAATAATAATTTTTAGAAATTATTAATTATTTGTAATTAAATTTTGCATTTTAGTTCTGTAGCGGGTTGGGGGTTTATAGGGGAATAGGGTGGGAAGTAATTTAATTTTAATTAAGTTATTATTAATTTTTATTTGTTATTGATATTTAATTTATTGTTAATTAATTATTAATTGGTAATTAATTTTTATTAATTGATTAATTGATAATTATATTAATTGTATACATTTTTTATTGGAGCGGGTTGTGGGTTTATAGGGGAATAGGGTGGGAAGTAAATTAATTATAATAAACTAATTAATAATTTTTATTTTTTGGTATTGATAATTAATTTATTGTTTATTTATTAATTGGTAATTTTTATTAATTAATTGATAAATATATTAATTGTGTTAATTTAGCTTAGGAGCGGGTTGTGTGTATATAGGAGAATAGGGTGGGAAGTAATTTAATTTTAATTAAGTAATTATTAATTTTTAATTATTGTTATTAATAATTAATTTATTGTTAATTAATTATTAATTGGTAATTAATTATTATTAATTGATAATTATTTTATTTGTATTCATTTATTATTGGAGTGGGTTGTGTGTTTTTAGGGGAATAGGGTGGTAAGTAAATTATTTGTAATTAAGTAATTAATGAAGAAATTGAGTATTGATAATTAATTTTTTTGTTAATTATTAATTGGTTATTTTTTATAATTGATTAATTTATCATTATATTAATTATAATTAAATATTTTTTTATTAATTAATTTATTGTTAATTTATTAATTAATTATTAATTTATAATTCATTTTTAAAAATTCATTATGTTAATTTTTATGTGTAGCGGGTTGTGGGTTTATAGGGGAATAGGGTGGGAAGTAATTTGATTATAATTAATTAATTAATATTTTTTATTTATTGTTGGATTAATTTATTGTTAATTAATTATTAAGTGGTAATTAATTTTTATTAGTTGATTAATTTATAATTATATTAATTATAATTAATTTATTATTATGTTTTATTTATTGTTATTGATAATTAATTTATTATTGGTAATTAATTTTTATTAATTGATTAATTGATAATTAAATTAATTGTGTTCTTTTTTATGTGTAGTGGGTTGTGTGTTTATGGGGGAATAGGGTGGGAAGTAATTTAATGTTATTTAAGTAAATATTAATTTAATTTTATTGGTATTTATTATTAATTTTTTAGTTAATTAATTATTAATATGTTATTTATTTTACAAAAATTATTTAATTAATAAGTATGTTAATTTAACCCCTACGCTATCCAACACTTTCCCTACTGTTGCACTCACTGGAGTGGGAATAGTAATTTTTACCCCTACGCTATCCAACACTTTCCCTACTGTTGCACTCACTGGAGTGGGAATAGTAATTTTTACCCCTACGCTATCCAACACTTTCCCTACTGTTGCACTCACTGGAGTGGGAATAGTAATTTTAACCCCTACGCTATCCAACACTTTCTCTACTGTTGCACTCCCTGGAGTGGGAATAGTAATTTTAATCCCTACGCTATCCAACACTTTCCCTACTGCTGCACTCAGTGGAGTGGGAATAGTAATTTTTACCCCTACGCTATCCAACACTTTCCCTAATGTTGCACTCACTGGGGTGGGAATAGTAATTTTACCCTCCGCTATCCAACATTTTCCCTACTGTTGCACTGTTTGGAGTTGGAATAGTAATTTTTTTCCCTCCGCTATCCAATATTTTTCTGTATTGTTTTACTTAATGTTGTGTATAATTTATTTTACAAAAATTAAAAATATTGTAATTTTTTAAATTTGTTAAATATATTTTTAAAATTTTTAATAATAATATTTTTGTTCGTGTATGTCTGTATTTATAATTTATAAAATATTGTTAACAATTTGTTATTAAAATAATTATTTATGAATATTATTAAGTAAGTATATATATTATATTTTATATGTATGTTTAATTTATTTTAACATATGTATCAGTTTTTATTTTTAAACATTTTTAAATATTTTAACTGTTTCTTTTAATTATATGTATTATTTACGATTATTTTTTTAACATTTAAAAAAACCGATATTTTTACAACGATATTTTTGACATCGATATTTAATTTTCGATATTTTTGTACTTACCATGATGTAGATAGGATGTCGATATTCTTGACTTCGATATTTTTGTCACGATATTTTTGTACCTCGATATTTTTGAGGTCGATATTTTGTCAGTGATTACTTCAAAATATGGTCAGTATAAAAATCAAGCCAGTCCAGAAAAACCCTACTAATAAGGTGGACCCAAAAACATCCAAAAGTGCAATGACCGACCGACTCGGATCGGAAAAAATACCGACCGACCACGTACCAGTGGCGCCCGACCACGCCAAATGCGATGCAAGCGCGATAAATCCGACCGACACGTCAGGAAACCAAGCCCGACCCGACCGAGCCGCTCGGAAAATAGCAATCCGGCCAGGAAAAACCACGCGAATCCAACCGACCGACACGCACCGGAACAAATCCGACCGAATCGTACCCGCCAACTCCAACCTGCAAAGTACGATGCAAGGCGCGAAAAACCACGACCGAGTCGGACGGAGGACAAGCCGTACGACCGACACGCATACAAAACCGAGCCGAAGCAACACAATACACCGCGACCGACGCGTACGCAGCATACAAAACTGCACAAACACAGCGTGAGCGAAGCGGAAAACACCGTACGAGACCAATGCAGGGTCCGACTCGGTCACAAGAACGTTTCCAACATACACAAACAGCACAAAGGAAAAATCAACCAAAAAAGGCCAAACAAGCAATTACCAAGCCAATAAATACTGGGGGGGTGGGGACAGAGAACAAAGACACACCAACAACTCCACCTATATAAAGGACACAAATCACTACCATGAGCCTTTGCAAATGCCATTCCACTGCCAGCACCCAGAGAAAGCAACCACACACCCACAGCTCATCCCTCACACAAGCCACACACCAGCAGCACACCAACAAATACCTACCTCACATACACCCAGCACAACACACACCCACACACCCTCACCTGCACACCAACACACACATCACCCACCATCACCACCCATCACCATGCCCCCAAGAAGAATCCCAAGTTCCTAGATAGTGAATTGGAAGTCATGGTAGAGCGAGATCCTCAGGGTGGAGCCACAGCTGTTTGGCACTCTGGTCCAACAGACCCCCATGTCGCAGAAAACCAAGATGTGGGAGAGGATCATCAACAGGGTGAACGCCCAATCACCATGTCGGCGCACAAAGACCGACATCCAGAACAGGTGGTATGACGTGCGCAGGAGGGTACGGGAGCTGCTCAAGAAAGACTACACCTGCAGCCAATACACCGGCAGTGGCCCTCCTGCCAAGCCAGTATACCTCAGGCCCTGGGAGGAGAAGGTGCGGGCCATCCTTCCGCCAGTGAGCGTATATGGACTAGAGGACATCCCAGAGCCTGGTGAGTACACAACAAATGTACACAATAAACTGCCACAAAACACACACATCACTGTCAAGGGGAGAGTCAAACCATGCACTCATAGCAATTACACAGCAACTAGAACAGAATCATCCCAAAATGTGTATGTCAGTCAGATAAACACAACACATGCCATCAAAAAGTCACATCCAACTGTGCCAACACATGTACAAACACAACCACAACTACAGCTAGGCAGTGGCACAAATAGAACTAACACACACATCCACACATGTAGCCACCACAACAACACCAACACACAGTGAAGACCACTCAAAGGAAGGAATTCTGTGTATGCTGGCCAAGTCAGTGTAGCCAATAGCATCATGGGAGTCGCAGTCACACATATTGCCCCCCACAACTGTCCCATCAACACCACCTGAACCATGCTCACATCACAGGGAGTGGAGAAGGACTCACAAGATGGCTGACACTGGCTACTGCTGTGGGGAGCACAAGGCCCTGCTGCCAACTGTGCACCAACAAACAGCAGGACACCACTGACTGACATCCTGAGAGACAACTTACACTCCCTGCAATGCAAGCACGTTCCATGGTGGGATATCTGGCTGGCTGGCTGGGTGGGAAGGGGGACTTGCAGCACTGACCATAGTCACCAGCACCTCCCCTCACACCCCCCAACACAAACTCCACAGTACCCACCTGGTAGAATGCAATGCCCTCCATCCTAACACAAGATCCCACAAAGCACCACCACCCTGGGTTATGTTGTGTGAAGCACAGGGACACTCTTGGGACTCTTAGCCAAACAACTGCCAGGACAACACTCCCAGCCATCCTGTCAGCACAGCCAGCCCACCCCACAGGGAAGCAGAGTCAAAAGGAAGGAAGCATGGGCATGCTGGGAAGGGGGTGGAGGCAATAGCATGATGGGAGTCGTAGTCACAGACATTGCTCAGCCTCACAACTGGCCCATCAACACCACCCTGAACCATGCTCACATCACAGGGAGTGGAGAAGGACTCACAAGATGGCTGACACTGGCTACTGCTGTGGGGAGCACAAGGCCCTGCTGCCAACTGTGCACCAACAAACAGCAGGACACCACTGACTGACATCCTGAGAGACAACTTACACTCCCTGCAATGCAAGCACGTTCCATGGTGGGATATCTGGCTGGCTGGGTGGGAAGGGGACTTGCAGCACTGACTATAGTCACCAGCACCTCCCCTCACCCCCCCCAACACAAACTCCACAGTACCCACCTGGTAGAATGCAATGCCCTCCATCCTAACACAAGATCCCACAAGCACCACCACCCTGGGTTATGTTGTGTGAAGCACAGGGACACTCTTGGGACTCTTAGCCAAACAACTGCCAGGACAACACTCCCAGCCATCCTGTCAGCACAGCCAGCCCACCCCACAGGGAAGCAGAGTCAAAAGGAAGGAAGCATGGGCATGCTGGGAAGGGGGTGGAGGCAATAGCATGATGGGAGTCGTAGT